>OZ024744.1:25550107-25592607 GCA_964016885.1 Eledone cirrhosa
TGATAACCGTCGAGGAAGAGGTGGAGATGTCGTATCCTGAGCGCGTGTCTGCGCATCATCAGCCACGGCATGCCCAGCCCTCCACGTAGCGGGTGTTGACAGCAGATGGGCCGCCTGACCATCGGAGCGCGTCCCTTCCACAAGAAGCGAAAGAGCAAACGCTCCAGCGCAGTCAGGCGGGGCTTAGGACAAGGTACGACGGTCAGGCAGTAGTAGATGACGGACGCGATGTACGCGTTAGCCATCTCCGCTAGACCTTTCAGGGATAGCTTCCTCACCGCCCATTTCTGGGTGAGAGAAGCCACCCTGCTCGTCACCTCGTCCCAGTTTTTGTCCGTCTGGAGGTCCGGACCGAACGAGACCCCTAGCAAATCGGTCCGTCCGTCCAGCGCCCGACGACGCCGTTGGACGGCATGGACCTGCCTCTACACGTGCCGAGCTACAGGCCCACTGACTTTTCCTGGTTGATCATTGCTCCTGTCACCGCTTCGTATTCTCTTACTGTAGTGCCGATCGCCTCGATGTGATTGGCGTTCGACACCTCTACGGTGACATTGTCGGCATATGCTGACACGGATCTTCCGCATCCTAGTTCGCGCGGCACCCCCTCAACATCTCCAGTTTGTGCAGTAATGGCTCGAGAGTCAATACGTACAAGAGGGACAAGAGGGGACATCCTTGGCGGACCGAGCGCATAATATTGAACGGTTCCAAAAGGTGCCCGTTCACTCTCACCACAGAGCAGATGTCGCTGTGCATGGCAGCGATCCAGCCTCTGAAGACGGGCCCAAAGCCAGCCGCCCTCAGGACTGCCGCTAGGTAACGATGGTCGACCCTATCGAAAGCTTTCGACTGATCTAAATTGATCAACGACCCACCCGTGCCAGGTTACCTAGCTACCCTCCCTACGATATATCGAATGAGGTGGAGGTTGTCGTGGATGGATCTGTCGGGAATGGCGCATGTCTGCGCCTCTCCCACCAGACCACCAACGACAAGCGCCAACCTCTTTGCTAGCACCTTGGCCAAAATCTTGAACTCTGCGTTTAGCAGTGTTATGGGCTTGAAATTATCTATGTTATCCCCCTTGTTGGGATCCTTTCTCAGCAGCGCCACAGCCCCTCGGCTCACAGAGCTGGGAATTCTCCCGTTGTGTTGCCAGTTGCAGTAGACGTCCGCCAAGAGGCCTCCGAACAAGTCTGGCATTTGTACGTAAAGTTCATAGGGCAGACCATCCAAACCAGGCGATTTACCCCTTGTGCAGCCAGTCATTGCCTCCCGTACTTCAGCGGCTGTTATCGGCTTTTCGCAACACTCCGCCTCAGTGGCCGATAGCCGCGGCAGTCGGTCGAGGTAGACACTAAAGTCCATCCCTCGATTCGGCCCGCCGCTATCCCCGAACAGCTGGGCGAAGTGTCGCTGAAAAGCATCACACATTTGCCCGGGATCGAGTAGCATGCGACCGTCGTGGTCCACCAAAGACCGGATCGTGGCTTTGTTGCCACGACGCGCCTCCGCCACTCGGGCCCATTGAACGGCTTTCGTCCCCTCGTGTCTGAGAGCACGCACCCTAGCTCTGACAACGCAGCCTTCGTGCTTTGCATTGAGGAATTGGTCAAGGGCCAATTTCGCCGCAAGTACGTCGGTCGCGATGCCTTTGCTAAGCGCCCCGTCTAATTTTCTAATTAGTTCTCCCTCTGCTCTATTTTTCTTTACTGCTAAACACTTACTAAACCTAATGGACTCTAATCTAATCGCTCTTTTCAGAGCAAACCACCACTTGTTGTTGACGATGGCCCCCGTCAACGCCCGCTTAAGTAGTTCGCTAATCCGGTCTCTGTAGGCCTTGCGCGCTGGTAAGGACGAGTTTAGCTTCCAGTAGACGTGTCCTCGTCTATGAAGCCTATCTAAGTCACGCACACAGATCACGAATTTGTGGTCCGTGTAGCTGACTATCTTGAATTGTTGACAGCCTATGCTAGACCTATCTATTTCATTACAAAATACTCTATCTAGATATGATCTGGATGACACTATGCGATTTGTCCAAGTCCAGGATGGCCCGTATGGCGAGATCCAAACCTCTACGATAAAGCACAGCAACTCCTCCCCCCGATCCAGGACGGCTGGGAGATGCCCACACATCGTAGCCGCCGAAGATCGGTGCGAAGGCCCGTGCTTCGGAGATTCTGGTCTTGCTGATGGCCACTACATCTATGTTTAGTGACCTGAGGGCGTTGAGCAGGTGGCCCTGCTTCCATGATGACCCCAAGCCACGCGCATTTATGCTGCCTATTCTGAGTGAGGTCATGTTGAAATGGAGTGGAAAAGATGGGAAAGACCACTTACCTTACTTCTCGTAGAGGAAGGATGGTTTCTCCATCCTTTTCACTGCTCCGGAAGGATGTCCTTATAAATCCTCCTGGAGAGTGCTTGTCGGAAGTTTCCTATGTATTTGGGGAATTTTTGTTTTAGTGTCGTGTACGTTTTCTGTGTGATGCGAGTGATTTGTATGTGGTGTGAACTTTGGGGGTGTTGTGTAGTCTTTTTCTCTGATACTGGTGTTGTGTTGGATGTAGTGTAATCATTGGTTGTTGTTCAAATTTAATGCTGTGTAATGTGTATCGTTTTGGTTGTTTTGTTTTGTTTGCGTTGTTGTGGGTTTGTTTCTGTTTCTCTTTTTGGTGACTTTTGTGGTGTTGGTGATGGTGGTGTTGGGGTTAATGATGGTGATGGTGTTGGTGTTTGTGGTGATGGGGCTGGTGATGCTGGTGTGGATGGTGGTATATCTGTCCTAACGTTTTTGTTTAATAGTTTATTTGTTTCCCTCTGTATTTTGTTTTTGGAGGGGGAGGGAAGAGAATTTTTTCTTTTTTGGGTTTTTTTTCTATTATCCTGATACCGTTTCCCACTGCACGTCGTAACAATCTGTCTCCAGTTGTGATAGGTCGGGGAGTGGAAAATCCTCCACAGGCGTTGGTTTTGCTTGTGGCGTGGTGGATGGTGTAGGCGCTGGGGCTAGTTCTGGCGCGTTGGGTGATGGTGGTGTTGGTTTTGCTACTGTTGCTGTGGTTGCTGCTGTTATAGTTGCTTCTGTTGTTGCTGCTACAGTTGTTGCTGCCATCTCTGCTGCTGGTGGTGTTGATGGTTGAGTCACTGGGATGGGTAAGAGAGGTGGCCTCAACCTTTTAGCCTCAGGGCAGAAAGCCCTTATATGGGATCCTTTAGCACAAACGACACACCTAGGCCTTCTGCCCTCGACGATTACGGTGAGGTCGCTGCCATCAGTGAGGTCTATTACCTCTGGGATCTCCTCAATGCTTTTTTGGTCCGCTTGGATCAGGAGCTCCATCCCAGATCCGGACCAGTACTCCTGCTTTTCTTTCGCTATTTCGATTATCTTGGTGTTGGCTTCGATTCCGGCGAGGACGGCAGCTATCAGCCAGGGAATTTCGATGGCCGGTGGAACGTGGGTCACATTGATATTCACGAGTCTCTGGCCACAATAGCTTGGGACGAGTGTGAAGTCGTCACTTCTTAATGGGGCCATGGAGTGTTCTCTGGCCCCCTGTGGTGTTTCAAAGAACACGTCCACGGTTCCATCTTTCTTCCCACGTCTGATGTGGGGTTTTTTTGCCCACACATGTCCCAAAGCTTTTTGGATTTGGGACTCGGATGCCCGTTCCACTCGGCGCGATTTTATGTTTATTGTCCGATAAGACACGGTGCATAGGCGCGCCGATGCTCCATTTTATTAGGTGGGATGGTGGGGGGGGGGATTGACCCTGTAGCCATCACTAAAAGAATTCCCACTAAAAGAGGAAAACATCAAAATATATAAATAGACTGAATTGATGACCCGGTCAAAATAAAAAAAAAACAACAAAAATAAAAATCAAAGCAGCACAGCAACAACGAAAAACGTAAAGGAAATAAAAATGAAGAGAAAAACAAACGGACGGACAGAGAAGGGAAGGGAAAAGCTAAGTCAGACATTCAAACACTACATTACAATGAAACTTATGCTTATTCATTTTTGGGGTTTTTTCTGCCTGTTTGTTTGTTTGTTTGGGTTCGTCTACAGCGTGATAATGCCACACAAAAGTCCCGTGGAGTGACGAAACCACCGGAGACAAGTAATTCACCGGTGGTTTTGTAACCATACATTCGCCAATCCTCGATAAGAGTGTTTAAATGTCGAACCTAAAGGGTTCGAATAACGGTGAAATTGAGACTAGAATGTCATGTGACAGACTCTCACCCAACAGGTGCTCCCTGGCTCAGCAGCAGGGACCTGGCTGTCAACCAAATACTGCTGGTGTCCGAGGAATAAGAAGAAGGAAAGGGACCAGAACCAACTGGACGAAAGAATTGAATAGAACTGTTATGCAATGTTACCTGAAGAGTAACCCCAAGGAGAAAGGCTATAGGAAAAGGATGCATAACATCTGGAACGAGATTGGTCCCTTTAAATTAGATGAACAAAAACTGGCCGCGCAGGCTCGGGTAATAAGAACTAATAGGTGGATAAGCGAGCTGGAACTGGAGGAACTGGGCAGAGAGATTAGCTTGGAGATAGAGGGTGGAGTATGCCAGGCAAACGAGCCAGTGGGAAATGAAGGTGAAGAGGTCGAGAGAACGGAGGAACCACCCGAAGCAGACAATGATCTGAATGCTGAGATAAATAATACCTGGAACAGAGATACGGCCACCGAGGAGATGAATGCTGACGGGCTAGGACAAGATTTGGTAGATATCCTAAACTTAGTGGTAGATGAATTGAACAATGATAGTGGGAGACCTATGAACCTAAGATTTGTAGACAGGAAAAAGTTAAAAGAAACAACAGCTAAGGTAAACAAAGTCATCCCATACCTTGAGGCGAGGAGCCTTCACCAGTGCAACAATATCCTCAAAGCAACAGCAAATACGGTGAGGAAACTACTTGGTATAAAAGCGAGAGGAAACAACAGACAAGAAAGAGCAGAGCCTTGGTGGAAGAAACGACTGAATGGTCAAATCAGGGAAATGAGAAATGACATTGGAAAGCTTGAGTCCCTACTGAATGGGACACTAAAAAACATAGACACTAAAAATAGACTGGAAATAAAGTACAAAACTAGGAGGATAAAGCTAAATATTATCATAGAGGAACTGAAGCAACGCATTGTAGCAAAAAGTGCAAAAATCAGGCGATACGAGAACAGAGTCAGCCGGTATAGACAGAACCGCATGTTCGACAACAACCAGAAGATGCTGTTTGGACAGCTTGAAGGGAAAGAAAGAGGCAACGACTTGATCCCTGAGGCGGAACAAACTAAAACATTCTGGAGAAGAATATGGGAGCAGGATGTTAAACATAATGACCAGGCAGTGTGGATTGAGACAGTACAAAAGGAGATTAGATTGAGTATCACAGTTGAAACTCTTAAGGGGCAGGCCAAAAAACTAACTAACTGGAAATCACCTGGCCCAGATGGTGTGCAGGGGTATTGGATTAAAAACATAACATCCCTCCACCCGAAACTGACAACCATGTTCAATGACTGCTTGATGTCAGGCGAGGTACCAGAGTGGTTGACAAAAGGTACCACAGTTCTGATAATGAAAGACCGAATCAAGGGTAATGATGTTACCAACTATAGACCTAGCACATGTCTGTCCGTAATGTGGAAACTGTTGACAAACATTATGTCTGAGGAAATCTACCATCACCTCCACACAAACAACTTGTTACCGGACGAACAGAAAGGATGCCGAAAGAAGTCACGTGGTACAAAGGACCAGTTACTTGTTGATAAGATGGTAACGAGGAATTGCTAGAGGAGACACACTGGTCTTGTCATGGGATGGATAGACTACAAAAAGGCATTTGACATGGTGCCTCACTCTTGGATCACCAAAAGCCAGGAGATCTTCAAGGTGGCAGATAACATCAGGCAGATGTGGGAAAAAGTATGAAGTCCTGGGAAACAGAGTTAACATCAACTGGAGAATCCTTGGGAAGCGTGAAGATCAAGAGATGTATCTTCCAGGGAGATAGTCTGTCCCCTCTGTTGTTTGTCCTTGCCCTGATGCCCCTGACCAGTGTACTGCGAAAAGTGAGAGCAGGATACAGGTTGGGAAAGGGAGGGCTTACCATCAATCACCTCCTCTTTATGAACGATCTTAAGCTCTTCGGGAGAGTGAGAAGGAGTTGGATGTGCTTGTTAACACTGTCCGTATTTTCAGCAATGATATATGTATGCAATTTGGTATTAGTAAGTGTGGAGTCATTGTAATGAAGAGGGGTAAGTTGAGCAGAAGTAACGGAATCCAGATACCAACAGGTGAGATGATAAAAGAAATTAACTCTGAAGAAGGATACAAGTATTTGGGCGTTCTGGAGGCTGATGACATCAAGAACAAAAAAATTAAGGAATTGATAAGAACTGAATACATTCGGAGAATAAGGAGCGTATTGAAGTCACATCTGAACAGTAGGAATGCCATAAGTGCAGTAAATTCCCGAGCTGTGTCTATTATTAGGTACAGTGCGGGAATTCTGAGATGGAATGTTGCTGAACAAAAAGAAATGGATAGGAAGACTAGGAAGCTATTGACTATCTACAATATGTTCCACAAGAGGAGTGATGTCGATAGACTCTACCTAAGGAGATCTGAAGGTGGAAGAGGTCTTATCAGCATAGAGGACTGTGTTCAGATGGAGAAAAACAACCTACACAAATACGTGACTGATAGTAAGGAGCTAATGCTCAGAGCTGTACTGAAGGAGAGGACAATACACCGGGGGATGTCCAAGGAGGAAATAACATCAAGGAGAAAGAGCAGCCTTCAGGAAAAATCCCTTCATAGTACCTTCTTTGAGAAAACTGAATTCAGAGATCCACAGACGTGGAACTGGTTGAAAAGAGAAGACCTTAAAAAGGCTACAGAAGGAATGTTAATGGCTGCGCAGGAGCAGGCCCTCAAAACGAAGTGGTTGAAACACCACATTTACAAGGAGGAGGCTAGCCCACTGTGCAGGATCTGTGGAGAGAGGGAGGAGACTGTGGCTCACATTGTATCCGAGTGTAAACATCTAGCCCAGACCCACTATAAGGGCTGGTGACATGATGTGATGGGCAGGGTGAAACACTGGCACCTATGCAAAGTAAACAATTTACCACATTCTGAGAAGTGGTAAGAGCATAGGCCAGAGGCGGTGATGGAGAACAGTCAGGTGAAGGTGCTGTGGGATTTTAGGATACAGACGGACAAGAAACTGGAACACAATAGACCTGACCTTGTGGTTTGGGACAAAGAAAAAAGATCGTGCCTGATTGTGGATGTGGCCAGCCCATTCGACACGAGAGTGCAAGAGATGGAGAGGGAGAAAATTAACCGATACCAGGATTAAAGTGGGAGGTAAAAAGGATTTGGAACTCCCATGAAGTCAAAGTGATCCCGATTGTCATAGGCGCACTAGGGACTATCTCAAAAAGTTTCCAGGGATGGTTAAAGAAAATTGGCCCCTTCACGCTTTTTGGAACGCTTCAAAAGGCATGCTTGCTGGGAACAGCAAGAACCCTCCGATACGTCCTGAATATCTGAGGCTGCAAGTAGTGGCTTGATATTCATCTCAACAAACTTTCCAGTTTACTAACATCAATGACTGAGACTCAAAGAGTAATAACACTAATAATATTAATAATAATAATAATAATAATAATAATGTTTTCTTTATTAACCACAAGGGTTTACATAAAGTAGACATTAAGGACAGTACAGGACAATACAGGACGGTACAAATGGGCATTTCTGCGTGTAAAAAAATCAGAGGATGAAATAAAATAACAAAGAAAAATTCCCCAATAGGGGGGAGACTTCCGAGGGACATTTGTGGAGAAAGCCCATTAAAAGACCACAGTGGCCCTGACCACCAGGGCAAGTGCCCTCTCCCAGTTTTCCACCTTTAATTTACTGACACATACTCAGAGAAGGCCCATTCATTCGGGCCATACTTGCTTCTCTCACCCATCTTTCAACAAAATGCTGGGAAGAGAGCACTTCCCTCTCTACCCTGATTTTCCCTTTCAGATGGAATTTGAAAAAGTTAATCAGGGCATCACCGAAGAGGTAAGTGCTCGTCTTCAGCCCTTTCAAACGTGTCAACCATACTATCTCTTTCGCCATGGCCAACAGACAGATAAAAACTGCCTGCCCTTCCCGGCTAAAGGAAGAGGGCGGGGAAATCCTCACGATGGACTCAGCTGATAGCTGGATCCGTCCTACACGTGACAGCAGGTGTTCGACATAAACCCACAAGTAATAATAATAATAATGATTTCATTTATTAGCCACAAGGGCCGACATGTAGGGGACAATACGAAGACAGCGACAGTGGGGGTTTACAATAAGGTCGAGTAAAAGTGCACAATGGCAAGACTAATTTAACAATGAAAATATAAAATATAAAATAAACTATGCAAAATATAACAAAATAAATTCCCCGATAGGGGGTGGACGACCCTGGGGTGATTCGGGTACCCCACCAATCCTGAACCACCCTGCGGTTCTAGGGCACCCAAGAGAGCACCCCTCTCCTCAAGTTAGCCAGCCTATAGGCGCATGGTCAGAGTAGGCCCATTCACACGAGCCATTCTCGCCACATTCACCCACCTTTTAGCAAATGTACTGGGGGCAGCACTTCTCTCTCCACCCTCACCCTCCTTTCCAGGTGAAACTTGAAGAAGTTGATGAGGGATTGGCCGAAGAGAAAAGTGTCTGTCTTTAGTCCTTTCAACCTGGTCCACCATATAATCTCTTTCGCAACTGCCACCAGACAGAGGAAAATGTCCTGCTCTTCCTGACCTAAGGAAGGTGGCGGCTCGATCTTCACTATGGACTCGGCCGATAACTGGATTCGTTCCACACGCGACAGTAGCTGTTCGACATAACTCAACAAGTCAGTAATGCACGGACATTGGACAAGTGCGTGCAGAACGGTTTCGTCGCTCTGAGCGCATATTGGGCGAGTCCGTCTGACAGCACTTCCGTGCCTGTAGAGTTTATCCCGAACCGGAAGTGCAGCCCGGTAGCACTGCCAAGCGAGGGATTTCTGGAAATTGTCCATCGTCCCCGGCTCAAAAGTCCTCCGGTACAGACTGGTCAGTTCGACTTCGTCGAGGCCCAAAGCTTCTCCGAGTGCGTCATCGCACTTGCCCACCACTAATCCTCTATAAAACTCGAGAGTAGAAGTTCCACTGATCGCATTGCCCGCTTGGTAGAGGGCAGTGAGTGCCTGGCAACATTCCAGGTGCCAGTCACCCAGTCTCGGTCTCTTCTTGACCCAGGACTGCAGCTCAGTCAAAGAAATGAGCTGCGGAAAGGCCCGTCTGATAAACGGCGACCATACCTGTTCACCATTGAGACAGAATATCTGGAGATATCGCAGCCTCAACGCATGTCTGCGCATCATTAGCCACGGCATGCCCAGCCCTCCGCGTAGAGGGTGCTGGCAGCAGATGGACCGCCTCACCAACGGAACTTGTCCCCTCCACAAGAATTTGAAGAGGAGCCGTTCCAACTTGACGAGGCGCGGACGGGGGCAGGGCACGACGGTTAGGCGGTAATAGATGACGGACGCGATGTACGCATTCGCCACCTCCGCGCGACCTTTCAGTGATAGCTTCCTCCCAGCCCATTTTTGGGTGAGACTGGCTACTCTGCTCGTTACCTCGTCCCAATTCTTTTCCACATGGAGGTCTGGTCCGAACCAAACCCCGAGCAACTTTACTGGTCCGTCCGTCCAGCGCCCCACGACGCTGTTGGACGGCATGGGCTTGCCTCTCCAGGTTCCGAGCTGCAAGCCCACCGAATTTTCCGGGTTGAGTTTGGCTCCTGTCAACCTTTCATATTCTTTCAATAAGGTGCCGACCACCTCGATTTCTGAGGTGTTCGACACCATCACGGTGATGTCGTCCGCATAAGCCGACACCGCCTTTCCACGTCCCGGTTCGAGCGGGATGCCCTGCAACAGCTCCAGCTTCCGCAGTAAAGGCTCGAGAGTCAATACGTACAGAAGGGAAGAGAGAGGGCACCCTTGACGGACCGATCGGGAGAGCCGAAATGGTTCCGAGAGGTGGCCATTAACTTTGACCACCGAGCGTGTGCCGCTGTGCATTTCAACGATCCAGCCTCTAAAGACAGGGCCGAAGCCAGCTGCTTTGAGAACAAACTCCAGATACCGATGGTCGAGCCTATCGAGTGCTTTCGATTGATCTAAATTGATCAGTGCCCCACCGAAGCCAGGTTTACACCCCACCCTCTCTATGATGTATCGCATGAGGTGGAGATTGTCGTGTATGGACCTGGCTGGGATTGCGCAAGTTTGCGCCTCCCCAACCAAATCCTCGACGACAAGCGCCAATCTCTTTGCTAACACCTTGGCCAAAATCTTAAACTCTGTGTTGAGCAGAGTTATGGGCCTGAAGTTGTCTAATGTATCCCTCTTGTTCTCGTCTTTCCTTATCAGCGTCACCACTCCCCTGCTCACAGAACTGGGAATACTCCCATTCTGCTGCCAGTTACAGTAGAGTGCTTCAAGGAGTTCGGAGAACAAGTGTGGCATATTTACATAAAGCTCGTAGGGCAGGCCATCCAAGCCTGGTGACTTGCGCCTCATGCAGCCGACAAGGGCGTCCTGAATTTCGGCTGAAGTAATCGGCCTTTCGCAGCGCTCAGCGTCGACCGTCGAGATGCGCGGCAAGCCGTCAAGGTAGGGACTGAAATCCGCTACTCTCTCTGACCCGCCACTCTCCCCGAACAACCGAGCAAAGTGCTGGCGAAACGCCTCACACATCCGCTTGGAATCGCTTATCTCGTGTCCGTCTCGGTCCGCCAAAGACCGAATTGTGGTTTTATTACCACGCTGCGCCTCCGCCACGCGGGCCCATCGAACAGCTTTAGTTCCCTCGTTTCTCAGCGCACGCGCCTTAGCTCTGACAATGCAACCTTCGTGTTTGGCATTGAAGAAATGGTCTAATGCCATTCTCGCCGCTAGCACGTCAGTTGCGATGCCACTACAAATAGCCTCGTCTAACTTATCTACCAGCTCACCCTCCTTTCTATTTTTCTCTAACGCTAGTTCTTTGCTGAACTCTATCGAAGTTACTCTAATCTCTCTTTTGAGAGCCCCCCACCATCTGTTGTTGATGATCCCCCCCTGTAAACTTTTGCTTAACTAACTTATTGACTCGGTCCCTGTAAGCCTTACGTGCCCGAAATGACATGTTCAGCTTCCAGTAACCCGGTCCTAACCTACGCGTTTTATTTAGGTCGACCGTACAGATCACAAATTTGTGATCTGAATAGGCGTCCGTTTTAAAAAGTGGACAGCCCACACTATTTCTATCTATTTTCCTAATGAAGATTCTGTCTATATACGATCGAGATGACCCCATTCGGTTGGTCCATGTCCATACTGGCACATTGGGGAAATCTAGTCGATACCTGTCAGACAGTTGGAACTGGCTGAGTAGGTGCTTGAGGCTTTTGCACCCCCCGCTCCTATCGGCTACTCCCACACAATCCCAGCGTGCGTCTAAGATGCCATTCCAGTCCCCCGCTAACAGTAAAGGGCGAGACGTACCCAGAAAGGTCTCCAGGCGCCTAAAGAAGTCAGGTCGTCCGGCCCCTGTAGGGGCGTAGGCGGCCAGCAGTCTAAAGGCACCACCTTCGCTACTGCTCACATCCAAGACCACCAACTTACCGTCCGGGTCCCGGAAGATCGACCTTACCTCGAGATCCAGTCCTTTCCTAAACAGCACTGCCACCCACCCACCCCATTCCCGGCCTGCTAACAGATGCGAAGATCTGATAGTCGTCGAAAATGGGGGCTAGTGCACGCGTGTCGGAAATTCTGGTCTCGCTTACGGCAATCACATCCATTTCCAGCGACCGGAAGTCGTTGAGCAGGCCACCCTGCTTCCAGGGTGACCCCAGGCCGCGAACATTTAAACTTCCTACTCTTAATATGGCCATATTGGTAAGCTAAGAGAGAGAGAGGGAAGGTTTACTTACCTCCCGCGTCTTGTGAAGGTCGGGTGGTTCGACCTCCATGGTTGGTGGGGTTTCTTTGGGAACCCCTTTAAAAGTCTTGATGTGGGTTTCACATTCGGGTTTCCCACGTCTTGAGGAAAGCTCTCTCGAATTTCTTTGAAGGAATTGAGTGACATTCGGACCAGAAGCAAATCTTCTGGCACGCAAAATGCGCTCATTTAAAAAATCTCCCCCTCTGTTTGAATGTCCTCGCTTCGCGCTAAAAGGGCCATCAGTTTATCGTTGGCCCTTCTGACAAGCACGAAGTTTTTAACATTTTGTTGGTGTGGTTTTATTTGTTTTCGTTTTGGTGAAGGTGGTGGCGATGGTTTTGGTGGTGTTGTTTCGGGTATGTCTATGTTTGTTGTAGGTGTGGTGTCTGCAATTTCTGATATTTGTGTGTTTATTTGTACTTGTGTTTGTTTAGGTTGTTTGCGTTTCGGGGATTGTGGAGGTGGTGTCGATGTTGCTGATGCTGCTGATGTTGTTGGGGAAGTGTCTGCGTTAGTGGTGTCTGTATTTTTTGTTGTGTGTGTTTTTGTGTTTTGTAGGGGCTTTTTTTTGTATGAGTTTTCTCTGTTTTTTTTTGCACTTTTGGGTTTTCCTTCATCTTCGCTGCTGGAAGACAAAGGGTCTGTGTCTGTGAGTGTCTCTGTGTCTGTGTGTGCGTTTATTTTTTTTTTGTCTATGTATATAGTTGGGGGGGTAGGGGGAGTGGGAGAGCTTTCCTCGTTTTCTCCTTGGATTGGTTTTGGTGTTGGTGGTGATCCGGCTGCTTTTGATGTTGGTGTCCGTGTTTTTGTTGATGTTGTTTTTAGTGGTGGTGGTGGTGCAGCTTTCCGTGCTGACACTGGCGTTGGCAACAAAGGAGGTTTGCGACCCCCTGCATTTTTGCGCTGAGGGCAGAAGGCTTGAAGATGCGTGGCTTCCCCGCAAACGAAGCAGCGTGGCCTTCTTCCGTCAATCATTAGTTGGATTGTTGTCCCGTCCTGCAGGCGGGCAAAATCTGGGATGTTATTTATATCCTCCGGTTTCATTTGGAGAAGAATCTCCAAATCCATTCCGGACCAGTCTTCTCTCTCTGTCCTTTTGATGTCCAGGAGGGTGGTGTCTGTCCTCTCCTCGATTACGCATCCCAGCAGCCACCATATGTTCATTCCTGGTGGGATGCTGGGAATGCGTACCTTCACTGTCCTTTTACCCATATAGGACGGATGCATGATAATGCGTTCCGTTCTGCAGGGGATCACAGAGTGCTTAATAGCGAGGGCCTCGGATTTGAACAGTACCGAGATGGTACCGAACTGTTTGCCTCTTGCTTTGTACTCTATGTTACTTCCGATGTACTCCAACGCAGCCTCTACCTCTGCTTGGCTCGCAAGTTCCACTTTTCGTGTCTGCACCGAAATACATCGAAAGAGCACCGTCCTCCTTTGCATGGCCGCTATTGCCTCGTCCGGGATGGTCAGGTTTGCCCAGGACTTCTCCCGTTTAATTAGCCTCCACGCTTTGGCTAACTGTTCGTCTTTATCGCTAATATCAATATCGATATTCAATAAGCGCTTTGTTTTTGCTGCTGCTGCTGCAGCAAATGTAGTGTTTCTGATGCCCTTATTGTTGTTGTTGTCATTCTTGCTGTTGCCACCGCTATCCTTGTTTACATTGAAGCTGTCGGTGTTTTTGTCGTTATTGCTCTGAGTTGTTGTTGTTGTGGTGGTGGTGGTGGTGGCGGTGGTGGTGATGTCGTTTTCAGATGATACTGCTTCTATGCCAGAAGATTGTGATGGTAGCTTTTTAGTTTTGCCTTCACATTCAGTAGAGTGGATGACAGGCATGACTGTAGCCGTCGTAGACGTGGTGAAATCTGCAGTGGCTGCCTTTAAACTTTTGACCTGAACGTTGTTTACCGTTTCAAGGTCGAAAATTTCCATAATTTTCTTTTGGTGGGGAAGCGATTTTTTTTCGAAGATTTTAAAAATAAATCTGAATATTCGGGCTTAAAGCCCGAATATTGAGAGGTATCCCTCTCTTTCAATCAAGATGTGTACCTTAAGTTTCGTTAATGACAAGAAAATACAAAAAAAAGACACTTTAAAACAGCTTAAAGCTACGAACCGTTTCCCCCGCAGACTTGTCTGTCTTCACACATGTGCGGCAAATAATAATAATAATAATAATAATAATAATAATAATAATAATAATAATAATAATAATAATAATAATAATAATAATAATTGGTGGGAGCATCAACCACCTCCCATACTTGAAAAAGATCACATCTCAATCTTGTGGAACTTTAGCATCCAAACAGACCGAAAAATAGATGCAAATAGACCTGATATAATATTGAAGGACTTTCAAAGGAGGGTATGCCTGCTAATTGATATGTCTGTTCCAATAGACAAGAATGTATCTATAAAAACATTTGAAAAATTGAGCAAGTATAAGGACCTGGAGATAGAAATTGGAAAAATGTGGAAATTGAGAACTAAAACAATACCAGTGGTTGTAGGCGCTCTGGGAATGATACCTAAGGGGTCTAACGACTACTTATCGCAAATCCCAGGAAACCCGCGTATAGGAGAAATACAAAAGATAGTACTAATGGGAACTGCCCATATACTAAGGAAGATCCTGTCAATATAAGTACATCACAAGTCTAAACACTAAGGATGCATGTGTGAATATGTATGTTCTTTCTTGAACATGGCGGACCTTGTTGTCTCTTGAGGTCACTGGTTGTGACTTGGTGATAACTCGTATGAACATAAAGCAAGATAAATGCAACTGTAATAATAATAATAATAATAATAATAATAATAATAATAATAATAATAATAATAATAATAATAATAATAATAATAATAATAATAATAAGGGAAGAAGACGCACGAGGTGGTAGAAGGTCATGAAATCGCTCCCGTAAGTTTTTGATTTTTAACATATTTAAATCAATT
This sequence comes from Eledone cirrhosa, assembly GCA_964016885.1. Classification (NCBI taxonomy): domain Eukaryota; kingdom Metazoa; phylum Mollusca; class Cephalopoda; order Octopoda; family Eledonidae; genus Eledone; species Eledone cirrhosa. The sequence continues at coordinate 25,565,146 of OZ024744.1, forward strand.
GTGAAATAACAATTCTTAGTACAAATGTTGCATAAACCACCGAATCAGGTCCCATAAGGTTTCGGATCCATATTATATTGTTGTATCGCTCAAATATTCAATTTTGTATTATATATTTTGTATTCAAAAAAAGAAAATGGTTATAAATGGGAAAAAAACACCCTCTGTCTACACTATATAGAATAGCCAAATAAAAGCAATTTCACCAACACCAGAAACTTGATACACCACCTATCCCATCACACTAAATATAACAGCCAGATAACGGCAATTTCACCAGCATCATAATAATAATTACTATTAATATTGTCTCACATTTAAAAGAAAATGTTTAATTCCAACTTTACGGGAATATGTCAACACAAAATATAATAAAAATATATATTAAACATACGAACACAAACTCATAGATACTAAATATCAGTAACCACAACGCCACCGCTGCCACCACCCTACCCCATCCATCATTGCTATCACTATCCCATCGTCGCAGCCACCACTCCTTCAATGCTACCACCACTATTCCCCTGTTAACTTGAGAGAGAAAGGGGAAGGTGGCGGTATCACTAGACAAGCGAGAGGCTAGCAAAAGATATAAATAGATTGACTTAGTGACCTGGCCACCGGCCAAACGTCAACATCAACAACTATGGGACTGCTGGCTCACCCCTTCCTCACCAACAATATAAAAAGCCCCGGCACCACCACCGACATAGCCAACAACAATAACAGCCAACTACAACAAAAAGTATATTATATTATTGTAATGCACTGGGTGATTGCTGGCCTTGTGCCTGGAGTGGAGACAATTATTAATAATTTCATTCTTAAGCCACGCAATGCTCACATTAAGGAACCACTCATGATAATAACAATTTAAAAAAACAACAAAAAGAAAACCCCGTGACCAAGAAATACCGGGATGGCGGCCGACGGGGAATAGCCGTATCTCTAGGGGAGAACGACCCCTCTAGTCTTGGTTGACACTCGTTCTAGAAGTGGTAACACGAAATGATTAGCCCTTGGCGGATAAGGATAAAACGCGACAAAATAAAGTAAATGTCTAATGATAAAATCTCATACCGGATCGGCCGTCACCCGGGTAAAAAAGGGCCGCGTCCCTCAGAGAGGAACCAGACTGGGGTCGAAAAATCAGCTAATGGTTCAAACCTTCCCATCACTTCGGAGCTGGAGACCTCCCATAACCGGAATACTCCTACTGTTGGCCCTCCATGCTCACCACCAAGAAATCCAAAGAAAAAGAGAGAAAAATGGTCAAGGGAAGATAATAAAGAAGTCCTTGAGGCTTTCTACACTGCCATGTACTACCCATTAAATACATCGAATGCAGAACAGACATATATCAACTGGAAAAAGAAATATCCCGAAAACAGAGGCTATATTGACAGTAACAAACTAGCCAATATACGAAGAAATATTGTAAGAAAAAAGTTACTAACTGATATAGAAATTGATCAGATCAAGCTAGTAGCACAAAGTCAGCGAAGGGAAAATGAAACATGTGTCAGTGAAAACGAGGTAAATTGTAACACTTCGAATCCCAGGGTTGGGGCGGAATCACTGGCAACAGAAAAAATTTAAAAAAGGATCGAAAAAGTGGAGGGAGTGCATGCTCAAGATGAAACTCCAAATGAAAATAATGAGATCGTAAATGATAAAGAAATGAATGAGAATGAACTTGCCAACTTGAAGGATGAAATTATGATCGAATGGATGAAAATGAATGAATCTGACATGGGGCAACGAGACACCCTCCCTAAGATCCAGAACTCCAAACAGAACCAAAAGATAATACACAAGACTAACATAATTCTCAAAAACATTATCATCACAAACAAACTAAACATTACTGATTTAAATCATCTCTATTATGCATCGGCTAAAGTCACCACTCACTTATGTGGAGTGAAGATGAAAACACAAAGGGATTCCCACAAGAAATCTACTTGGCAAGATAACATCAATCGCCAAATAAACCTTCTCCGATCTGACATAGAAATTTTAACAAACTATAAAGTAGGTGAACATGTTAAACAAACTAAACTTAGAAAATTGAAAAGAAAGTACAGTATAAAATCAACAAGTGATATAGACATGCTGATAGAAATAATCAAGCAAAAAGTGTCGGCCAAAGCTGCTCGTATAAGGCGCTTTGAAAAACGATCTAGATTCTATAAGGACAATAATATGTTCAAAAACAACCAAAGAAACTTCTACAGAAAAATTGGTAAGTCAACAATGACTGCTAAATCAATACCACCCAAGGAGGAAGTGCAAGAATTCTGGGAAAAGATTTGGGCCGAAGAAAAAGTTCATAACATACATGCCCCATGGATAGACAGACAAATGAAAGATACAGCTCACCTTGAGGAACAAATATGGGAAAATATAACAGTTGAACAGTTGCGCTTGGCTCTAAGAAAAACCAGCAAATGGAAATCCCCAGGAAAAGACAAAATACAAAATTTTTGGATAAATGCCTTCACAGAGTCTCATGAGCTGTTAGCCCAACTTTACAATGAAATAGTTAAGGAGCCAGAAAAGATACCATCATGGCTAGTTAACGGCATTACATTCCTGCTTCCGAAGAATGATGAGACAAACAATCCCAAAAATTACAGACCGATAACTTGCTTGACCACAATGTATAAAATGTTAACATCAGTCCTAACTGAATACACATATGACCACCTGATAACAAATGACCTATTTCCCATTGAGCAGAAAGGGTGTAAACGAGGCTCATATGGCTGTAAGGATCAGCTTCTGGTTAACAAAATGATACTGAAAGATTGTCATAATAGACACAAAAATCTATCAATTGCTTGGATAGATTATAAAAAAGCATTCGATAGTTTACCACACAGTTGGATTGAAAAATGTTTAGAGATTTTCAAAATATCCCCCGTTGTCAGGAGGTTTATGTCATTCAGTATGAAGACATGGAAAACGACACTCCTTTTGAATAGTGAAACAAAATCACTGGTAGCTGGAGAAGTTAATATTAATTGTGGTATTTTTCAGGGTGACTCTTTATCACCGCTTTTATTCTGCATCGCACTTATACCATTAAGTAAAATGCTCAATGAAACAAAACATGGATATAAAGTCTATGACAAAACCATTAATCACTTGTTCTACATGGATGACCTGAACCTATTTGCAAAAAATGATGAACAATTGCAAGGGCTATTATCCACTGTGGAGCAGTTCAGTGATGACAATAAAATGGAGTTTGAACTAGAAAAATGTGGACATTGAGAACTAAAACAATACCAGTGGTTGTAGGCGCTCTGGGAATGATACCTAAGGGGTCTAACGACTACTTATCGCAAATCCCAGGAAACCCGCGTATAGGAGAAATACAAAAGATAGTACTAATGGGAACTGCCCATATACTAAGGAAGATCCTGTCAATATAAGTACAACACAAGTCTAAACACTAAGGATGCATGTGTGAATATGTATGTTCTTTCTTGAACATGGCGGACCTTGTTGTCTCTTGAGGTCACTGGTTGTGACTTGGTGATAACTCGTATGAACATAAAGCAAGATTGATGCAAATAATAATAATAATAATAATAATAATAATAATAATAATAATAATAATAATAATAAGAAGAAGAAGAAGAAGAAGAAGAAGAAGAAGAAGAAGAAGAAGAAGAAGAAGAAGAAGAAGAAGAAGAAGAAGAAGAAGAAGAAGAAGTGGAAGAAGGACAAGAAGAGGAAGCAGAAGGAGGAGAAGTGGAAGAAGGAGAAGAGGAAGCAGAAGCAGAAGCAGAAGTAGAAGAAGAATAAACATAAGAAGAAGAGGGAGAAGGAGGAGGAGGAGGATGGGAGGAGGAGGATAATAATAATAATAATAATAATAATAATAATAATAATAATAATAATAATAATAATAATAATAATAATAATAATAATAATAAGAAGAAGAAGAAGAAGAAGAAGAAGAAGAAGAAGAAGAAGAAGAAGAAGAAAGACAATTGTCATGATTTCTAATATATAATTGTTTCTACTTTAGGCACAAGGCCAGCAATTACCCAGTACATTACTGGTACTTTATTTTATCGACCCCGTAAGGATGAAAGGCAAAGTCAACCTCGGCGGGATTTGAACTCAGATCGTAAAGGGACGTAACTCTATGCTGGAAAGCATGTCCGACCCTCTACCGATACTGCCAATCTACCGCCCTGTGAGTTCTAATATATAATGATTAGAGAACTGCGAGACTGTCAGAGTTATTTTTTCTGAACAGGTTATTAAAATAAGTTTGATTACTTTGAATAAATCATTAATGAATATTATGTAATTTATTAAGCTTGGTCGGGTCGTCGGTAAATAAACTGGCAACTCCACCAAACCTGCTTGGTGAGAAGGGTGGTATTTGGACACCCTGCGGGATGAAATGCAATACCCGGATAAGGGCGGAGGAACTCAGCAGTGTCAACGTCGAAACGGCTTGAGCTCTGCCGTCGGGGTCCTGACTCTTTTCCTATTATCCACTCTACTATCCAAAGTATCGAGTACTCTGGTGTGCCATGGTCCACCTGGTTCTTTACCAGACTTCCTATATATATGATATATGATATATATATATATATGTATATGTATATATATCAAAGGCATGTATTGAGTTAGAAACTCAAAATGGTCTCATTACAGTAAATTAACACTAGGAAAGAGGTTTTTCCTAGAGCTAATTTACTGTCAAGAGACTATTTTGATATATTCGGTTCCGTTAATTTGTCGAGCTAATTCAAATGTCGAGTAAACCTGGCTGCTATTTAAGTGGCGTGAGTTTGCGAGACACGCTAAGTTCGGGAACCATGTCCGTTACATATACACACACTATCCATTCTTTTTATTATATTTAGAAGTGATCAGGATACTAATTTCTTCACGCGTTGATGTGATTGGACTTTGGTATTCCGCTTCACAAATAATATTGCGAAACAGTACTATCAAAAGTGCCCGGGTGAGAAATGCAACAGTAATGGTTGCATTCTTTAAGGGTATGTCAATATTTATTTATAAAACTGATCTATATTATATTTTGTCTGATGAAAGCACACCATAATTTAACTTGGTGTCCTTGAAATATGTATAATGAAATAAATATGGTTTTGTAAATATAGTTTCCATTTGTTAATATCGTATATATATATATATATATATATATATATATATATATATATATATATATATGTGTGTGTGTGTGTGTGTGTGTGTAAGTGAGTAGCGTATGTGTGCTTGTTTGTATGCATGAGTGTTGGTGTGTGTGCGCGTATGTATGTGTGTGTATATCGTACGTATGAGTGTCAATAAGTGAGTTTTCTTTATCTTTATGCGCAGGGACATAGAAATAGTCGGGCTGGATACCCGATCGCGCAGTTAAACCACTGGGAGTGAAGAACCCCTAGCCATTGTCAGTGCATTCTTCTAGGAGAAGGCATATCAGGAAACTGGGATAACTCCGACATAAAACCTGCGGCTCAGTAGTTACCGATGATGTTGATCTTTTCTTCTTTTCGGGTTATAGCTACTGTCGCTCAGGGAATGGGATTGGTTCAGTGCACAGTCTTTCCTCACTTTAAAAATCTCTTCACGCACAGGCATTGCACGATTGCATTAATTAATAATCATTAACAGTGTATTATTATTATTATTATTATTATTATTATTATTATTATTATTATTATTATTATTATTATTATTGGCGACCTACGTAGTAAATCGTATCATCGTGAGCTCCGCAAAAGTTTGTTATTTCCGTTTGTTAAAAATTGCCATTTATGGAAAATTTTTATTGTTAACCATATATAAGCGCACATACATTGTTTTCCGAAAAGGACACCCAAAAAGATTGGGGCCTTGTGTCCAAAATTTAAACTTTTATTATTATCAAAAAATTTCTTTGAGAAAAAATGGCTAATTCACCTCTGCACCAAGCAGCTGAAAGCCTTTCTCACAAATTAACACCTCACACCGACACCACCATTGTAAATGTTACTACGTTTGCCAACACTAAAAAAAATATAAGCACTAGCAATATTTTAAATTTGTCTCAGGCAGACATCCATTTCCCGCCATTACCAATGACTGCAGGTGTTAAAGCCTCCACCACCACCACCACCACCACCACCACCGCGACAACCACCACCCTCACCACCACCGCGACAACAGAAACAAAAGAAGAAAAAAATAAATTAACTCGTGATGTCGAAATGAAATCAAGCAAAATGGACTCTTCCCCACCAAAGACGACTGACGTCACCACCACCACAACTGAAACTAAAATTAATATTAACACAAATAACGATAGCAACAACAACAACAATGACATTATAAAAACCACCCTCAGTTTCGCCAGAGTAGCAAAACAGTTCGAAGCATTTACGGTAACTCAGGAGGATTTAGAAAATGCCAAACAAATGGTAAAGAAAGATGGGTACAGGGTCAGCCCCCCCCCCCCCCACACACACACACACACACCTAATAAAATGGAGCATCGGCGCCTATACACCGTGTCGTATCGAACAATAAATGTAAAATCGCGCCGAGTGGAACGGGCATCCGAGTCCCAAATCCAAAAAGCTTTGGGACATGTGTGGGCAAGAAAAACCCACATCAGACGTGGGCAAAAGTATGGAACCATGGACGTGTTCTTTGAAACACCAGAGGAGGCTAGAGAACACTCCATGGCCCCATTAAAAAGTGACGACTTCACACTCGTCCCAAGCTATTGTGGCCAGAGACTCGTAAAGATCAGGGTGACCCACGTTCCACCGGCCATCGAAATTCCCTGGCTAATAGCGGCCGTCCTCGCTGGCATCGAAGCCAACACAAAAATAATAGCAATAGCAAAAGAAAAGCAGGAGAACTGGTCCGGATCGGGGATGGAGCTCCTGATCCAAGCGGACCAAAAAAGCATTGAGGAGATCCCAGAGGTAATAGACCTCACTGACGGCAGCCACCTCACGGTAATTGTCGAGGGCAGAAGACCTAGGTGTGTCGTTTGTGGTGAAGGAACCCACCTAAGGGCTTTCTGCCCTCAGGCTAAAAGGTTGAGGCCACCTCTCCTACCCACCCCAGTGACACAACCATCAACACCACCAGTAGCAGAGATTGCAGCAACAACTGTAGCAGCAACAACAGAAGCAAGTATAACAGCAACAACCCCAGCAACAGTAGCAAAACCGACACCACCACCACCCAACGCTTCAGAACTAGCACCAGCGCCTACACCATCCACCACGCCACAACCAAAACTAACGCCTGTGGAGGATTTTCCACTCCCCGGCCTATCACAACTGGAGACAGATTGTGACGACGAGGAGTGGGAAACGATATCCGGAAAAAAAAAAGAAACCAAAAAAGAAAAAAATTCCCTTCCTTCCCCCTCCAAAAAAAAAATACAGAGAGAAACAAATAAACTAAGAAACAAAAAAGTTAGGACAGATATGCCACCATCCACACCAGCATCACCAACCCCATCAACCCAAACATCAACACCATCACCATCATTAACCCCAACACCACCATCACCTACACCACAAAAGTCACCAAAATGCGAAACAGAAACAAACCCACAACAAACGCAAACAAAACAAAACAACCAAAACGATACACACTACACAGCATTAAATTTGAACAACAAGCAATTATTACACTACATCCAACACAACACCAGCATCACAGAAAAAGACTACACAACAACCCCAAAATTCACACCACCTCCACACATACAAATCACTCGCATCACACAGAAAACGTACATGACACTAAAACAAAAATTCCCCAAAGACATCGGAGACTTCCGACAAGCACTCTCCAGGAGAATTTATAAGGACACCCTTCCTGAGGAGGCCACAAGCAGTGAAAAGGATGGAAAAACTGTCCTTCCCCTACGAGAAGTAAGGTAAGTGGTCTTTCCCATCTTTTCCACTCCTTTTCAACATGACCTCACTCAGAATAGGCAGCATAAATGCGCGTGGCTTGGGGTCGTCATGGAAGCAGGGCCACCTGCTCAACGACCTCAGGTCACTAAACATAGATGTAGTGGCCATCAGCGAGACCAGAATCTCCGAAGCACAGGCTTTCGCACCGATCTTCGGCGGCTACGATGTGTACGCATCTCCCAGCCGTCCGGGATCGGGGGGAGGAGTTGCAGTGCTTTTCGGAGAGGTTTGGATCTTGCCATACGGGCCATCTTCCTGGACCCGGAAGGTAAGTTGGTGGTGCTGGACGTGACCAGCGGAGACGGGCAAGCTTTCAGGTTAGTGGCCGTCTATGCCCCGACAGGAGCAGGGCGGCCTGATTTCTTCCGGCGTCTGGAGATCTTTCTTGGAACGTCCCGCTCTTTAGTGTTAGTGGGCGACTGGAACGGGATCTTAGATGCACGCTGGGATTGTGTGGGATTAGTGGATAGGGAAGGAGGGTGGAAGAGTCTCACCAACCTGCTCAGACGTTTTGAACTGTCTGACCGGTACCGAATGGATTTCCCGAATGTACCAATGTGGACTTGGACAAATCGCATAGGGTCATCCAGATCATATCTAGATAGAGTATTTTGTAGGGAAATAGATAGGTCTAGCATAGGCTGTCCACAATTCAAGATAGTCAGCTACACGGACCACAAATTCCTGATCTGTGTGCTTGACTTAGATAGGCTTCATAGACGAGGACCCGGCTACTGGAAGCTAAACGCGTCCTTACCAGCGCGCAAGGCCTACAGAGACCGGATTAGCGAACTACTTAAGCGTTGACGGGAGCCATCGTCAACAACAAGTGGTGGTTTGCTCTGAAAAGAGCAATTAGAATAGAGTCCATTAGGTTTAGTAAGACTTTAGCAATAGAGAAAAATAGAGCAGAGGGAGAATTAGTTAGAAAATTAGATGAGGCGCTTAGCAAAGGCATCGCGACCGACGTACTTGCGGCGAAATTGGCCATTGACCAATTCTTCAATGCAAAGCACGAAGGCTGCGTTGTCAGAGCTAGGGTGCGTGCACTCAGACACGAGGGGACGAAAGCCGTTCAATGGGCCCGAGTGGCGGAGGCGCGTCGGGGCAACAAAGCCACGATCCGGTCTTTGGTGGACCACGTCGGGCGCATGCTACTCGATCCCGGGAAAATGTGTGAAGCTTTTCAGCGACACTTCGCTCAACTGTTCGGGGGCAGTGGCGGGCCGGACCGAGGGATGGACTTTAGTGTCTACCTCGGCGGACTGCCGCGGCTTTCGGCCACTGAGGCGGAGTGTTGCGAAAAGCCGATAACAGCCGCTGAAGTACGGGATGCAATGACTAGTTGCACAAGGGGTAAATCGCCTGGTTTGGATGGTCTGCCCTATGAACTTTACGTACAAATGCCAAACTTGTTCGGAGGCCTCTTGGCGGACGTCTACTGCAACTGGCAACAGAACGGAAGAATTCCCAGCTCTGTGAGCCGAGGAGCGGTGGCGCTGCTGAGAAAGGATCCGAACAAGGGGGATAACATAGATAATTTTAGGCCCATAACTCTGCTAAACACAGAGTTCAAGATTTTGGCCAAGGTGCTAGCAAAGAGGTTGGCGCTTGTCGTTGGTGGTCTGGTGGGAGAGGCACAGACATGCGCCATTCCCGACAGATCCATCCACGACAACCTCCACCTCATGCGATACATCGTAGAGAGGGTAGCTAGGGAACCTGGCACGGGTGGGTCTTTGATCAATTTAGATCAGTCGAAAGCTTTCGATAGGGTCGACCATCGTTACCTAGCGGCAGTCCTGAGGGCGGCTGGCTTTGGGCCCGTCTTCAGAGGCTGGATCGCTGCCATGCACAGCGACATCTGCTCTGTAGTGAGAGTGAACGGTCACCTTTCGGAACCGTTCAACATCATGCGCTCGGTCCGCCAAGGATGTCCCCTCTCGTCCCTATTGTAGGTATTGACTCTCGAGCCATTACTGCACAAACTGGAGATGTTGAGTGGGGTCCCGCGCGAACTAGGATGCGGAAGACCCGTGTCAGCATATGCTGACGATGTCACCGTAGTCGTGTCGAACGCCAAACACATCGAGGCGATCGGCACTACACTAAGAGAATACGAAGCGGTGACAGGAGCAATGATCAACCAGGAAAAGTCAGTGGGCCTGCAGCTCGGCACCTGGAGAGGCAGGTCCATGCCGTCCAACAGCGTCGTCGGGCGCTGGACGGACGGACCGGTTACATTGCTAGGGGTCTGGTCCGGTCCAGACCTCCAGACGGACAAAAACTGGGACGAGGTGACGAGCAGGGTGGCTTCTCTCACCCATAAATGGGCCGAGAGGATGTTATCCCTGAAAGGTCGAGCGGAGGTGGCTAACGCGTACATCGCGTCCGTCATCTACTACCGCCTGACCGTCGTGCCTTGTCCTAAGCCTCGCCTGACGGCGCTGGAACGTTTGCTCTTTCGCTTTTTGTGGAAGGGACGCCCTCCGATGGTCAGGCGGTCCATCTGCTGTCAACACCCGCTACGTGCAGGGCTGGGCATGCCGTGGCTGATGATGCGCAGACACGCGCTCAGGCTACGACATCTCCACCTCTTCCTCGACGGTGATCAGGTGTGGTCGCCGTTTGCTAGACACGTTTTTCCCCAGCTCGTCTCCTTGGAGGAGCTGCAGTCCTGGGTCAAGCGAAGACCGAGAGGGAGCGCTTGGAGACTGGAATGTCTTCAGGCGCTCACAGCCCTCGACCAATCGGGCAATGTGATCGGTGGAAACTCCACCTTGGCGTTCTATAGGGGATTAGTGGAGGGGAAGAGCGACGACGTACTTGGAGAAACTCTAGGCGTCGACGAAAATCAACTAGCCAATCTCTTCGGAAGAACTTTCGGGCCGGGGCCTATGGACAACTTCCAGAAATCCCTGGCCTGGCAGTGCTACCGGGGTGCTTTGCCAGTTCGGGATAAACTCTACAGGCATGGAGGTGCCGTCAGCCGGGCATGTCCGAGATGCGCGCAGGGCGACGAAACCGTCCTGCACGCACTCGTCCAGTGTCCGAACATTGCTGACTTGTGGGTTTATGTCGAACACCTGCTGTCACGTGTAGGACCTATCCAGCTATCAGCTGAGTCCATCGTGAGGATTTCCCCGCCCTCTTCCTTTAGCCGGGAAGGGCAGGTAGTTTTTATCTCTCTGGTGGCCATGGCGAAAGAGATAGTATGGTGGACACGTTTGAAAGTGCTGAAGACGAGCACTTACCTCTTCGGTGATGCCCTGATTAACTTTTTCAAATTTCATCTGAAAAGGAAAATCAGGGTAGAGAGGGAAGTGCTCTCTTCCCAGCATTTTGTTGAAAGATGGGTGAGAGAAGCAAGTATGGCCCGAATGAATGGGCCTTCTCTGAGTATGTGTCAGTAAATTAAAGGTGGAAAACTGGGAGAGGGCACTTGCCCTGGTGGTCAGGTCCACTGTGGTCTTTTAATGGGCTTTCTCCACAAATGTCCCTCGGAAGTCTCCCCCCTATTGGGGAATTTTTCTTTGTTATTTTATTTCATCCTCTGTTTTTTTTACACGCAGAAATGCCCATTTGTACCGTCCTGTATTGTCCTGTACTGTCCTTAATGTCTACTTTATGTAAACCCTTGTGGTTAATAAAGAAAACATTATTATTATTATTATTATTATTATTATTGGCGACCTACGTAGGAAATCGTATTATCGTGAGCTCCGCAAAGGTTTGTTATTTCCGTTTGTTTAAAAATTGCCATTTATGGAAAATTTTATTGTTAACTGTTTATAAGCACACATACATTGTTTTCCGAAAAGGACACCTAAAAAGATTGGGGCCTTGTGCCCAAAATTTAAACTTTTATTATTATCAAAAAATTTCTTTGAAAAAAAAATGGCTACTTCACCTCTACACGAAGCAGCTGAAAGCCTTCCTCACAAAATAACACCTCACACCGACACCACCATTGTAAATGTTACTACGTTTGCCAACACAAAAAAAAATATAAGCAGTAGCAATATTTTAAATTTGTCTCAGGCAGACATTCATTTCCCGCCATTACCAATGACTGCAGGTGTTAAAGCCTCCACCACCACCACCACCGCGACAACCACCACCACCACCACCACCGCGACAACAGAAACAAAAGAAGAAAAAAATAAATTAACTCGTGATGTCGAAATGAAATCAAGCAAAATGGACTCTTCCCCACCAAAGACGACTGACGTCACCACCACCACAACTGAAAATAAAATAAATATTAACGATAGCAACAACAACAACAATGACATTATAAACCCCCCCCCCCTCAGTTTCGCCAGAGTAGCAAAACAATTCGAAGCGTTCACGGTAACTCAAGAAGATTTAGAAAATGCCAAACAAATGGTAAAGAAAGATGGGTACAGGGTCAGCCTCACCACCCCCACCTAATAAAATGGAGCATCGGCGCCTGTGCACCGTGTCGTATAGAACAATAAATGTAAAATCGCGCCGAGTGGAACGGGCATCCGAGTCCCAAATCCAAAAAGCTTTGGGACATGTGTGGGCAAGTAAAACCCACATCAGACGTGGGCAAAAGTATGGAACCGTGGATGTGTTCTTTGAAACACCAGAGGAGGCTAGAGAACACTCCATGGCCCCATTAAAAAGTGGCGACCTCACACTCGTCCCAAGCTATTGTGGCCAGAGACTCGTAAAGATCAGGGTGACCCACGTTCCACCGGCCATCGAAATTCCCTGGCTAATAGCGGCTGTCCTCGCTGGCATCGAAGCCAACACGAAAATAATAGCAGTAGCAAAAGAAAAGCAGGAAAACTGGTCCGGATTTTGGATGGAGCTCCTGATCCAAGCGGACCAAAAAAGCATTGAGGAGATCCCAGAGGTAATAGACCTCACTGACGGCAGCCACCTCACGGTAATTGTCGAGGGCAGAAGACCTAGGTGTGTCGTTTGTGGTGAAGGAACCCACCTAAGGGCTTTCTGCCCTCAGGCTAAAAGGTTGAGGCCACCTCTCCTACCCACCCCAGTAACACAACCATCAACACCACCAGTAGCAGAGATGGCAGCAACAACTGTAGCAGCAACAACAGAAGCAAGTATAACATCAACAACCCCAGCAACAGTAGCAAAACCAACACCACTACCACCACCAGCAAAACCAACACCACCACCACCCAACGCTTCAGAACTAGCACCAGCGCCTACACCATCCACCACACCACAACCAAAACTAACGGCTGTGGAGGATTTTCCACTCCCCGGCCTATCACAACTGGAGACAGATTGTGACGACGAGGAGTGGGAAACGATATCCGAAAAAAAAAAAAAGAAACCAAAAAAGAAAAAATTCTCTTCCTTCACCCTCCAAAAAGAAAATACAGAGGGAAACAAATAAACTAAGAAACAAAAAAGTTAGGACAGATATGCCACCATCCACACCAGCATCACCAACCCCATCAACCCAAACACCAACACCATCACCTTCATTATCTCCAGCACCACCATCACCTACACCACAAAAGTCACCAAAATGCGAAACAGAAACAAACCCACAACAAACGCAAACAAAACAAAAAAAAACCAAAACGATACACACTACACAGCATTAAATTTGAACAACAAGCAATTATTACACTACATCCAACACAACACCAGCATCACAGAAAAAGACTACACAACAACCCCAAAATTCACACCACCTCCACACATACAAATCACTCGCATCACACAGAAAACGTACATGACACTAAAACAAAAATTCCCCAAAGACATCGGAGACTTCCGACAAGCACTCTCCAGGAGGATTTATAAGGACATCCTTCCTGAGGAGGCCACAAGCAGTGAAAAGGATGGAAAAGCCGTCCTTCCCCTACGAGAAGTAAGGTAAGTGGTCTTTCCCATCTTTTCCACTCCTTTTCAACATGACCTCACTCAGAATAGGCAGCATAAAGGCGCGTGGCTTGGGGTCGTCATGGAAGCAGGGCCACCTGCTCAACGACCTCAGGTCACTAAACATAGATGTAGTGGCCATCAGCGAGACCAGAATCTCCGAAGCACAGGCTTTCGCACCGATCTTCGGCGGCTACGATGTGTACGCATCTCCCAGCCGTCCGGGATCGGGGGGAGGAGTTGCTGTGCTTTTTCGGAGAGGTTTGGATCTTGCCATACGGGCCATCTTCCTGGACCCAGAAGGTAAGTTGGTGGTGCTGGACGTGACCAGCGGAGACGGGCAAGCTTTCAGGTTAGTGGCCGTCTATGCCCCGACAGGAGCAGGGCGGCCTGATTTCTTCCGGCGTCTGGAGACCTTTCTTGGAACGTCCCGCTCTTTAGTGTTAGTGGGCGACTGGAACGGGATCTTAGATGCACGCTGGGATTGTGTGGGATTAGGGGATAGGGAAGGAGGGTGCAAGAGTCTCACAAACCTGCTCAGACGTTTTGAACTGTCTGACAGGTACCGAATGGATTTCCCGAATGTACCAATGTGGACTTGGACAAATCGCATAGGGTCATCCAGATCATATCTAGATAGAGTATTTTGTAGGGAAATAGATAGGTCTAGCATAGGCTGTCCACAATTCAAGATAGTCAGCTACACGGACCACAAATTCCTGATCTGTGTGCTTGACTTAGATAGGCTTCATAGACGAGGACCCGGCTACTGGAAGCTAAACGCGTCCTTACCAGCGCGCAAGGCCTACAGAGATCGGATTAGCGAACTAGTTAAGCGGGCGTTGACGGGGGCCATCGTCAACAACAAGTGGTGGTTTGCTCTGAAAAGAGCAATTAGAATAGAGTCCATTAGGTTTAGTAAGACTTTAGCAATAGAGAAAAATAGAGCAGAGGAAGAATTAGTTAGAAAATTAGATGAGGCGCTTAGCAAAGGCATCGCGACCGACGTACTTGCGGCGAAATTGGCCCTTGACCAATTCTTCAATGCAAAGCACGAAGGCTGCGTTGTCAGAGCTAGTGTGTGTGCACTCAGACACGAGGGGACGAAAGCCGTTCAATGGGCCCGAGTGGCGGAGGCGCGTCGTGGCAACAAAGCCACGATCCGGTCTTTGATGGACCACGACGGGCGCATGCTACTCGATCCCGGGCAAATGTGTGAAGCTTTTCAGCGACACTTCGCTCAACTGTTCGGGGGCAGTGGCGGGCCGGATCGAGGGGTGGACTTTAGTGTCTACCTCGACGGACTGCCGCGGCTTTCGGCCACTGAGGCGGAGTGTTGCGAAAAGCCGATAACAACCGCTGAAGTACGGGATGCAATGACTAGTTGCACAAGGGGTAAATCGCCTGGTTTGGATGGTCTGCCCTATGAACTTTACGTACAAATGCCAAACTTGTTCGGAGGCCTCTTGGCGGACGTCTACTGCAACTGGCAACAGAACGGGAGAATTCCCAGCTCTGTGAGCCGAGGAGCGGTCGCGCTGCTGAGAAAGGATCCGAACAAGGGGGATAACATAGATAATTTTAGGCCCATAACTCTGCTAAACACAGAGTTCAAGATTTTGGCCAAGGTGCTAGCAAAGAGGTTGGCGCTTGTCGTTGGTGGTCTGGTGGGAGAGGCACAGACATGCGCCATTCCCGACAGATCCATCCACGACAACCTCCACCTCATGCGATACATTGTAGAGAGGGTAGCTAGGGAACCTGGCACGGGTGGGTCTTTGATCAATTTAGATCAGTCGAAAGCCTTCGATAGGGTCGACCATCGTTACCTAGCGGCAGTCCTGAGGGCGGCTGGCTTTGGGCCCGTCTTCAGAGGCTGGATCGCTGCCATGCACAGCGACATCTGCTCTGTAGTGAGAGTGAACGGTCACCTTTCGGAACCGTTCAACATCATGCGCTCGGTCCACCAAGGATGTCCCCTCTCGTCCCTATTGTAGGTATTGACTCTCGAGCCATTACTGCACAAACTGGAGACGTTGAGGGGGGTCCCGCGCGAACTAGGATGCGGAAGATCCGTGTCAGCATATGCCGACGATGTCACCGTAGTGGTGTCGAACGCCAAACACATCGAGGCGATCGGCACTACACTAAGAGAATACGAAGCGGTGACAGGAGCAATGATCAACCAGGAAAAGTCAGTGGGCCTGCAGCTCGGCACCTGGAGAGGCAGGTCCATGCCGTCCAACAGCGTCGTCGGGCGCTGGACGGACGGACCGGTTAAATTGCTAGGGGTCTGGTTCGGTCCAGACCTCCAGACGGACAAAAACTGGGACGAGGTGACGAGCAGGGTGGCTTCTCTCACCCATAAATGGGCCGAGAGGAAGCTATCCCTGAAAGGTCGAGCGGAGGTGGCGAATGCGTACATCGCATCCGTCATCTACTACCGCCTGACCGTCGTACCTTGTCCTAAGCCCCGCCTGACTGCGCTGGAGCGTTTGCTCTTTCGCTTCTTGTGGAAGGGACGCGCTCCGATGGTCAGGCGGTCCATCTGCTGTCAACACCCGCTACGTGGAGGGCTGGGCATGCCGTGGCTGATGATGCGCAGACACGCGCTCAGGCTACGACATCTCCACCTCTTCCTCGACGGTGATCAGGTGTGGTCGCCGTTTGCAAGACACGTTTTTCCCCAGGTCGTCTCCTTGACGGAGCTGCAGTCCTGGGTCAAGCGAAGACCGAGAGGGAGCGCTTGGAAACTGGAATGTCTTCAGGCGCTCACAGCCCTCGACCAATCGGGCAATGTGATCGGTGGAAACTCCACCTTGGCGTTCTATAGGGGATTAGTGGAGGGGAAGAGCGACGACGTACTTGGAGAAACTCTAGGCGTCGACGAAAATCAACTAGCCAATCTCTTCGGAAGGACTTTCGGGCCGGGGCCTATGGACAACTTCCAGAAATCCCTGGCCTGGCAGTGCTACCGAGGAGCTTTGCCAGTTCGGGATAAACTCTACAGGCATGGAGGTGCCGTCAGCCGGGCATGTCCGAGATGCGCGCAGGGCGACGAAACCGTCCTGCACGCACTCGTCCAGTGTCCGAACATTGCTGACTTGTGGGTTTATGTCGAACACCTGCTGTCACGTGTAGGACCTATCCAGCTATCAGCTGAGTCCATCGTGAGGATTGCCCCGCCCCCTTCCTTTAGCCTGGAAGGGCAGGAAGTTTTTATCTGTCTGGTGGCCATGGCGAAAGAGATAGTATGGTGGACACGTTTGAAAGGGCTGAAGACGAGCACTTACCTCTTCGGTGATGCCCTGATTAACTTTTTCAAATTTCATTTGAAAAGGAAAATCAGGGTAGAGAGGGAAGTGCTCTCTTCCCAGCATTTTGTTGAAAGATGGGTGAGAGAAGCAAGTATGGCCCGAATGAATGGGCCTTCTCTGAGTATGTGTCTGTAAATTAAAGGTGGAAAACTGGGAGAGGGCACTTGCCCTGGTGGTCAGGGCCACTGTGGTCTTTTAATGGGCTTTCTCCACAAATGTCCCTTGGAAGTCTCCCCCCTATTGGGGAATTTTTCTTTGTTATTTTATTTCAAACTCTGTTTTTTTACACGCAGAAATGCCCATTTGTACCGTCCTGTATTGTCCTGTACTGTCCTTAATGTCTACTTTATGTGAACCCTTGTGGTTAATAAAGAAAACATTATTATTATTATTATTATTATTATTATTATTATTATTATTATTATTATTATTATTATTATTATTATTATTACTTTATTTTTCCCAATTCAATGATGTTCTTCCAAAACAATATAAATGAGATATTTGGCAATAAGGGCAGAGGCCCCAGGTTATCAGAGCCTGGGCCCGCTCGGCATCGTGCCACTGTAATAGAGCCAAACAAGGTATTTAGTCTTGGCCGCTGGAACTTACGGACGCTGATTGACAGGGATTTTTTGGAACGTCATGAACGAAGGACCGCTCTTGTTGCAAAGGAGCTTCGACGTTACGATCTTGACATCGTAGCTTTATCGATGAAGAAAAGGTGTCCTTTTACCATGCCTTGAAAGGTGTTTTAAGAAATATCCCTCAGGCAGACAAGGTCATTGTGCTTGGTGACTTTAATGCTAGAGTGGGTAGGGACTGTAACACATGGAATGTAATCGGAAGGCATGGGGTGGGAAAGTGTAACAACAATGATATGATCCTGCTGCAGATGTGTGAGGAGCTGGATATGTGTGTTACCAACACCATGTTCCAGCAAGAGAACAAATATAAGACTACATGGATGCATCCTGCATCTAAGGAATGACATCTTTTGGACTACGTCCTAGTCAGGATGCGTGACAGATGGGATGTGCAGTGTGTTCGTGCTCTTCGTTGAGCTTAGTGCTGGATGGACCACCGCCTGGTACGCGCAAAAGTCAAACTAATCACTAAACGTAAAATCCGGGTTCCTGGTGTTGCCCTGCCCAGAAGATTGAATGCTGCTCGTCTTAGAGATAAAAATGTGAAGAGGTTACGAGAAGAGATGCATGTTGCAGATCTTGATGAGGATTGGCCGACCCTTAAAAAGTCGGTTTATGATGTAAGCAGGCGTGTTCTGGGATTGGTGCAGAGAAAACATCAAGACTGGTTTAATGAGAATGATGAACATATAGAAGACTTGTTGGCTGATAAGACGCGTGCTCTGTCACGCTACTTGACGGCAAAACCACAGGAGAAGAATATGTTGCATAAGGAAGTCAAGGATGTAAAATCACGTGTGAGGCGGAGGCTTTCTCAGATGAAGGATCAGTGGTGGAGTGAGAAGGCTGATGAGATACAAACTGCGTTAGATTCCAATAACACAAATCTGTTCGCAGCAATGATGGAAAAGAACTTCTTCGTGACTCACAAGGAATTCTACGAAGGTGGCGAGAGCACTTTGATGAACTTTTGAATCAGCCGCCTGTCGTCAATGAAGATTTCCTCATTCTCATTCCAGAAAGTCCTGTGAAAGTAGGACTCGCAGAACATCCGACGCTTGTGGAGGTTGCAGTGACTATCTCGAATCTGAACAGTGGAAGGTCTCCAGGAATGGATGGCATACATGCAGAGGTCCTACAATATGGTGGTGAGATACTCCTGCAAAATCTTCACTCTTAGTTTAGCAGGATATGGGCTAATGAATCCGTACCTAAGGACTGGAGAAATGCAGTAATGGTGGTCTTGTATAAGGGAAAGTGTAACAGGAATGATTGTGGGAACTACGGAGGTATATCATTGCTTTCTGTCATAGGGAAAGTTTTATGTAGGGTGCTTCTGAACTGTCTGCTGACGCACATTGCAGATTGTGTTCTTCCTGAAAGTCAATCTTGTTTTCGTGCTGCACGCGGCACTACTGATATGATCTTCTCAGCTAGTCCGATCCAGGAGAAGTGCATGGAACAAGGTTTGGATCTGTATCAGGTTTTTGTCGATCTGACAAAAGATTTAGATACTGCTAACAGAAATGCATTATGGAAGGTTCTCCAGAAACTTGGTTGCTCTGATAGGTTCCTTGCTTTAGTTAGGTCTTTCCATGACGACATGAAGGCTTGGGTTAATGTCGGAGGTAACATGTCGGAGCTTATCTCAGTAAAAAATTAAGTGAAACAGGGGTATATTCCAACACTGACCCTGTTTGCCATATACTTTTCAATGGTGTTCTACATTGCATTCAGAAATTGCGAGCATGGTGTTTACACCCAATATCGAACCTCAGGCAGCATTTTTAACATCAGGCGCTTTGCTGCAAAAACAAAAGTATTTAACATCAAGCATAAGAGATCTCTTGTATGCAGATGATTGCGATCTTCTAGCGCACACAGAGAGTGATATGCAGCACATTTTGAATGCATTTTCTGACGCTTCCACTGCCCTAGGATTGACTGTCAGTCTCAAGAAAACCGTCGTCATGTACCAACCTGCCCCTGGTAAGCAGTACAGTGAACCAAATATACATGTGTATGGTAAACGACTTGGAGTGGCTGATCAGTTTGTCAATCGATTCAGCAGCCTTGATAATGTAATTCCACTCAGGATTAGGAAAGCAAGTGATGCTTTCGGAAAGCTAGAAAGGCAACTCAGGGGTCGGCGAGACATATGCAAGAAGACAAAGGTAAAGGTGTACAAGGCATGTGTGTTCTCTTCTCTTTTTTATGCCTGCGAGACCTGGGTCACATATCGACACCACCTTAAGCAATTGAAGCGTTTCCATCAGATGTGTCTCAGACGGATCCATGGGGTTCACTGGAGGGACCACATCAGTGATGTCGAGATTTTGGAAAGCTCTGTGTGTGACAGTATATAAGCTCTTGTGCTTAAGCAACGACTCCGTTGGAGTGGTCACCTTGCCAGGACGAAGGAATATAGAATACCAAAACAACTCTTTTATGGAGAGTTGATTAAAGGAAAACGACCGCCACATAAACCTAAAAAGAGGTATAAGGATTCATTGAAAGCCTCTCTGAAAGACGCTAACATCTCTGCTGATACATGGGAAAATGTTGCTGCTGATCGTAATAACTGGAGAAAGACTGTATATGAGGGAAAAGTTGCCTTTGAGGCATCTCGAATCGAATTACGAGAAAGTAAAGCGGGATGTGAGGAAGAGCATTGCTGTTGCACTTCCAGACGGCGAGGGTCCTCCTATGGTGCTGACATGCAGCGTCCGTGCGAGACTCTGCCTAAGCAAAGCTGGACTCGAAAGTCATCTTCGCAGTCATAAAGTAAGACCAGTGGTTGACTACCAGGCTGCTGTTGGAGATGCTACTCATCATGCTTGCCAAACATGTGGTAGAGAGTGTAAATCAGCAGGCTATTCCCAGTGAATATTTTGGTTGGCAACTCTGTGCAAGAAACTTTAGATCATTGGCTGGGCTAAAAAACTACATTCGATCGCAGCGCTGTTAATTGCTATCGTGTGTGTGTATATATGTTTATGCGTGTGTGCGCGTGTGTGTATATAAATATATATATATATATATGTATACTATTATTGTTGTTGTTGTCGTTATTATTGTTGTTGTTATTATTATTATTATTGTTATTAGTATGGTGGGTTTTTTTTCTCGTGCAATGGCCATGCACGACAACGAGAGGGCAGCCATCATATATATATATATATATATATATTAAAATAACAGATTAAAGATTAAGCAAAGAATCGCTGCTTTCACCCTTAACGGGATCTTCTCAAACTAACAACGTCAACATGTGAACGCAGAAGTGAATATTTCAAAAA
Source organism: Eledone cirrhosa (assembly GCA_964016885.1). Lineage (NCBI taxonomy): Eukaryota > Metazoa > Mollusca > Cephalopoda > Octopoda > Eledonidae > Eledone > Eledone cirrhosa. Next base: position 25,586,283 of record OZ024744.1, read on the forward strand.
ACGTTGCAACCGGATGAAGACAGGAAGACGATACTTTGGTTCGTGGAAACGTTCCTTGGCAAAGAACGGGAAAAAAACGAATATAATACGTCATTAATAGGAGCATTGAAAAACAATTACACGCAAAGACAGGACCACGTTTATGGTATAAAAGAGGTCGTAGACTAATGTTCTATTAGGTAGTTCATAGAGACGTTCTCTGGCAATGAACGGAAAAAACGAATATAATACGTCATATGTGGACCGTTGAGAACAATTGCACGCAAAGACAAAACCACGTAAATGGTATAACTGAAGTCGTAGACTAAAATTCTGACTAGGAAATCGAATGATTCTTGGCTTCAGAGTTAAGAATAAAGTAAATAAAATACAGAGGTAATTGAAATTAAATAAACACATACACGCATCCATATACGTACATACACAAGTATACGCGAAAACACTCGCCATAGGTATACAAACACATGCACGTACACAAAAAAAAACAACAACAAAAAAAGCCGCACGCACATACAGAACCCACGCAACACCTATACCCGCACGCATACGAATGTATACACCAAATACACATAAAAATATATATATATATATGTGTGTGTGTGTGCGTGTATACATATAATTAAATAAACATATAATAATATAAATACGTATATAACAAACGCACACACATGCCTACATGTAAATATACATATGTTCGGAGATGCACGTCAACAAAAACACGAAGTACACATATACACACATCCTATATACGTACGAACCCGCATACTCATACAGACGCAACACTCACGTATACACATAACCAAACGCATATGTACCAGAATATATAATATATACGCCATAACATATACAATCAAATATACGTACGAGAATGTATACGTACCCTTACAAAACATACGGGTAATATATACTTACCTATACAAATAAGTAATGGTATAAACATAACATATACTTAGCTACCACATCAAGACGTAAAATATCCGCGTATAGTTCGTACTATCCGTTAGGGTATAATGTGGGGCTGTAATACAGGAAAGTTTTGTGCAACTTATACAAGCATACGCGAAAACACTCGCCATAGGTATACAAATACACGCACGTACACGAAAAAAAAACAAGAAAAAAATCCCTCACGCACATACACAACTCACGCAACACCTGTACCCGCAAGCATAGGAATGTATACACAAAATACACAAAAAAATATATATAAAAAAAATACATATATATATGTGTGTGTGTGTGTGTGTGTGTGTGTGTGTGTGTGTGTGTGTGTGTGTGTGTGCGTGTATACATATAATAAATAAACGTATATAAATGTCCATTCCGACAAAACTAGCAATCAATATCAAGTGGAGCGCAGTACTTACCATCAACTGCTACATAATGCTGTAACTAAGAATTACCGTAAAACTAATCGGTGCGTCATTAATGAAATCAACGATGCTTTTGTTTAAAATCACCTCTGATCTCAATATCCTGGACCGGACTGAACCTCTGGACCCTGTTTCTCTCCACTTTACCCTGAAGGATCACAAATCCAATTTTCCGAACAACCCCTCTATTCAGTTTATTAACCCTACGAAGTCCGATTTAGGTAGACTTAGTAAAATGATTCTTGATAGAATTATACCTGAAATAAAAAATGTAGCCCCTCTTGCACTGTAATTGGTTCAATGGCATATGCAACAAGGAACATTGCCGTTTTATCCAATTCGACAGCAATAATTACTACTCCTCCATCACTTTACCACTTATTCTTAGAGCTATCAATTTCGCTAAAACACTCACAGTGGTTAAGGATTTCGAAGTTGTTGTCATCCTCAATGCCCGTAAGTCGGTGATTAATTTCGACGACTCTACTTGGATTAAAAAATCTGATAGTACGCCATTCGAGGTGAGTATGGGCGCAAGCGATTCTGCGGAGGTTACTGATCTTATCGGCCTTTTCCTTCTTTTCTCTATCAAGGAAGAATTCCCAAACGTGGGCGGTGGTTTGTACCGTGATGATGGTCTTTTGACCATGAATAAGTGCGGCCCACGTGCTTGCGACAGGTTCAGAAAAGAACTCACAGCCTTCTTTAAAGCCTTCAACCTCTCCATACAGGTTGAGGTCAACCTCTTGGACGTTAATTACCTCGATGTTACCCTCAATTTATCGAATGGCTTGCATTACCCGTATAGAAAGCCGAATGAATCGCTTAATTACATAAGTAAGCATTCTAACCATCCTGCCAGCATAACCAAGAACCTGGTAAGAAATGTTTCTTTGAGGTTTTCCCGTCTATCTACTAACGAGCATATTTTCAACGACCATTCCAAATATTACGATGCAGCTCTTGCTCGGAGTGGATTTGTCGATAAGGTAGCATATACAGAGTACGAGCATAGACCTAGAAGAAATAGATCCCGACGCATATTATGGTATAACCCATAATATAATATGGAGGTGGCCACACCATTAGCTAAGATCTTTCTCTCCCTTATTATGAAGCATTTTCCCCCTACACATACATATAGTAAAATTTTTAATAGAAATACTATTAAAATGTCTTACTCTACGACCTTGCACATAACATCACAGCTTCAAATTTAGCTAAACTACCTAGCCGTAGGAACACTTGCAACCCTGTAGTTAGTACTAACTGTAATTGTAGGAATCGGGTTGACTGCCCCCTATCCGAGAAATGCCTCTCTAGTAACATTGTCTACAAATGTAAGGTTGAAACACCCACGCCCCGTAGGGCCTACATAGGGTTAACCGCCAATAGATTCAAGCAGCGTCTTTACATGCATACCCGTTCTTTTCGTTACCCTTTAAGAAGGAATATGACGTCACTTTCAGTTTATATCTGGAGTTTAAAAGACAACCACACCCAATATAAGTTACACTGGGAGATCCTAGCTAGGGCTAGATCGTATAACGGAAATAAAAGACCATGTGACCTCTGCGCCCCTGAGGCCCTGGAAAAACTCTACGCCAAATACCACATCTTAAACAAAAAATCTGAGGCAATTTCGGCTTGTAAACATAAATTGCACAAAACTTTCCTGTATTACAGCCCCACATTATACCCTAACGGATAGTACGAACTATACGCGGATACTGTACGTCTTGATGTGGTAGCTAAGTATATGTTATGTTTATACCATTACTTATTTGTATAGGTAAGTATATATTACCTGTATGTTTTGTGAAGGTACGTATACTTTCTCGTACGTATATTTGCTTGTATATGTTATAGGCGTATATATTATATTATATATACTGGTACATGTGCATATGTTTATGTGTATACGTGAGTTTTGCGTCTGTGTGAGTATGCGGGTTCGTACGTATGTAGGGTTTGTGCATATGTTTACTTTGTGTTTTGGTTGACGTTGTTTAGCGAACATATGTGTATTTACATGTAGGTGTGTGTACGCGCGTTATATACGTATTTATGTGTGCATATTTATATACGTTTATATAATTTTATGTATACACGCATACACACACACATATATATATATTTATATATATATTTTATGTGTATTTGGTGTATACGTTCGTATGTGTGCGGCTACAGGCCTTGCGTTGGTTCTGTATGTGCGTGAGTGTTTTTTTCTTTTTGTGTACGTGCTTGATTTTGCATACCCATGGATAGTATGAACTATACGCGGATATTTTACGTCTTGATGTGGTAGCTAAGTATATTTTATGTTTATTCCATTACTTATTTGTATAGGTAAGTATATATTACCTGTATGTTTTGTGAGGGTACGTATACATTCTAGTACGTATATTTGATTGCATATGTTATGGCGTATATATTATATATTCTGGTACATATGCTTTCGGTTATGTGTATACGTGAATTTTGCGTCTGTGTGAGTATGCGGGTTCGTACGTATATAGGGTGTGTGTATATGTGTACCTCGTGTTTTGGTTGACGTGCATCTCCGAACATATGTGTATTTACATGTAGGCATGTGTGTGCGTTTGTTATATACGTATTTATTTATATACGTTTATTTAATTATATGTAACACGCACACACACACATATATATATATTTTGTTACATATATTTTTATGTGTATTTGGTGATACATTCCTATGCGTGCGGGTACAGTTGTTGAGTGGGTTTTGTCGATGCGTGCGGGGGTTTTTTTTTCGTTTTTTTTTTGTGTACGTGCGTGTATTTGTATACCTATGGCGAGTGTTTTCGCGTATGCTTGTGTATGTACGTATATGGATGCGTGTATGTATTTATGTAATTTCAATTACCTCTGTATTTTATTTACTTTATTCTTAACTTTGAAACCGAGAATCATTCGGTTTCCTAGTTAGAATTTTAGTCTACGACTTCAGTTATACCATTTATGTGGTTTTGTCTTTGCGTGCAATTGTTCTCCCCGGTCCACATATGACGAATTATCTTCGTTTTTCCCGTTTATTGCCAGAGAACGTCTACATGAACCACCTAATCGAATATTAGTCTACGACTTCTTTTATACCATAAACGTGGTTTTGTCCCTGCATGTAATTTTATTTCACCGCTCCAAATAATGACGTATTATATTCGTTTTTTTTCCGTTCTTTGCCAGGGAACGTTTCCACGAACCAAAGTATCGTCTTCCTGTCTTCCTCCGGTTGCAACGTTTATTGAAATATTCACTTCTGTGTTCACAGGTTGACGTTGTTAGTTTCAGAAGATCCCGTTAAGGGTGAAAGCAGCGATACTTTGCTTAATCTTTAATCTGTTATTTTAATAAATATTTGCTCTACAGTTCTTATATATTTGATATATATTTATCCTTATCGAGCCCTCTTTGGATTTTAGTCTTCAAATTTATTATTATAACTATATATATATATAAATAAATATTTCGTTTCTGAATTTGTTTAGCAAGGTTCTTTATCTGAAAACGTGTGTTGAAACCGATATTGTTATAATCTTTTTTTGTGGGTGGGGGGGGGGGACATGTGGCCAATAAGAAAACACGCACAAGTTGCTTTCACTTCAATTTATTATTAATTAAATTTCTAAATTTCTAAATTTCTAAATTTATAAATATATACACATATATATATATATATAATTATTGGAGTGTGTATGTATATGTATATGTGTATATGTATATGTGTATATATATATGTGTATATGTATATGTGTATATGTATATATCTGTTGATATGCAAATCAGGCCGATTAATCATTGTATATTTTAGAAAATATATATTTTCACTAGCTCTGACAGTTTGCAGATGAACAGTGAGCTGTACTGATTACCCAGAAGCATTAGCGTCTGTAGTTCTGTTTATATCCCGACACAAGAGCAAGAATGAGGGGCTCATTCTACTGACATGGCTTAAAAAAGGCTGTTTGCATAATTGCAAACAAATCGAATATTATTATTAATATTCGGAAAACTCAGATTACATTTATTATATTCAGAGATTTTTTGTTAGTATATATATATATATATATATATATACTAACAAAGCAGTTTAGGTATGATACATTTTATTACTAATTATATCTAAATGTTTCTTCTCTCTTCATAATGTATGTTTAACTCTGATACTGGTTCAGTCTGGTTCAAACTGAATTGGTCTGTCCCAGTCATTCATTGAGCAACATCGGTGAAGTTGGCACCCTTAACTCACAGTTGGGTGCGGATGCATTCATGTATATATGTGTGTGTCCGCATGTATCTGTGTGTTTCTAAATATATTGTTAATAACTCCCTCTGGTCGAGCAATCTTTGAAGTGTGGGGACAACTGGAAAGCTTCCATTACTCATACTTCTCGCCTTCTTCACTACCTCTTCTGCGGCCTCGATATGAATACCCCCTCCGCCTCCGTGGTATTTTCTTCGTGGTTATAAGAGGCTTAGCTCTGTTTCTCGACCGTTATATCGCGTTACTATCTCCCCCTCCGCCTTTTGGGATTCTTTCTCACGTCGTGTAGACGCGTTCTTGAGACTAGTAAAATGAGGTATCCTCTTGATAAGTCGGCAGACCTCGCAAGGACTCTATATCTTTGATATATTGTTTTTGTTTATGCCACGAAACTACGTAGTCGAGGAATTTAGGTGCAGTTTAGGTATGATACATTTTATTACTAATTATATCTAAATGTTTCTTCTCTCTTCATAATGTATTTTTAACTCTGATACTGGTTCAGTCTGGTTCAAACTGAATTGGTCTGTCCCAGTCATTCATTGAGCAACATCGGTGAAGTTGGCACCCTTAACTCACAGTTGGGTGCGGATGCATTCATGTATATATGTGTGTGTCCGCATGTATCTGTGTGTTTCTAAATATATTGTTAATAACTCCC
>OZ024744.1:25597607-25612607 GCA_964016885.1 Eledone cirrhosa
TTATTATTATTATTTATTTTTTATTCTTCATTATATATATATTTTTTTTAATTTATTTATCTATTCTTTTATTCACTTATTTGTTTATTTATTTATTTGTGTATTTCTTTAGCCTAGCAATAGCGAGAGACTTAAGTCTTAGTAACCAGACTTTGCTTATTTTGTTTTCTCTCTCAGTACCTTTTATAGTTTTACCCTTCATTGTTCTACTTACCGTTTCGACTTCCTCCCCCTCCCCCTCCCCAGTATCCTCTTTGACCTCACACCCAGCTGTAGCCGGCACTACCAACGCATGAATGGGTCTACTCCACCCCCTCTCCCTTTTTCTCCTACCGGCAGGTTTAGCTACCCCTTCCCCCACCAATTTGCCATCACAGATTTACTACTAACTTGTGATGTGACCAATCCTGGTGATTATCTCTTTGACCATATATGGAATTACCCCTTGATAAGCTCGGCTATTTAAATACCAGAATAAATTTTCATTCAGTCCAGAATTAGCCGTCGAAACGGCTTGAGCTCAGCCGTCGGGGTCTTACTTGTTCCTATATATATATATATATGGGGTAACAAGTTATAATTATAGATAGTCCAGTTAGAGGTTGTTTTAATTCAACGCAATTTCTCTATATATATATTGCCATGTATGAATTACTTGCATTCTGAGGATTTGATCAGAGGTAAATAATGTAATGGAGTTGAGTGACTCAACTTCAAGCGATTAGCGACCTCTAGACTCACCTGATCAATGAAACAATTGTTAATACCTGAAATAAAGCCCCTTGTTGTACAGTCAACCATGTTACTCTTCACTATATATATATATATATATATATATATGTGTGTGTGTGTGTGTGTGTGTGTGTGTGTGTGTGTGTGTGTGTGTGTGTGTGTGTGTGTGTGTGTGTGTGTGTGTGTGTGTGTGTGTGTGCGTGTGTGAGTGTGTTTGTGTGTTAGGTAATTCCGAAGGAATAGCAAAGGAAACAAGAATGCTCTATATATAGAACAGAGCTATTTAATTAGAAAGTGAACAACACTTACCTACTTACCAAAGGTTTCTGGATCACATGGATAATAATATATACGTCAGGATCGGTCGTCAGACAGAGATGTTATGTATAAAAGATATGAACTGAGATTTAAATTCAGTTAAAAATTGGAAGTGAGGCTGGAAAAATAAGGGGAAATATACATAAGAAAAGAAGGGTAAGAAAAATAATATATAAAAAATAAAAATATATAGCAATATAGAAGAAAACATATGTGTAGATACATATACACACACTTACACGCGTTTAGATAAAAGGAAAAAATATATATGTGTATAGACATATATATATACAAATATACATGTACACGGACATACACATATATACAGAAACACACACACACATATAAAACATATACAGACATACATACAGACATATACAAATACATATACACACTGACATATATCATATACATACATATATATATATATATATATATATATATATATATATATATATATATATATATATATATATATATATATATATACACGTGGTTAATACCTAGAAGGTTTAAATGACCAGCGTGTATATTATTTTATTTTAAGATGACCTCCCTTTACCCTTTTGGGGACAGCGTGTATTTTATCTTTGAGAGGACTGCTTGATTTTCTAATCTACCAGTCTCTTAGCGCTGAGGGAGACCATCACCATTCTATTAATATCGATATAATTCTTATATCGATATTATTTGGGCATCCACTGATGAGTTTATACGAGCCCGCTTGTGTATAAAACTATGGAATATATACAAGTTTCTACATAACCTGGGAATTATTTATACCAAATTGTAGAAATCTTATAACGAAACGGCCGTCTGGAAGGAAAGAGATATTTATTTAATAATTGTTTCTACTTTAGGCACAAGGCCAGCAAATCACCAGTGCATTACTGGTACTTTATTTTATCGACCCCGTAAGGATGAAAGACAAAGTCAACCTCGGCGGGATTTGAACTCAGATCATAAAGGGACGTAACTATGCTGGAAAGCATGGCGTCCGACCCTCTACCAATACTGTCAATCCACCACCTGATATTTATTTAATAATGTCTCATATAAAATAATACAACCAACTATCCACGAAATACTGATTAGTTAGCACCCCAAACACTAGATTAGGATAATACTTAGGTATATCCTAATGTTTGTTGAGTGAGATGGGGCTGGTCGGAGTATCGGTTAAGGCTTTCTCTGTTTATGTATTGAATTGTATATATATATATATATATATATATATATATATATGTGTGTGTGTATATATACATACATGCATATATAGGCACAAGTGTATAGACACACTACTCTGCAAAAACATTCATACACGAACACACACACACACATACACACATATATATATATACGAAATGATACGGAGACGTCACACACATAGAGTTAGACATAAATACAATCACATAAGCAAAACTACAAATAGATAAATGCATGTATGTGTCCAGTGGAAGTATAAACAGCTTGGAGCATGCAAAAATACAAATGAAAACAGGCAGATAACTACAAACATAAATACATACACGCGCAACCACATATATATAAATATATATATCTGTATATATATAAAGACGAAGTTTTCTGTATGTGTGTGTGGACAACTTTTAATGAGTGCTCATATATTCTAAACCATTCATGCGATTTCCTTGAAATTTTTTACAGAGCTTCTCCTTGCACAACACCTGTAGATCATCTACAAAGACTTTCAAAAATCGATATTGGGGTCTTTGGAGACATTAAAAAAGTTTCGGTTATTTGTGTCAATTTTCGTGATTAAGTAAGACAAGAGTTATATTTAAGTAAGACAAGAGTTATCTTTCGTAATTCGGCTCATTCGGATTTTAATTTACTCTTTGTACTTGAAACAAAAGGTACGCTTCCTTGAGACTAACAATATCATTTTGTATATTTCACAACCAGCAATTTCTAACATATTATTAAGTTAAGTTATAGATTTGACATTGTATAATTTATCGTTTCAAGCATTAAGTGATGTCATCACTTTTACAATATTATGCTTTGTACATAATAGTGTCTATTATTCCCTTCACTTCTCTATTTCATGATGCCCTTCTACTGTTGTCAAAACAATGTATACCTAGACTGGATTTCTGTTGTTACATGGTACAACGGGTGACACCGATCTCACATAATTATTTCGCTGGAATAGTGCCTAAGGTTTCCATGTTTACATAAAGTACGTTTTTCTTCTATATATTCAAATTTACTTTGTTTAGTTTAATGAGCTACATCGAAAGTTATTTGAACCGTCCAAAGGACGGGTAGTTTAGCTAGTATATATATATATATATATATATATATGCACACACATACATACATACACACACACACACACACATATATATATATATATATATATATATATATATATATATATATATATATATATACATATATATATATATATATATGTATATATATATATATATATATATATATTTATATATGGTGGCTGCCAACTCTTTTCGAGTACGGCCACTACTTTATATCCATGTAGGAGAACCCCTACCGATGCGCTGAACGAGTGTGACTTTTTAGTCCAGCCTGCGACATGAATACTCTGGTACAAACACTACACCTGTGACAATTATTGACACATAGTGCTGGGCCCATGGTACCATGTGACGACAAGTGCAGAGAGATCTCCAGATATAAAGCAATGCCTGTGCCGTGAAGCTTTTATAGTGAGCAAAGGCACTGCACAAAGCCAGTTCCACTCTCTTAACCAAGATGATATTTACCAAAATGAAGAACAAGTCAACATCATTGGATACCATCAGGGTTGCAGATGTTATATCAGAGTTTTCCTTCTCCTAGAATTCTGCCTTGACAAAGGCTAAGGGGGTCATCTCTCCCGGATATATATATATATATACATACATACATACACACTTCTCTAATACCCCGTCCATTATCACACCCCCAGATTCCTATCGCTTTCTCTTGATCATTAACACCTTCTCTTACAACTAATACAGGCCGACTCTATATGCTCACTCCACTTTTCCCTTCACTGCTCTGTATACACATATACACACTCTTATTTTAACATACTTTTGCTCATAGCTTCGTACTTACATGCACACACACTCTTTTACTCACATATACACACACATTTCTTCTTAGCTTCGTACGGACGTATAATAACACACACACACACACACAAACTCCTGCTTATCCACGTGCTCAAGCATAGCTCTTTATACAAAAGGATTTGTTTTCCATTTCAGGTAGACGCCTGCCATTATCTACTTTTCTAAAAAATAAAACATACACAAAACGCCAGCACCAACAGTTTTGCAAGAGATGTCAACATGAATGGACCAGTTATTTTTATCTAAAGACATTTTATCCAATTAAAACCCGCCCGTCCCCCCAGTCTATCTTATTTCTCATTCTTTCTTCTGATGAAGGACTAGCGTCCGAAACGTATATCAAGCGTCAACCTAATATATCCCCTTCCATATACTCTAGCGATTGTGCTGTTATTTCTGTTATTTCTGCTTACCTTTTACATATATAGATATATATATATAGATATACATAAACATACACATGCCCACACACACACACACACACACACACACACATATATATATATATATATATATATATATATATATACATAAAATATAAATAAAAATATATGTGTTCGGTGATTACGAAGCAAAAACGAGTGCTCTAACAGAGCATTAAACATATATAAATATATTTTTGTTGTTGAAATAATTGTTTCTACTTTAGGCACAATGCCAGCAATTACCCAGTGCATTACTGGTACTTTATTTTATTGACGCCGTAAGAATGAAAGGCAAAGTTAACCGCGGCCGGATTTGAACTCAGATCGTAAAGGGACGTAACTATGCTGGAAAGCATGGCGTCCGACCCTCTACCGATACTGCCAATCCACCGCCATATTTTGTTGCTGAAATAATGTGATAAATGCAAAGGTAAAACGGGTTCTCCATGTATAGAACAGAGCCGTAAAAAATATTTTGTTGTTGAAAGTATGTGATAAAGGTCCAAGTTGGTTAAAATAAGAGAGAGTGTTCAGGAGAAGATGAAGTCAAAAAGTGAATAATATGTAAAATAAGTGTAAAATAAATTAAAATAAAATAAGTGTTGAATATATAATTGTTTCTACTATTGGCACAAGGTCAGCAATTACTCAGTACATTACTTGTACTTTTATGTTATCGACGCCGTAAGGATGAAAGGCAAAGTTAACCTCGGCGGGATTTGAACTCAAAGAGAGATTGTTCAAGGTAAAAGTAAAGGAAAAGAAGAAATGAATAAAATCGGTGTAATATGAAATAATTGTTTCTACTTTTTGGCACAAGGCCAGCAATTATCCCAGTACATTACTGGTACTTTATTTTATCGATACCGTAAGGATGAAAGGCAAAGTTAACCTCGGCGGGAATTGAACTCAGATCGTAAAGGGACGTAACTATGCTGGAAAGCATGGCATCCGACCCTCTACCAATACTGCCAATCCACCGCCTGTAATATAAAATAATGGCTTAATATAAGTGTTGAATGTGTGATAAAAGTCCATAGTGTTTAAAGTAAGAAAGAGCGTAATATATGATAAGAGTGTAATATATGAAAAAGAGTGTAATATATGAAAGGTGTAATATAGGATAAGTGTTGAATGTGTGAAGAGGAGAGAGTGCTCGAGGTGGGTAAGTATCCAAAATGGTATGTGATAACGAGAAAGGAGGTGAGTTCTTACATGTGGGCATCTCAGAATTAGAGTTAAGACAGGTGCTGACAGATTTCAGATTCTGTAGAATTCTATATTTTATATATATAGTAATAATAATAAATTTTGAAGACTAAAATCCAAAGAGGGCTCGATAAGGATAAATATATATCAAATATATAAGAACCGTAGAGCAAAAATTATATATATATATATATATATATATATATATATATATTTAAAGGTTAAACAAGGTTCAATGAATAAATCAAAGAATAAACTTTTACAATAGATTAGAAGCAGTACAGAGTTATGGTTTTCCGGAGTTATTAATATTAATTCAAAATATTAACCAAAATAGACATTCGTGTGATCAAGTATATTTTATTATACATATTTCAGAGGTACTGAGCTATCTTCAACAGTACGTCATCATCAGATAAAATAAGATGATGCATGACATACCCTGACTAAGTAGATGGTTAAAAATCAGTGTGTCTATTTTTGTTAATATTTTGAATTAATATATATATATTTATATATATATATATAAATAATAATAAATGCGGAGACTAAAATCCAAATTGGGTTTGATAAGGGTGTAGGCAGCGATTCTATGCTTAAAATTTAATCTGTTATATATATATATATATATATACAGATAAATCTACCAATCAATGGTAGGGTCTAAACCAAATAAAGAACTCAATGTAATCCGTATGTAGAAGGTGTCGTGAAGCAAATTTTAAAATACAAACATTTTTATCATTTTATTTCAAATGGATGCAGAGTCAAAATAGAAATATTAAAACAATGAAATTAAACACAAAACTGTTAATTCATAGTAAAACACATTATTTTACGATCGTTTCTGGGGGGTAGTTCTCTGTATGTTCATTCAATTATAGATCTATGTAAAACATATTACAAAATATCATAGTGAGAAAAAAATACATACGTCTTCACTACCCGCCGTCTTCAGAAATAATCATATTTTGTAATATGTTTTACATAGATCAATAATTGAATGAACATACAGAGAACTACACCCCAGAAACGATCGTAAAATAATGTGTTTTACTATGAATTAACAGTTTTGTTTTTAATTTCATTGTTTTAATATATATATATATATAGTCAGTTATATATTATGGAATACTGTTGGCTTTTCGCTACAATGTTTTCTATACCTTTCATTTATATATTTATACTCGGATTTCTTTCCTAGAGTGCTTAAATTATTTGTGACTAATCCCGGTATTTTTTTATAAAAAACCGCGATAATATTGCTTTTTGCTGAACTCCTTACATTTGTAGAGTTTTTTTCGGAATGTTTTTTGACTGTTGTTTCTTGTATACAAACATTCGTCTCATTCTGACGTCACCAGCCCTGTCTTTCCTCATGTGCGTTTTATTTTTCATAATCACGCATGATGGTGAACTAGCCTGTTTTAAAATTCCCTTTTTGGCATATTAATCTGTGAGAATCTTGGTTATCGAGTTGAGCTCTGCTGAGGATCGAATTCCAACCGTGACCATCTCCACTGAAAGTTTTCGTGAAATAGTCTTTAAGACTATACAGAGCATTTGAAGTTTTTCCAAATTGAAGGATGAGTATTTTAAACTTTATTTTATCATGAGTTAAGGCTCTATTGATTTTACCCTGGATTTCACTAAATTCTGTGGATGAATTTATATCCTGATTCTCTTTGAGATGAGTTTGAATTATTTTCCCATATCTTACGTTAACTATTTTTCCCATTTTGACGACATAGTCGCGTATATGTTATGGAATACTGTTGGCTTTTCGCTACAATGTTTTCTATACCTTTCATTTATATATATATATATATATATATATATATATATATATATATATATATATATATATATATATATATATATATATATATATATTTGTGTTTGTATACGACTACGGTTGACGTAAATGTGTGCTAGTTAGAAACGTGCTAGGAAGCATATCGATGCGCAAGAGAGGGGGGGGGGGGGGGGGGGGGGAGAGAACGATAGAAGACTTAATAATGATTTCTACTATAGGCAACAGGCCAGAAATTTTATGGGGAGGGGAAAGTCGATTAAATCGACCTCAGTGCGTTACAGGTATTTCACTTTATCTACCCCGTAAAGGATGAAAGGTAAAGCTAACCTCGGCGGCATTTGAACTCAGAACATAAAAGGCTCAGAACGGTATGCCGCAAAGCATGGTATCCGACGCTCTACCGTGTCTAACGTGATATACAGACTAACTGACACAATCACAGGTAGACTGATTGACAGACAGGTAGACTGACTAACACGTCGTGAGAGAGGGGGGTGTGGGATGGACAGCGATTGTAGATGAGGGTGGCAGAGACGTAAAGGTCACTGCTATTGAGGTAAAAAAAATATAAATGTACGTTCAAAGTAAATGCGAGGTTAGTGGTAATAATGAATATATACATATCACACACACACACACACGCACACACACACACGTGTACATGTGCTGTAGCACTTAATGACTGCATTAGTCATTATCACAGATCCATACACACGCAGACACGTGCCGATACTTCACATACACACACAAATATATATATATATATATATATATATATATATATATATATATATATATATATATATATATATATATATATATATATATATTAATATATATATATATATATATTAATATATATTTATATGTATATGTATGTATATATATATATATATATATATATATATACATATATATATATATATACATATACATATATATATATATATATATATTTACACACACGCACAAACACACGCACAAACACACAAACACACGCACAAACACACGCACAAACACACAAACACACACACACACACACACACACACACACACACACACACACACACACACACACACACACACACACACACACACACACATATATATATATATATATATATATATATAATACAACGTGTTTAAAATGCCGTTGTATTTTAAACATTGGGACATTAATTCACTGAGTCCTCAATACAGGAGGGTAGAGTATAGAAATAATTTATTTAAGTAGAAAAGTGGCGGTAATCTTGCTACTTGCCACTGGTACTTTCTACTATATATATATATATATATATATATATTTATATATATATGAAAGAAGCAAATAAGAAAGTTATGAAAATTGACTTACTTACTAAAATTTCATTCCAACTAATTAGTTTCTATAAGGGGATAAATACAGTTATGTAATACCTGTAGAGAAGCCTTACGTCATCAGGGAGTCTATTCTCAGCTAAGCCACCAGGCAATGCGGGGACACTGGAAACTTATATAACAATAATTCAGTGGATGGAAAAAAGCGAAAAAGGCGAGCGGGGCTAGATTCCAAGCCATTGCAAAATTCACTGCCTTCTTGGTCAAGTGGCAAATTCAAAAGAATTAATCACGTGACACTGAAGAAGGCAGTGAATTTTTCAGTGGCTTGGAATCTAGCCCCGCTTGCCTTTTTCGCTTTTTTCCATCCACTGAATTATTGATATATAAGTTTCCAGTGTCTCCGCATTGTCTGGTAACTTAGCTGAGAATAGACTTCCTGATGACGTAAGGCTTCTCTACAGGTATTACATAACTATATTTATCCCCTTACAGAAACTAATTAGTTGGAGTGAAATTTTAGTAAGTAAGTCAATTTTCATAACTTTCTTATTTACGTCTTTCATATAATTGTTCTGCATTCCCCTGCATAGAACTACAAAGTTACTAAGACAAAACATACATATCTGCTAGCATAGGTATGCATCTGTATACTTTTATCGGTAGATATACTAATTCTTTATATATATATATATATATATATATATATATATATATATATATATATATATATAGGTAAGTTATTTCGGGTTGAATCGGAGGTAACCACAGTATGTAAGGTACTCAATACATAGCAGAGTATAAAAGTTATAATATAGATGAGATTCTCCAGGACTAGAACTGTTTCATTCTTTTGAAATCATCATGATGATTTCTAAAGAATGAAACACTTTTAGTCCTGTAGAATCTCATCTATATTATAACTATATATATATATATATATATATATATATATATATATATATATATATATATATATATATATATATATATATATATATAGGAACGAGTATGAGCTCAAGCCGTTTCGACGACTAATTCTGCACTAAATTTAGTCCAGAACTAGCCGTCGAAACGGCTTGAGCTCAGCTGTCGGGGTCCTACTCGTTCCTATTACCCACTCTACTACACTAAGTATTGAGTACTTTGGTGCGTTATAGTCCATCTGGTTCCTTACCACATTTCCTTCGTTATATATATATATATATATATATAAACAATGAGTTATATGATTTGTTGATTATTCAACATAGTTAATTTGCAACAGATTAGAAGCATTCAACGAATTTATCCGGAGTATTATAGTACGCTTTCGTCAGATAAAATACAATAATTGGTGTAAAGATTGTGACATATCTTTATGTGAACTTCATGTTATAAGTTCAGTGAGGATAGTGAAGATATTTTTTTTAAATTCATGGGAAATATGCTAATGAGTATTACGTTAAATGTGTGTGTGCGGTAGTCTGGTAGACCGTTGACGCTGCACAGAAGACCTGGCAACCAGGTCTTACCATTCCACTCCGCCTTCCTCATGGTTGTACCCAGCTTCATACCTGACCATTCTGGATTATTATCATCCCATCTCTTTCTCTCTCTGACTCTCTTCCTCCTTGTACTGTTTCCTGCAGGACACTCTTGGCAAGGCCTGAAGATCATGTCAAGTGTCCGTACCATCTCAAGATTGGGTGAAAAAGGGCGAGAGGCGAGAGAAAATGCGGAAGCAGCGTGGTAACTAACAGAGAGAGGAAAGAGGGAGAGAGGGAGAAAGAAAGGGAAAGAGATAATAGCAACAAAGTAGATAAGGAGAAAGAGAGAACAGATCACAGCAAAAACTTAATAAAATTTTATATATATATATATAAATATATATATATATATATATATATATATATATATATATATATATATATATATATATATATATATATATATATATATATATATATATATATAAAAATAAATAAATATATATATATATATATATATATATATATATATATAAGTTGAAGAAAATGAAAACGAAATTTCATTTCTCACTCTTAGTATGGCACTTACTTAAATGTAAGTATGTATGTATACGTACATACATATATGTATACAGACGTACAGTAGCATGCATATATATATATATATATATATATATATATATATATATATATATATATATATATATATATATATATATATATATATATATATATATATATATATACATATATGCATACAGGTACACATACATATATGCACGCATCAGTTTAGCCGACGTTTATTATAACGCCGCTGTGTTCGTTTGTTTGTCAACAAACCGAACAGCCTGAATTTATGCCATACGGTGTTAAGGCAACCACATCACCTTTTTGTTCAACACTGACACAGGAACGATGTACTAGTTTCAAGCTTGTTAGCTATCATCAGCACCGTTTACCCATCTGCCAGATAGTTGAACGTTCGAAAGTATATACTTTCCTTATGAAAATTAACGGCTGAGCAGCCTAATTTGCATATTGAGTGAGTTAAATCGGTCAGGCATACCGAAAACGATAAGTTGAAAAAAATGAAAACGAAATTTCATTTCTCACTCTTAGTATGGCACTTACTTAAATGTAAGTATGTATGTATACGTACATACATATATGTATACAGACGTACAGTAGCATGCATATATATATATATATATATATATATATGCATGCTACTCATTCTCCCTATGTCCGAATTCGTCGGGTTTATAAGTCTGATGGATCGTTTGCGGTCGAAGTCGGATTTGTGGTCCTTCAGTGTGAAATAGGGAGTCCGTGGGTCGAGTGGTTCAGTGCGGTCTGCGACCCCGAGGCTAGAGGTAATTTGTTGTCCCTCTAGATTTATGTCCTCGATAATTGAGTGCTTAGCCTTTTTATAGGAGGAGTTTAGGCTGCTCCTGATCAGTTCGTGGTATCTGTCCGGGTTGACGAAATACAGGTTTCTGTGTCCGCTACAAATTTTGACCAATCCCCTTGACAACTACAATCTTTCCATATAAGGAAGTACCCTTGAAAAGTTCGGCTATTTATTTACCAGACTAAAAATACTCTTACTTTAGTCCAGAATTAGCCGTCGAAACGGCTTGAGCTCTGCCGTCTGGGTCATACTTTCTCCTATTACCCACTCTACTACCCTATTAATTGAGGACTCTGGTGCGTTATGGTCCATCAGGTTCCTTACCACATCTCCTCCTTTATGTATATATATATATATATATATATATATATATATATATATATATGTATATATATATAGGGTTTAGGATAGTGGTTAGGGCGGAACAAGAGGAGAAAAGAAGAAAGGACAAAGAATCCTTCGTCAGCTGTAAATATCCACAATCATATGTTTCGGCGCTGAATTACACCGATCGGGAGCGCCCAAGGCCTTTTATTAATCAAAAGGCCAGGAGAAAAAGGAGAGAGAAAGGAGAGAAAAAAGAGAGAAAAGGGGAGAGAAAAGGAAGAAGAACAGAGGGAGGGATGGTGAAAAATGGAAGAAAAAAGGAGAAAAAGAACAGGGGAAAATAAGTGAACAGATCCCATCGTGGAAAGACACAGGACAAAGAAAGAAGCAAATGAGTAACCGTTGAAAATAGGGAGAGTAAGTTGTAGCCAACCTGGTAGACGTGAGCCTGGTGTTAGGCTCAAACTTGAAGACGGTATTACTTGTGTTGACTCTCTAGTAGACGAGAGAGAGAGTGAGAGAGAGACATGAGTAACCGAAAGTGAGAGGGGGAAGGGAAAGGGAGATAATCGAAAAGGGGTTTTTACGACGGTGGTAAAAACGTGTCGCAAAAGATTGCGAACAGAGAAGTTTTTACGACATGTGTAAACATGTCAACAATCAAAACCGAACGGATGGAGATATATATATATATATATATATATATACCATCCTTATATATATATTACATATATATATATATATATATATATATATATATATATATATGTAATATATATATAAGGATTGTATATATATATATATATATATATATATATATATATATCCATCCGTTCGGTTTTGATTGTTGACATGGGTGTCCTTTTACGTCATGGATCACAGGCCTCGCGCACCAGGACTGAACAAAGTCTGATTCACCGCCTTGGGTCCTAATCCCCTCTTGGACACAACTCACCTCCCCAATTTCTCTAATACCTCGTCCATTATCACACCCCTAGATTCCTATCACTTTCTCTCGATCATTAACCCCTTCTCTTACAACTAATACAGGCCGACTATATATGCTCACTCCACTTTACCCTTCACTGCTCTGTATACACACATACACACCCTTATATTAATATACTTTTGCTCATAGCTTCGTACTTACATGCACACACACTCTTTTACTCACATATACACACACATTTCTTCTTAGCTTCGTACGGACGTATAATAACACACACATACACACGCACACTCAAGCACGCACGCGGCGCACACACACATACACACGCTTACGCACGTGCACAAGTATAGCTCATTTTACAAAACGGTTTTTTCCTCCATTTCAGGTAGACGCCTGCCATCATCCATTTTTCTAAAAAATAAACCATACACAAAACTCCAGCACCAACAGTTTTGCAAGAGATGTCAACACGAATGAACCTGTTATTTTTTATCTAAAGACATTTTTTTACAATTCCAACCCGCCCGTCCCCTCAATCTATTTTATTTCTCATTCTTTCTATCTAACGAGGGAGCAGCGTCGGAAACGTTAAGACCCTCTTGCTGCTATATCAAACGTTAACCTAATATATCCCTTCCATATACTTTAACGATTGTGTTGTTATTTCTGTTTACCTTTTACATACATACATACATACATACATGCATACATACATACATACATACATACATACATACATACATACATACACACACACATGTATATATATATATATATATATATATATATATATATATATATATATATATATATATATATATATATAAATATATATACATAACTGAGTATTTGTGTGGGGGGAGGATGTGTGTGTGTGCCTGAATATGAGTGAGTGAATATATTTTGAAATAGTAATATCGCAAAGAATCCGTCTACAACTCACTAGGTTGTATTGCCTAAGAAATATATTACTGATGCTGTGTGAAGAAGTCGTGTAGATAATTGCATAATAAGATGAGTTTGTGATAAAGACTGACACAGAAATGCGTATTACAACAACATGCACAATAACGATAATTGCATAATTAAGTGGATTGCTTAATAATAATAATAATTATGGAGACGTAAAATTATTATTTATTATTATTATACTCCATCAAATACTACCCAGGCGATCGCACATCACGATTAGAAAGATACCGACGCCGTTGAGTGCTTGAATTAACCTACACCATTATTTATTGATTAGAGTGATGCAACACCAACTAGGATTATATTTGTTGCAGTTAAATATGCACTTAATTATATGGGTTTTTAAGGCTTTCACCATCAGGAAATAAAGGAAAACATGGATTTTCACACAACAGCTTATATATCAATGACTTGTGTAAAGAGAATGTTTATGTATAGGGTGTAAGGTGGGGAAACTAGCATACAAAGGTGCTCGGATAGGCAAAATCAACACACACACACACATACACACCTACCTATACACACGCACAGACACACCCAGACACACACACATACAGACACACCTACACACACATACACATACTCACACACACACACATATATATATATATATATATCAAGCATGAGACTAATATATATTTTCACTGTATTGTCTGTACTATCTGTATTTCACTGTATTGTCTGCTATGTTGTTTTCCGTTAACACACACACACACACACACACACACACACACACACATATATATATATATATATATATGTATATATATATATATGTGTGTGTGTCTGTGTGTGTGTGTGTTTGCGTATGTATTCCGGCTTCAGTCGGAGGCAACCACAGTAAGTAAGGTACTCAATACATAGCAGAGTATATACAATATTTAATACAGAAATGTTTCCTACTGGACTAGGACTGTTTCATTCAAAGGCAAT
>OZ024744.1:25617607-25870107 GCA_964016885.1 Eledone cirrhosa
AATTTAAAACAAATATGAAAGCCACGAGCTCAGAACGTTTACTATGAGAGTTCTTTACACTATAAGCGACGTTTAAGTCCTTAAGTATGAGGATGGAAAAATAATAAATACCATGTAACACAAAAAACTTGGTTTCGTTCATTTAAGCTAAATTCTACCGTCCATGTCACATTGTTTTAGCCTTCTTCAACATAACACTTTCTACAATATATACTCTACACAATGCTTCAAGCAAACTACAACATTCTATTACTGAAATAATGGATCTAGGCAAAAGATCAAAATCTTTGGAGAGAGGAGGGTCATTTAGATAGACCTCAGTGCATTACTGGTACTTTAATTTGTCGACCCCGAAAAGGAGCTTTTGTGGCGGTGGTGAAGGTACATTAAAATGGTAGGAACTGTGTACCATTGCACAACACAGTAAGAATAGCTACAGTACTTCGTTCGCTATGCTTTGACATCAAAACAAAATGTAATACATACAGAGTGTCATGAGTTATAAAGTACTACTAATGTATATAACGCTATCAATAATTACTATTTAACAGTTGAACTAAATCGAAGACATAATCTATTAATATACATATTCCGGTGGTTGTTAGTGGTTATAAGTGGTTGTTAGTGGTTGTTAGTTGTTGTTAGTGGTTGTTAGTGGTTGTTAGTGGTTATTAGTGGTTGTTAGTGGTTGATAGTAGTTGTTAATGTTTGATAATGGTTGTTAGTGGTTGTTAGTGGTTGTTAGGGGTTGTTAGTTGTTGTTAGTGGATGTTAGTGGTTGTTAATGGTTGTTAGTGGTTGTTAGTGGATGTTAGAGGTTATTAGTGGTTGTTAGTGGTTGTTAGTAGTTGTTAATGTTTGATAATGGTTGTTAGTGGTTGTTAGTGGTTGTTAGTTGTTGTTAGTGGATGTTAGAGGTTGTTAGTAGTTGTTAATGTTTGATAATGGTTGTTAGTTGTTGTTAGTGGTTGTTAGTAGTTGTTAGTAGTTGTTAATGTTTGATAATGGTTGTTAGTGGTTGTTAGTGGTTGTTAGTAGTTGTTAGTGGTTGTTAGTGGTTGTTAGTGGTTGTTAGTAGTTGTTAGTGGTTGTTAGTGGTTGTTAGTGGATGTTAGTAGTTGTTAATGGTTGTTAGTGGTTGTTAGTAGTTGTTAGTGGTTGTTAGTAGTTGTTAATGTTTGATAATGGTTGTTAGTGGTTGTTAGTAGTTGTTAGTGGTTGTTAGTAGTTGTTAATGTTTGATAATGGTTGTTAGTGGTTGTTAGTAGTTGTTAGTGGTTGTTAGTGGTTGTTAGTAGTTGTTAGTGGTTGTTAGTGGTTGTCTGTGGTTGTTAATGGTTGTTAGTGGTTGTTAGTGGATGTTAGTGGATGTTAGTAGTTGTTAATGGTTGTTAGCGGTTGTTAGCGGTTGTTATTGGTTGTCAGTGGTTGTTAGTGGTTGTTAGTAGTTGTTAATGTTTGATAATGGTTGATAGTAGTTGTTAGTGGTTGTTAGTGGTTGTTAGTGGTTGATAGTGGTTGTTAGAGGTTGTTAATGGTTGTTAGTAGTTGTTAGTGCTTGTTAGTGGTTGTTAATAGTTGTTAGTGGTTGTTAGTGGTTGTTAGTGGTTGTTAGTGGTTGTTAGTGATTGTTAGTAATTGATATTGGTCGTTAGTGGTTGTTAATGGTTGTTAGTAGTTGTTAGTGGTTGTTAGTGGTTGTTAGTGGTTGTTATTGGTTGTTAGTAATTGTTATTGGTCGTTAGTGGTTGTTAATGGTTGTTAGTAGTTGTTAGTGGTTGTTAGTGGTTGTTAGTAGTTGTTAGTGGTTGTTAGTGGTTGTTAGTGGTTGTTTGTGGTTGTTAATGGTTGTTGGTGGTTGTTAGTAGTTGTTAGTGGTTGTTAGTGGTTGTTAGTGGTTGTTAGTAGTTGTTAGTGGTTGTTAGTGGTTGTTAGTAGTTGTTAGTGGTTGTTAGTGGTTGTTAGTGGTTGTCAGTGGTTGTTAGTGGTTGTTAGTAATTGTTATTGGTCGTTAGTGGTTGTTAGTGGTTGTTAGTGGTTGTTAGTAGTTGTTAGTGGTTGTTAGTGGTTGTTAGTAGTTGTTAGTGGTTGTTAGTGGTTGTTAGTGGTTGTTAGTGGTTGTTAGTGGTTGTTAGTAGTTGTTAGTGGTTGTTAGTTGTTGTTTGTGGTTGTTAGTGGTTCTAAGTGGTTGTTAGTGTTATTAGTGGTTGTTAGTGGTTGTTAGTGGTTGTTAGTGGTTGGTAATGGTTGTTAGTGGTTGTTAGTGGTTGTTAGTGGTTGGTAATGGTTGTTAGTGGTTGTTAGTAATGTTAGTAGTTGTTAGTGGATGTTAGTGGTTGTTAGTGGTTGTTAGTAGTTGTTAGTAGTTGTTAGTGGTTGTTAGTGGTTGTTAGTGGTTGTTAGTGGTTGTTAGTGGTTGTTAGTAGTTGTTAGTGGTTGTTAGTTGTTGTCTGTGGTTGTTAGTGGTTGTTAGTGGTTGTTAGTGTTGTTAGTGGTTGTTAGTGGTTGTTAGTGGTTGGTAGTGGTTGTTAGTGGTTGTTAGTGGATGTTAGTAGTTGTTAATGGTTGTTAGTGGTTGTTAGTGGTTGTTAGTAGTTGTTAGTGGTTGTTAGTAGTTGTTAATGTTTGATAATAGTTGTTAGTGGTTGTTAGTGGTTGTTAGTAGTTGTTAGTGGTTGTTAGTGGTTGTTAGCGGTTGATAATGGTTGTTAGTGGATGTTAGTGGATGTTAGTGGATGTTAGTAGTTGTTAATGGTTGTTAGTGGTTGTTAGTGGTTGTTATTGGTTGTTAGTGGTTGTTAGTGGTTCTTAGTGGTTGTTAGTGGTTGTTAGTAGTTGTTAGTGGATGTTAGTAGTTGTTAATGTTTGATAATGGTTTTTAGTAATTGTTAGTGGTTGTTAGTGGTTGTTAGTGGTTGTTAGTGGTTGTTAGAGGTTGTTAATGGGTGTTAGTAGTTGTTAGTGGTTGTTAGTGGTTGTTAGTAGTTGTTAGTGGATGTTAGTGGTTGTTAGCGGTTGTTAGTAGTTGTTAGTGGGTGTTAGTAGTTGTTAGTGGTTGTTAGTGGGTGTTAGTGGTTGTTAGTGGTTGTTAGTGGTTGTTAGTGTTGTTAGTGGTTGTTAGTGGTTGTTAGTGGTTGTTAGTGGATGTTAATGGTTGTTAGTGGTTGTTAGTAGTTTAGTAATTGTTGGTGATTGTTAGTAATTGTTTGTGGTTGTTAATGGTTGTTAGCGGTTGTTAGTAGTTGTTAGTGGTTGTTAGTTGTTGTTAGTGGCTGTTAGTGTTTGTTAGTGGTTGTTAGTGTTGTTAGTGGTTGTCTGTGGTTGTTAGTGCTGGTTAGTGGTTGTTAGTGGTTGTTAGTGGTTGTTAGTAGTTGTTAGTAGTTTGTTAGTGGTTGTTAGTGGTTGTTAGTGGTTGTTATTCGTTGTTATTGGTCGTTAGTGGTTGTTAATGATTATTAGTAGTTGTTAGTGGTTGGTAGTGGTTGTTAGTGGTTGTTAGTGGTTGTTAGTGGTTGTTAGTAGTTGTTAGTGGTTGTTAGTGGTTGTTAGTAGTTGTTAGAGGTTGTTAGTGGTTGTTAGTGGTTGTTAGTGGTTGTTAGTGGTTGTTAGTGGTTGTTAGTAGTTGTTAGTAGTTGTTAGAGGTTGATAGTGGTTGTTAGTAGTTGTTAGCGGTTGTTAGTGATTGTTATTGTTGTTAGTGGTTGTTAGTGGTTGTTAGTAGTTGTTAGTAGTTGTTAGTGGTTGTTAGTGGTTGTTAGTAGTTGTTAGTGGTTGTTAGTGGTTACTAGTGGTTGTTATTGGTTGTTATTGGTCGTTAGTGGTTGTTAATGATTATTAGTAGTTGTTAGTGGTTGTTAGTGGTTGTTAGTGGTTATTAGTGGTTGTTAATGATTGTTAGTGGTTGTTAGTAGTTGTTAGTGGTTGTTAGTAATTGTTATTGGTCGTTAGTGGTTGTTAATGTTTGTTAGTAGTTGTTAGTGGTTGTTACTGGTTGTTAGTAGTTGTTAGAGCTAGGTAGTGGTTGTTAGTTGTAGTTAGTGTTTGTTAGTGGTTGTTAGTGGTTGTTAGTCGTTGTTAGTGGTTGTTAGTGGTTGTTAGTGTTTGTTAGTAGTTGTTAGTGGTTGTTAGTGGTTGGTATTGATTGTCATTGGTTGTTAGTGGTTGTTAGTGGTTGTTACTGATTGTTAGTAGTTGTTAGAGCTTGGTAGTGGTTGTTAGTGGTTGTTAGTGGTTGTTAGTAGTTGTTAGTGGTTGTTAGTGGTTGTTAGTGGTTGTTAGTGGTTGTTAGTGGTTGTTAGTGGATGTTAGTAGTTGTTAGTGGTTGTTAGTAGTTGCTAGTGGTTGTTAGTGGTTGTTAGTGGTTGTTAGTGATTGTTATTGGTTGTTATTGGTCGTTAGAGGTTGTTAATGATTATTAGTAGTTGTTAGTGGTTGTTATAGTTGTTAGTAGTTGCTAGTAGTTGTTAGTGGTTGTTAGTGGTTGTTAGTGGTTGTTAGTGGTTGTTAGTGGGAGATAGTGGTTGTTAGTGGCTGTTAGTGTTTGTTAGTGGTTGTTAGTGTTGTTAGTGGTTGTCTGTGGTTGTTAGTGCTTGTTAGTGGTTGTTAGTGGTTGTTAGTGGTTGTTAGTAGTTGTTAGTAGTTTGTTAGTGGTTGTAAGTGGTTGTTAGTGGTTGTTATTCGTTGTTATTGGTCGTTAGTGGTTGTTAATGATTATTAGTAGTTGTTAGTGGTTGGTAGTGGTTGTTAGTGGTTGTTAGTGGTTGTTAGTGGTTGTTAGTAGTTGTTAGTGGTTGTTAGTGGTTGTTAGTAGTTGTTAGAGGTTGTTAGTGGTTGTTAGTGGTTGTTAGTGGTTGTTAGTGGTTGTTAGTAGTTGTTAGTAGTTGTTAGAGGTTGATAGTGGTTGTTAGTAGTTGTTAGCGGTTGTTAGTGAGTGTTAGTGTTGTTAGTGGTTGTTAGTGGTTGTTAGTAGTTGTTAGTAGTTGTTAGTGGTTGTTAGTGGTTGTTAGTAGTTGTTAGTGGTTGTTAGTGGTTACTAGTGGTTGTTATTGGTTATTATTGGTCGTTAGTGGTTGTTAATGATTATTAGTAGTTGTTAGTGGTTGTTAGTGGTTGTTAGTGGTTATTAGTGGTTGTTAATGATTGTTAGTGGTTGTTAGTAGTTGTTAGTGGTTGTTAGTAATTGTTATTGGTCGTTAGTGGTTGTTAATGTTTGTTAGTAGTTGTTAGTGGTTGTTACTGGTTGTTAGTAGTTGTTAGAGCTAGGTAGTGGTTGTTAGTTGTAGTTAGTGTTTGTTAGTGGTTGTTAGTGGTTGTTAGTGGTTGTTAGTGGTTGTTAGTGGTTGTTAGTGTTTGTTAGTAGTTGTTAGTGGTTGTTAGTGGTTGTTAGAGGTTGTTAGTGGTTGTTAGTGGTTGTTAGTGGATGTTAGTAGTTGTTAGTGGTTGTTAGTAGTTGCTAGTGGTTGTTAGTGGTTTTTAGTGGTTGTTAGTGATTGTTATTGGTTGTTATTGGTTGTTAGTGGTTGTTACTGATTGTTAGTAGTTGTTAGAGCTTGGTAGTGGTTGTTAGTGGTTGTTAGTGGTTGTTAGTAGTTGTTAGTGGTTGTTAGTGGTTGTTAGAGGTTGTTAGTGGTTGTTAGTGGTTGTTAGTGGATGTTAGTAGTTGTTAGTGGTTGTTAGTAGTTGCTAGTGGTTGTTAGTGGTTGTTAGTGGTTGTTAGTGATTGTTATTGGTTGTTATTGGTCGTTAGAGGTTGTTAATGATTATTAGTAGTTGTTAGTGGTTGTTATAGTTGTTAGTAGTTGCTAGTAGTTGTTAGTGGTTGTTAGTGGTTGTTAGAGGTTGTTAGTGGTTGTTAGTGGTTGTTAGTGGTTGTTAGTGGTTGTTAGCGGTTGTTAGTGGTTGTTAGTGTTGTTAGTGGTTGTTAGTGGTTGTTACTGGTTGTTAGTAGTTGTTAGAGCTTGGTAGTGGTTGTTAGTGGTTGTTAGTGGTTGTTAGTGGTTGTTAGTAGTTGTTAGTGGTTTGTTAGTTGTTGTTAGTGGTTGTTAGTGGTTGTAAGTGGTTGTTAGCGGTTGTTAGTGATTGTTATTGGTTGTTAGTGGTTGTTAGTGGTTGTTATTGGTTGTTATTGGTCGTTAGTGGTTGTTAATGTTTATTAGTAGTTGTTAGTGGTTGTTAGTGGTTGTTAGTGGTTGTTAGTGGTTGTTAGTGGTTGTTAGTGGTTGTTAGTAGTTGTTAGTGGTTGTTAGTGGTTGTTAGTAGTTGTTAGAGGTTGTTAGTGGTTGTTAGTAGTTGTTAGTAGTTGTTAGTGGTTGTTAGTGGTTGTTAGTAGTTGTTAGTGGTTGTTAGTGGTTACTAGTGGTTGTTATTGGTTGTTATTGGTCGTTAGTGGTTGTTAATGATTATTAGTAGTTGTTAGTGGTTGTTAGTGGTTGTTGGTGGTTGTTAGTAGTTGTTAGTGGTTGTTAGTGGTTGGTATTGATTGTCATTGGTTGTTAGTGGTTGTTAGTAATTGTTATTGGTCGTTAGTGGTTGTTAATGTTTGTTAGTAGTTGTTAGTGGTTGTTACTGGTTGTTAGTAGTTGTTAGAGCTAGGTAGTGGTTGTTAGTGGTTGTTAGTGGATGTTAGTAGTTGTTAGTGGTTGTTAGTAGTTGCTAGTGGTTGTTAGTGGTTGTTAGTGGTTGTTAGTGTTTGTTAGTAGTTGTTAGTGGTTGTTAGTGGTTGGTATTGATTGTCATTGGTTGTTAGTGGTTGTTAGTGGTTGTTACTGATTGTTAGTAGTTGTTAGAGCTTGGTAGTGGTTGTTAGTGGTTGTTAGTGGTTGTTAGTGGTTGTTAGTGGTTGTTAGTGGTTGTTAGTGGATGTTAGTGGTTGTTAGTGGTTGTTAGTGGTTATTAGTGGTTGTTAATGATTGTTAGTGGTTGTTAGTAGTTGTTAGTGGTTGTTAGTAATTGTTATTGGTCGTTAGTGGTTGTTAATGTTTGTTAGTAGTTGTTAGTGGTTGTTACTGGTTGTTAGTAGTTGTTAGAGCTAGGTAGTGGTTGTTAGTTGTAGTTAGTGTTTGTTAGTGGTTGTTAGTGGTTGTTAGTGGTTGTTAGTGGTTGTTAGTGGTTGTTAGTGGTTGTTAGTGGTTGTTAGCGGTTGTTAGTGGTTGTTAGTGTTGTTAGTGGTTGTTAGTGGTTGTTACTGGTTGTTAGTAGTTGTTAGAGCTTGGTAGTGGTTGTTAGTGGTTGTTAGTGGTTGTTACTAGTTGTTAGTGGTTGTTAGTGGTTGTTAGTGGTTGTTAGTGGTTGTTAGTGGTTGTTTGTGGAAGTTAGTAGTTGTTAATGGTTGTTAGTGGTTGTTAGTAGTTGTTAGTGGATGTTAGTAGTTGTTAATGTTTGATAATGGTTTTTAGTAATTGTTAGTGGTTGTTAGTGGTTGTTAGTGGTTGTTAGCGGTTGTTAGAGGTTGTTAATGGTTGTTAGTAGTTGTTAGTGGTTGTTAGTGGTTGTTAGTAGTTGTTAGTGGATGTTAGTGGTTGTTAGTGGTTGTTAGTGGTTGTTAGTAGTTGTTAGTGGTTGTTAGTAGTTGTTAGTGGTTGTTAGTGGGTGTTAGTGGTTGTTAGTGGTTGTTAGTGGTTGTTAGTGTTGTTAGTGGTTGTTAGTGGTTGTTAGTGGTTGTTAGTGGATGTTAGTGGTTGTTAGTAGCTGTTAGTAGTTTAGTAATTGTTGGTGGTTGTTAGTGATTGTTTGTGGTTGTTAATGGTTGTTAGCGGTTGTTAGTAGTTGTTAGTAGTTGTTAGTGGTTGTTAGTGGCTGTTAGTGTTTGTTTGTGGTTGTTAGTGTTGTTAGTGGTTGTTTGTGGTTGTTAGTGCTTGTTAGTGGTTGTTAGTGGTTGTTAGTGGTTGTTAGTAGTTGTTAGTGGTTTGTTAGTGGTTGTTAGTGGTTGTTAGTGGTTGTAAGTGGTTGTTAGCGGTTGTTAGTGATTGTTATTGGTTGTTAGTGGTTGTTAGTGGTTGTTAGTGGTTGTTAGTGGTTGTTATTGGTTGTTATTGGTCGTTAGTGGTTGTTAATGTTTATTAGTAGTTGTTAGTGGTTGTTAGTGGTTGTTAGTGATTGTTAGTGTTGTTAGTGGTTCTTAGTGGTTGTTACTAGTTGTTAGTAGTTGTTAGAGTTTGTTAGTGGTTGTTAATGGTTGTTAGTGGTTTTTAGTGGTTGTTAGTGGTTGTTAGTGGTTTTTAGTGGTTGTTATTGGTCGTTAGTTGTTGTTAGTGGTTGTTAGTGGTTGTTAGTAGTTGTTAGTAGTTGTTAGTGGTTGTTAGTGGTTGTTACTAGTTGTTAGTAGTTGTTAGAGTTTGTTAGTGGTTGTTAGTAGTTGTTACTAGTTGCTAGAGGTTGTTAGTGGTTGTTAGTGGTTGTTAGTGGTTGTCAGTGGTTGTTAGTGTTGTTAGTGGTTGTTAGTGGTTGTTAGTAGTTGTTAGTAGTTGTTAGTGGTTGTTAGTGGTTGTTAGTGATTGTTAGTGTTGTTAGTGGTTCTTAGTGGTTGTTACTAGTTGTTAGTAGTTGTTAGAGTTTGTTAGTGGTTGTTAATGGTTGTTAGTGGTTGTTAGTGGTTGTTAGTGGTTGTTAGTGGTTTTTAGTGGTTGTTATTGGTCGTTAGTTGTTGTTAATGAATATTAGTAGTTGTTAGTGGTTGTTAGTGGTTCTTAGTGGTTCTTAGTGGTTGTTAGTGGTTGTTAGTGGTTGTTAGTAGTTGTTAGTGGTTGTTAGTGGTTGGTAGTGGTTGTTAGTGGTTGTTAGTGGTTGTTAGTGGTTGTTAGTGGTTGTTAGTGGTTGTTAGTGGATGTTAGTAGTTGTTAGTGGTTGTTAGTAGTTGCTAGTGGTTGTTACTGGTTGTTAGTGGTTGTTAGTGGATGTTAGTGGTTGTTAGTGTTGTTAGTGGTTGTTAGTGGTTGTTACTGGTTGTTAGTAGTTGTTAGAGCTTTGTAGTGGTTGTTAGTGGTTGTTAGTGGTTGTTAGTAGTTGTTAGTGGTTGTTAGTGGTTGTTAGTGGTTGTTAGTGGTTGTTTGTGGAAGTTAGTAGTTGTTAATGGTTGTTAGTGGTTGTTAGTGGTTCTTATTATTTGTTAGTGGTTGTTAGTAGTTGTTAATGGTTGTTAGTGGTTGTTAGTGGTTGTTAGAGCTTGATAATGCTTGTTAGTAATGTTAGTGGTTGTTAGTGGTTGTTAGTGGTTTTTACTGGTTGTTAATAGTTGTTAGTGGTTGTTAGTAGTTGTTTGTGGTTGTTAGTGGTTGTTAGTGGTTGTTAGTGGTTGTTAGTGGGAGATAGTGAATGTTACTTGTTGTTAGTTGTTGTTAGTAGTTGTTAGTGGTTGTTAGTGGTTGTTAGTGGTTGTTAGTGGTTGTTAATGGTTGTTAGTGGTTGTTAGTAGTTGTTAATGATTGTTAGTGTTGTTAGTGGTTGTTAGTGATTGTTAGTAGTTGTTAGTAGTTGTTAGTGGTTGTTAGTGGTTGTTAGTGGTTGTTAGTGGTTGTTAGTGGTTGTTATTTGTTGTTAGTGGTTGTTAGCGATCGTTAGTGATTGTTAGCGTTGTTAGTGGTTGTTAATGGTTGCTAGTAGTTGTTAGAGATTGTTAGTGGTTGTTAGTTGTTGTTAGTGGTTGTTAGTAGTTGTTACTAGTTGCTAGAGGTTGTTAGTGGTTGTTAGTGGTTGTTAGTGGTTTTTAGTGGTTGTTATTGGTCGTTAGTTGTTGTTAATGAATATTAGTAGTTGTTAGTGGTTGTTAGTGGTTCTTAGTGGTTCTTAGTGGTTGTTAGTGGTTGTTAGTGGTTGTTAGTAGTTGTTAGTGGTTGTTAGTGGTTGTTAGTGGTTGTTAGTGGTTGTTAGTGGTTGTTAGTAGTTGCTAGTGGTTGTTAGTGGTTGTTAGTGGTTGTTAGTGGTTGTTAGTAGTTGTTAGTGGTTGTTAGTGGTTGGTATTGATTGTCATTGGTTTTTAGTGGTTGTTAGTGGTTGTTACTGATTGTTAGTAGTTGTTAGAGCTTGGTAGTGGTTGTTAGTCGTTGTTAGTGGTTGTTAGCGGTTGTTAGTGGTTGTTAGTGTTGTTAGTGGTTGTTAGTGGTTGTTAACTGGTTCTTAGTAGTTGTTAGAGCTTAGTAGTGGTTGTTAGTGGTTGTTAGTAGTTGTTAGTGGTTGTTAGTGGTTGTTAGTGGTTGTTAGTGGTTGTTAGTGGTTGTTTGTGGAAGTTAGTAGTTGTTAATGGTTGTTAGTGGTTGTTAGTGGTTCTTAGTATTTGTTAGTGGTTGTTAGTAGTTGTTAATGTTTGATAATGATTGTTAGTGGTTGTTAGTGGTTGTTAGTAGTTGTTAGTGGTTGTTAGTAGTTGCTAGTGGTTGTTAGTGGTTGTTAGTGGTTGTTAGTGTTTGTTAGTAGTTGTTAGTGGTTGTTAGTGCTTGGGATTGATTGTCATTGGTTGTTAGTGGTTGTTAGTGGTTGTTACTGATTGTTAGTAGTTGTTAGAGCTTGGTAGTGGTTGTTAGTGGTTGTTAGTGGTTGTTAGTAGTTGTTAGTGGTTGTTAGTGGTTGTTAGTGGTTGTTAGTGGTTGTTAGTGGTTGTTAGTGGA
The DNA here is from genome assembly GCA_964016885.1 of Eledone cirrhosa. NCBI lineage: Eukaryota > Metazoa > Mollusca > Cephalopoda > Octopoda > Eledonidae > Eledone > Eledone cirrhosa. The sequence continues at coordinate 25,628,206 of OZ024744.1, forward strand.
TGTTAGTGGTTGTTAGTGTTGTTAGTGGTTGTTAGTGGTTGTTACTGGTTGTTAGTAGTTGTTAGAGCTTTGTAGTGGTTGTTACTGGTTGTTAGTGGTTGTTAGTAGTTGTTAGTGGTTGTTAGTGGTTGTTAGTGGTTGTTAGTGGTTGTTAGTGGTTGTTTGTGGAAGTTAGTAGTTGTTAATGGTTGTTAGTGGTTGTTAGTGGTTCTTAGTATTTGTTAGTGGTTGTTAGTAGTTGTTAATGTTTGATAATGATTGTTCGTGGTTGTTAGTGGTTGTTAGTAGTTGTTAGTGGTTGTTAGTGGTTGTTAGTAGTTGTTAATGGTTGTTAGTGGTTGTTAGTGGTTGTTAGAGGTTGATAATGCTTGTTAGTAATGTTAGTGGTTGTTAGTGGTTGTTAGTGGTTGTTACTGGTTGTTAGTAGTTGTTAGTGGTTGTTAATAGTTGTTTGTGGTTGTTATTGGTTGTTAGTGGTTGTTAGTGGTTGTTAGTGGGAGATAGTGAATGTTACTTGTTGTTAGTTGTTGTTAGTAGTTGTTAGTGGTTGTTAGTGGTTGTTAGTGGTTGTTAGTGGTTGTTAGTGGATGTTAGTAGTTGTTAGTGGTTGTTAGTAGTTGCTAGTGGTTGTTACTGGTTGTTAGTGGTTGTTAGTGGATGTTAGTGGTTGTTAGTGTTGTTAGTGGTTGTTAGTGGTTGTTACTGGTTGTTAGTAGTTGTTAGAGCTTTGTAGTGGTTGTTAGTGGTTGTTAGTGGTTGTTAGTAGTTGTTACTGGTTGTTAGTGGTTGTTAGTGATTGTTAGTGGTTGTTTGTGGAAGTTAGTAGTTGTTAATGGTTGTTAGTGGTTGTTAGTGGTTCTTAGTATTTGTTAGTAGTTGTTAGTAGTTGTTAATGTTTGATAATGATTGTTAGTGGTTGTTAGTGGTTGTTAGTAGTTGTTAGTGGTTGTTAGTGGTTGTTAGTAGTTGTTAATGGTTGTTAGTGGTTGTTAGTGGTTGTTAGAGGTTGATAATGCTTGTTAGTAATGTTAGTGGTTGTTAGTGGTTGTTAGTGGGAGATAGTGAATGTTACTTGTTGTTAGTTGTTGTTAGTAGTTGTTAGTGGTTGTTAGTGGTTGTTAGTGGTTGTTAGTGGTTGTTAATGGTTGTTAGTGGTTGTTAGTAGTTGTTAATGATTGTTAGTGTTGTTAGTGGTTGTTAGTGATTGTTAGTAGTTGTTAGTAGTTGTTAGTGGTTGTTAGTGGTTGTTAGTGGTTGTTAGTGGTTGTTAGTGGTTGTTAGTGGTTGTTATTTGTTGTTAGTGGTTGTTAGCGATTGTTAGTGATTGTTAGCGTTGTTAGTGGTTGTTAATGGTTGCTAGTAGTTGTTAGAGATTGTTAGTGGTTGTTAGTTGTTGTTAGTGGTTGTTAGTAGTTGTTACTAGTTGCTAGAGGTTGATAGTGGTTGTTAGTGGTTGTTAGTGGTTTTTAGTGGTTGTTATTGGTCGTTAGTTGTTGTTAATGAATATTAGTAGTTGTTAGTGGTTGTTAGTGGTTGTTAGTGGTTCTTAGTGGTTGTTAGTGGTTGTTAGTGGTTGTTAGTAGTTGTTAGTGGTTGTTAGTGGTTGGTAGTGGTTGTTAGTGGTTGTTAGTGGTTGTTAGTGGTTGTTAGTGGTTGTTAGTGGTTGTTAGTGGATGTTAGTAGTTGTTAGTGGTTGTTAGTAGTTGCTAGTGGTTGTTACTGGTTGTTAGTGGTTGTTAGTGGATGTTAGTGATTGTTAGTGTTGTTAGTGGTTGTTAGTGGTTGTTACTGGTTGTTAGTAGTTGTTAGAGCTTTGTAGTGGTTGTTAGTGGTTGTTAGTGGTTGTTAGTAGTTGTTAGTGGTTGTTAGTGGTTGTTAGTGGTTGTTAGTGGTTGTTTGTGGAAGTTAGTAGTTGTTAATGGTTGTTAGTGGTTGTTAGTGGTTCTTATTATTTGTTAGTGGTTGTTAGTAGTTGTTAATGTTTGATAATGATTGTTAGTGGTTGTTAGTGGTTGTTAGTAGTTGTTAGTGGTTGTTAGTGGTTGTTAGTAGTTGTTAATGGTTGTTAGTGGTTGTTAGTGGTTGTTAGAGCTTGATAATGCTTGTTAGTAATGTTAGTGGTTGTTAGTGGTTGTTAGTGGTTTTTACTGGTTGTTAGTAGTTGTTAGTGGTTGTTAGTAGTTGTTTGTGGTTGTTAGTGGTTGTTAGTGGTTGTTAGTGGTTGTTAGTGGGAGATAGTGAATGTTACTTGTTGTTAGTTGTTGTTAGTAGTTGTTAGTGGTTGTTAGTGGTTGTTAGTGGTTGTTAGTGGTTGTTAATGGTTGTTAGTGGTTGTTAGTAGTTGTTAATGATTGTTAGTGTTGTTAGTGGTTGTTAGTGATTGTTAGTAGTTGTTAGTAGTTGTTAGTGGTTGTTAGTGGTTGTTAGTGGTTGTTAGTGGTTGTTAGTGGTTGTTATTTGTTGTTAGTGGTTGTTAGCGATCGTTAGTGATTGTTAGCGTTGTTAGTGGTTGTTAATGGTTGCTAGTAGTTGTTAGAGATTGTTAGTGGTTGTTAGTTGTTGTTAGTGGTTGTTAGTAGTTGTTACTAGTTGCTAGAGGTTGTTAGTGGTTGTTAGTGGTTGTTAGTGGTTTTTAGTGGTTGTTATTGGTCGTTAGTTGTTGTTAATGAATATTAGTAGTTGTTAGTGGTTGTTAGTGGTTCTTAGTGGTTCTTAGTGGTTGTTAGTGGTTGTTAGTGGTTGTTAGTAGTTGTTAGTGGTTGTTAGTGGTTGTTAGTGGTTGTTAGTGGTTGTTAGTAGTTGCTAGTGGTTGTTAGTGGTTGTTAGTGGTTGTTAGTGGTTGTTAGTAGTTGTTAGTGGTTGTTAGTGGTTGGTATTGATTGTCATTGGTTTTTAGTGGTTGTTAGTGGTTGTTACTGATTGTTAGTAGTTGTTAGAGCTTGGTAGTGGTTGTTAGTCGTTGTTAGTGGTTGTTAGCGGTTGTTAGTGGTTGTTAGTGTTGTTAGTGGTTGTTAGTGGTTGTTACTGGTTCTTAGTAGTTGTTAGAGCTTAGTAGTGGTTGTTAGTGGTTGTTAGTAGTTGTTAGTGGTTGTTAGTGGTTGTTAGTGGTTGTTAGTGGTTGTTAGTGGTTGTTTGTGGAAGTTAGTAGTTGTTAATGGTTGTTAGTGGTTGTTAGTGGTTCTTAGTATTTGTTAGTGGTTGTTAGTAGTTGTTAATGTTTGATAATGATTGTTAGTGGTTGTTAGTGGTTGTTAGTAGTTGTTAGTGGTTGTTAGTAGTTGCTAGTGGTTGTTAGTGGTTGTTAGTGGTTGTTAGTGTTTGTTAGTAGTTGTTAGTGGTTGTTAGTGCTTGGGATTGATTGTCATTGGTTGTTAGTGGTTGTTAGTGGTTGTTACTGATTGTTAGTAGTTGTTAGAGCTTGGTAGTGGTTGTTAGTGGTTGTTAGTGGTTGTTAGTAGTTGTTAGTGGTTGTTAGTGGTTGTTAGTGGTTGTTAGTGGTTGTTAGTGGTTGTTAGTGGATGTTAGTGGTTGTTAGTGTTGTTAGTGGTTGTTAGTGGTTGTTACTGGTTGTTAGTAGTTGTTAGAGCTTTGTAGTGGTTGTTACTGGTTGTTAGTGGTTGTTAGTAGTTGTTAGTGGTTGTTAGTGGTTGTTAGTGGTTGTTAGTGGTTGTTAGTGGTTGTTTGTGGAAGTTAGTAGTTGTTAATGGTTGTTAGTGGTTGTTAGTGGTTCTTAGTATTTGTTAGTGGTTGTTAGTAGTTGTTAATGTTTGATAATGATTGTTCGTGGTTGTTAGTGGTTGTTAGTAGTTTTTAGTGGTTGTTAGTGGTTGTTAGTAGTTGTTAATGGTTGTTAGTGGTTGTTAGTGGTTGTTAGAGGTTGATAATGCTTGTTAGTAATGTTAGTGGTTGTTAGTGGTTGTTAGTGGTTGTTACTGGTTGTTAGTAGTTGTTAGTGGTTGTTAATAGTTGTTTGTGGTTGTTATTGGTTGTTAGTGGTTGTTAGTGGTTGTTAGTGGGAGATAGTGAATGTTACTTGTTGTTAGTTGTTGTTAGTAGTTGTTAGTGGTTGTTAGTGGTTGTTAGTGGTTGTTAGTGGTTGTTAGTGGATGTTAGTAGTTGTTAGTGGTTGTTAGTAGTTGCTAGTGGTTGTTACTGGTTGTTAGTGGTTGTTAGTGGATGTTAGTGGTTGTTAGTGTTGTTAGTGGTTGTTAGTGGTTGTTACTGGTTGTTAGTAGTTGTTAGAGCTTTGTAGTGGTTGTTAGTGGTTGTTAGTGGTTGTTAGTAGTTGTTACTGGTTGTTAGTGGTTGTTAGTGATTGTTAGTGGTTGTTTGTGGAAGTTAGTAGTTGTTAATGGTTGTTAGTGGTTGTTAGTGGTTCTTAGTATTTGTTAGTAGTTGTTAGTAGTTGTTAATGTTTGATAATGATTGTTAGTGGTTGTTAGTGGTTGTTAGTAGTTGTTAGTGGTTGTTAGTGGTTGTTAGTAGTTGTTAATGGTTGTTAGTGGTTGTTAGTGGTTGTTAGAGGTTGATAATGCTTGTTAGTAATGTTAGTGGTTGTTAGTGGTTGTTAGTGGGAGATAGTGAATGTTACTTGTTGTTAGTTGTTGTTAGTAGTTGTTAGTGGTTGTTAGTGGTTGTTAGTGGTTGTTAGTGGTTGTTAATGGTTGTTAGTGGTTGTTAGTAGTTGTTAATGATTGTTAGTGTTGTTAGTGGTTGTTAGTGATTGTTAGTAGTTGTTAGTAGTTGTTAGTGGTTGTTAGTGGTTGTTAGTGGTTGTTAGTGGTTGTTAGTGGTTGTTAGTGGTTGTTATTTGTTGTTAGTGGTTGTTAGCGATTGTTAGTGATTGTTAGCGTTGTTAGTGGTTGTTAATGGTTGCTAGTAGTTGTTAGAGATTGTTAGTGGTTGTTAGTTGTTGTTAGTGGTTGTTAGTAGTTGTTACTAGTTGCTAGAGGTTGATAGTGGTTGTTAGTGGTTGTTAGTGGTTTTTAGTGGTTGTTATTGGTCGTTAGTTGTTGTTAATGAATATTAGTAGTTGTTAGTGGTTGTTAGTGGTTGTTAGTGGTTCTTAGTGGTTGTTAGTGGTTGTTAGTGGTTGTTAGTAGTTGTTAGTGGTTGTTAGTGGTTGTTAGTGGTTGTTAATGGTTGTTAGTGGTTGTTAGTGGTTGTTAGTGGTTCTTAGTGGTTGTTAGTGGATGTTAGTAGTTGTTAGTGGTTGTTAGTAGTTGCTAGTGGTTGTTAGTGGTTGTTAGTGGTTGTTAGTGTTTGTTAGTAGTTGTTAGTGGTTGTTAGTGGTTGGTATTGATTGTCATTGGTTTTTAGTGGTTGTTAGTGGTTGTTACTGATTGTTAGTAGTTGTTAGAGCTTGGTAGTGGTTGTTAGTGGTTGTTAGTGGTTGTTAGCGGTTGTTAGTGGTTGTTAGTGTTGTTAGTGGTTGTTAGTGGTTGTTACTGGTTCTTAGTAGTTGTTAGAGCTTAGTAGTGGTTGTTAGTGGTTGTTAGTAGTTGTTAGTGGTTGTTAGTGGTTGTTAGTGGTTGTTAGTGGTTCTTAGTGGTTGTTAGTGGTTGTTAGTGGTTGTTAGTGTTGTTAGTGGTTGTTAGTGGTTGTTACTGGTTGTTAGTAGTTGTTAGAGCTTTGTAGTGGTTGTTACTGGTTGTTAGTGGTTGTTAGTAGTTGTTAGTGGTTGTTAGTGGTTGTTAGTGGTTGTTAGTGGTTGTTAGTGGTTGTTTGTGGAAGTTAGTAGTTGTTAATGGTTGTTAGTGGTTGTTAGTGGTTCTTAGTATTTGTTAGTGGTTGTTAGTAGTTGTTAATGTTTGATAATGATTGTTCGTGGTTTGTAGTGGTTGTTAGTAGTTGTTAGTGGTTGTTAGTGGTTGTTAGTAGTTGTTAATGGTTGTTAGTGGTTGTTAGTGGTTGTTAGAGGTTGATAATGCTTGTTAGTAATGTTAGTGGTTGTTAGTGGTTGTTAGTGGTTGTTACTGGTTGTTAGTAGTTGTTAGTGGTTGTTAGTAGTTGTTTGTGGTTGTTATTGGTTGTTAGTGGTTGTTAGTGGTTGTTAGTGGGAGATAGTGAATGTTACTTGTTGTTAGTTGTTGTTAGTAGTTGGTAGTGGTTGTTAGTGGTTGTTAGTGGTTGTTAGTGGTTGTTAATGGTTGTTAGTGGTTGTTAGTAGTTGTTAATGATTGTTAGTGTTGTTAGTGGTTGTTAGTGATTGTTAGTAGTTGTTAGTAGTTGTTAGTGGTTGTTAGTGGTTGTTAGTGGTTGTTAGTGGTTGTTAGTGGTTGTTATTTGTTGTTAGTGGTTGTTAGCGATTGTTAGTGATTGTTAGCGTTGTTAGTGGTTGTTAGTAGTTGTTACTAGCTGCTAGAGGTTGTTAGTGGTTGTTAGTGGTTCTTAGTGGTTGTCAGTGGTTGTTAGTGTTGTTAGTGGTTGTTAGTGGTTGTTAGTAGTTGTTAGTAGTTGTTAGTGGCTGTTAGTGGTTGTTAGTGATTGTTAGTGTTGTTAGTGGTTGTTAGTGGTTGTTACTAGTTGTTAGTAGTTGTTAGAGTTTGTTAGTGGTTGTTAGTGGTTGTTAGTGGTTGTTAGTGGTTGTTAGTGGTTTTTAGTGGTTGTTATTGGTCGTTAGTTGTTGTTAATGAATATTAGTAGTTGTTAGTGGTTGTTAGTGGTTCTTAGTGGTTGTTAGTGGTTGTTAGTGGTTGTTAGTGGTTGTTAGTAGTTGTTAGTGGTTGTTAGTGGTTGTTAGTGGTTGTTAGTGGTTGTTAGTGGTTGTTAGTGGTTGTTAGTGGATGTTAGTAGTTGTTAGTGGTTGTTAGTAGTTGCTAGTGGTTGTTACTGGTTGTTAGTGGTTGTTAGTGGATGTTAGTGGTTGTTAGTGTTGTTAGTGGTTGTTAGTGGTTGTTACTGGTTGTTAGTATTTGTTAGAGCTTTGTAGTGGTTGTTAGTGGTTGTTAGTGGTTGTTAGTAGTTGTTAGTGGTTGTTAGTGGTTGTTAGTGGTTTTTAGTGGTTGTTTGTGGAAGTTAGTAGTTGTTAATGATTGTTAGTGGTTGTTAGTGGTTGTTAGTAGTTGTTAGTGGTTGTTAGTGGTTGTTAGTAGTTGTTAATGGTTGTTAGTGGTTGTTAGTGGTTGTTAGAGATTGATAATGCTTGTTAGTAATGTTAGTGGTTGTTAGTGGTTGTTAGTGGTTGTTACTGGTTGTTAGTAGTTGTTAGTGGTTGTTAGTAGTTGTTTGTGGTTGTTAGTGGTTGTTAGTGGTTGTTAGTGGTTGTTAGTGGTTGTTAATGGTTGTTAGTGGTTGTTAGTAGTTGTTAATGATTGTTAGTGTTGTTAGTGGTTGTTAGTGATTGTTAGTAGTTGTTAGTAGTTGTTAGTGGTTGTTAGTGGTTGTTAGTGGTTGTTAGTGGTTGTTAGTGGTTGTTATTTGTTGTTAGTGGTTGTTAGCGATTGTTAGTGATTGTTAGCGTTGTTAGTGGTTGTTAGTGGTTGTTAGTTGTTGTTAGTGGTTGTTAGTAGTTGTTACTAGTTGCTAGAGGTTGTTAGTGGTTGTTAGTGGTTGTTAGTGGTTGTCAGTGGTTGTTAGTGTTGTTAGTGGTTGTTAGTGGTTGTTAGTAGTTGTTAGTAGTTGTTAGTGGTTGTTAGTGGTTGTTAGTGATTGTTAGTGTTGTTAGTGGTTGTTAGTGGTTGTTAGTAGTTGTTAGTAGTTGTTAGAGTTTGTTAGTGGTTGTTAGTGGTTGTTAGTGGTTGTTAGTGGTTGTTAGTGGTTGTTAGTGGTTGTTAGTGGTTTTTAGTGGTTGTTATTGGTCGTTAGTTGTTGTTAATGAATATTAGTAGTTGTTAGTGGTTGTTAGTGGTTGTTAGTGGTTGTTAGTGGTTGTTAGTGGTTGTTAGTGGTTGTTAGTAGTTGTTAGTGGTTGTTAGTGGTTGTTAGTGGTTGTTAGTGGTTGTTAGTGGTTGTTAGTGGTTGTTAGTGGTTGTTAGTGGTTGTTAGTGGATGTTAGTAGTTGTTAGTGGTTGTTAGTAGTTGCTAGTGTTTGTTAGTAGTTGTTAGTGGTTGTTAGTGGGTGGTATTGATTGTCATTGGTTTTTAGTGGTTGTTAGTGGTTGTTACTGATTGTTAGTAGTTGTTAGAGCTTGGTAGTGGTTGTTAGTGGTTGTTAGTGGTTGTTAGCGGTTGTTAGTGGTTGTTAGTGTTGTTAGTGGTTGTTAGTGGTTGTTACTGGTTCTTAGTAGTCGTTAGAGCTTAGTAGTGATTGTTAGTGGTTGTTAGTGGTTCTTAGTATTTGTTAGTGGTTGTTAGTAGTTGTTAATGTTTGATAATGATTGTTAGTGGTTGTTAGTGGTTGTTAGTAGTTGTTAGTGGTTGTTAGTGGTTGTTAGTAGTTGTTAATGGTTGTTAGTGGTTGTTAGTGGTTGTTAGAGGTTGATAATCCTTGTTAGTAATGTTAGTGGCTGTTAGTGGTAGTTAGTGGTTGTTACTGGTTGTTAGTAGTTGTTAGTGGTTGTTAGTAGTTGTTAGTGGTTGTTAGTAGTTGTTACTAGTTGCTAGAGGTTGTTAGTGGTTGTTAGTGGTTGTTACTAGTTGTCAGAGCTTGGTAGTGGTTGTTAGTGTTTGTTAGTGGTTGTTAGTAGTTGTTAGTGGTTGTTTTGTGGTTGTTAGTGGTTGTTAGTGGTTGTTAGTGGTTGTTAGTGGGAGATAGTGAATGTTACTTGTTGTTAGTTGTTGTTAGTAGTTGTTAATGATTGTTAGTGTTGTTAGTGGTTGTTAGTGATTGTTAGTAGTTGTTAGTAGTTGTTAGTGGTTGTTAGTGGTTGTTAGTGGTTGTTAGTGGTTGTTAGTGATTGTTATTTGTTGTTAGTGGTTGTTAGCGATTGTTAGTGAATGTTAGCGTTGTTAGTGGTTGTTAGTGGTTGCTAGTAGTTGTTAGAGATTGTTAGTGGTTGTTAGTGGTTGTTAGTGGTTGTTAGTGGTTGTTAGTGGTTGTTAGTGTTGTTAGTGGTTGTTAGTGGTTGTTAGTAGTTGTTAGTAGTTGTTAGTGGTTGTTAGTGGTTGTTAGTGGTTGTTAGTGGTTGTTAGTGGATGTTAGTAGTTGTTAGTGGTTGTTAGAAGTTGCTAGTGGTTGTTAAAGGTTGTTAGTGTTTGTTAGTGATTGTTATTGGTTGTTATTGGTCGTTAGTGGTTGTTAATGATTATTAGTAGTTGTTAGTGGTTGTTATAGTTGTTAGTAGTTGCTAGTAGTTGTTAGTGGTTGTTAGTGGTTGTTAGAGGTTGTTAGTGGTTGTTAGTGGTTGTTAGTGGTTGTTAGTGGTTGTTAGCGGGTGTTAGTGGTTGTTAGTGTTGTTAGTGGTTGTTAGTGGTTGTTACTGGTTGTTACTAGTTGTTAGAGCTTGGTAGTGGTTGTTAGTGGTTGTTAGTGGTTGTTAGTGGTTGTTAATGGTTGTTAGTGGTTGTTAGTGGTTGTTAGTGGTTTTTAGTAGTTGTTAGTGGTTGTCAGTTGTTGTTAGTGGTTGTTAGTGGTTGTTATTTGTTGTTAGTGGTTGTTAGCGATTGTTAGTGATTGTTAGTGTTGTTAGTGGTTGTTAGTGGTTGCAAGTAGTTGTTAGTGATTGTTAGTGGTTGTTAGTGGTTGTTAGTGGTTGTTAGTAGTTGTTACTAGTTGCTAGAGGTTGTTAGTGGTTGTTAGTGGTTGTTAGTGGTTCTTAGTGGTTGTTTGTGATTGTTAGTGTTGTTAGTGGTTGTTAGTGGTTGTTAGTAGTTGTTAGTAGTTGTTAGTGGTTGTTAGTGGTTGTTAGTGATTGTTAGTGTTGTTAGTGGTTGTTAGTGGTTTTTAGTGGTTGTTATTGGTCGTTAGTTGTTGTTAATGAATATTAGTACTTGTTAGTGGTTGTTAGTGGTTCTTAGTGGTACTTAGTGATTGTTAGTGGTTGTTAGTGGTTGTAAGTAGTTGTTAGTGGTTGTTAGTGGTTGTTATTGATTGTCAGTGGTTGTTAGTGGTTGTTAGTAACTGTTTTTGGTCGTTAGTGGTTGTTAATGAATATTAGTAGTTGTTCGTGGTTGTTAGTGGTTGTTAGTGGTTCTTAGTAGTTGTTAGTGGTTGTTAGTAGTTGTTACTGGTTGTTACTGGTTGTTAGTGGTTGTTAGTGGTTGTTAGTGGTTGTTAATGGTTGTTAGTTCATGTTAGTGGATGTTAGTGGATGTTAGTAGTTGTTAATGGTTGTTAGTGGTTGTTAGTGGTTGTTATTGGTTGTTAGTGGTTGTTAGTGGTTGGTAGTAGTTGTTAATGTTTGATAATGGTTGTTAGTAATTGTTAGTGGTTGTTAGTGCTTGTTAATGGTTGTTAGAGTTTGTTAATGTTTGTTAGTAGTTGTTAGTGGTTGATAGTGCTTGTTAGTAGTTTTTATTGGATGTTAGTGGTTGTTAGTGGTTGTTATAGTTGTTAGTAGTTGTTAGTAGTTATTATTGGTTGTTAGTGGTTGTTAGTGGTTGTTAGTGTTGTTAGTGGTTTCTAGTGGTTGTTAGTGGATGTTAGTGGTTGTTAGTGGTTGTTAGTAGTTTAGTAGTTGTTAGTGGTTGTTAGTGGTTGTTAGTGGTTGTTAATGGTTGTTAGTGGTTGTTAGTAGTTGTTAGTGGTTGTTAGTGGTTGTTAGTGGTTGTTAGTAGTTGTTAGTGGTTGTTAGTGGTTGGTATTGATTGTCATTGGTTTTTAGTGGTTGTTAGTGGTTGTTACTGATTGTTAGTAGTTGTTAGAGCTTGGTACTGGTTGTTAGTGATTGTTAGTGGTTGTTAGTGGTTGTTAGTGTTGTTAGTGGTTGTTAGTGGTTGTTACTGGTTCTTAGTAGTTGTTAGAGCTTAGTATTGGTTGTTAGTGGTTGTCAGTTGTTGTTAGTTGTTGTTAGTAGTTGTTAGTGGTTGTTACTGGTTGTTAGTGGTTGTTAGTGGTTGTTTTTGGAAGTTAGTAGTTGTTAATGGTTGTTCGTGGTTGTTAGTGGTTCTTAGTATTTGTTAGTGGTTGTTAGTAGTTGTTAATGTTTGATAATGATTGTTAGTGGTTGTTAGTGGTTGTTAGTAGTTGTTAGTGGTTGTTAGTGGTTGTTAGTAGTTGTTAATGGTTGTTAGTGGTTGTTAGTGGTTGTTAGAGGTTGATAATCCTTGTTAGTAATGTTAGTGGCTGTTAGTGGTTGTTAGTGGGTGTTACTGGTTGTTAGTAGTTGTTAGTGGTTGTTAGTAGTTGTTAGTGGTTGTTAGTAGTTGTTACTAGTTGCTAGAGGTTGTTAGTGGTTGTTAGTGGTTGTTACTAGTTGTTAGAGCTTGGTAGTGGTTGTTAGCAGTTGTTAGTGGTTGTTAGTAGTTGTTAGTGGTTGTTTTGTGGTTGTTAGTGGTTGTTAGTGGTTGTTAGTGGTTGTTAGTGGTTGTTAGTGGGAGATAGTGAATGTTACTTGTTGTTAGTTGTTGTTAGTAGTTGTTAGTGGTTGTTAGTGGTTGTTAGTGGTTGTTAGTGGTTGTTAATGGTTGTTAGTGGTTGTTAGTAGTTGTTTATGATTGTTAGTGTTGTTAGTGGTTGTTAGTGATAGTTAGTAGTTGTTAGTAGTTGTTAGTGGTTGTTACTGGTTGTTAGTGGTTGTTAGTGGTTGTTAGTGATTTTTATTTGTTGTTAGTGGTTGTTAGCGATTGTTAGTGAATGTTAGCGTTGTTAGTGGTTGTAGTGGTTGCTAGTAGTTGTTAGAGATTGTTAGTGGTTGTTAGTGGTTGTTAGTGGTTGTTAGTGGTTGTTAGTGGTTGTTAGTGTTGTTAGTGGTTGTTAGTGGTTGTTAGTAGTTGTTAGTAGTTGTTAGTGGTTGTTAGTGGTTGTTAGTTGTTGTTAGTGGTTGTTAGTGGATGTTAGTAGTTGTTAGTGGTTGTTAGAAGTTGCTAGTGGTTGTTAGAGGTTGTTAGTGTTTGTTAGTGATTGTTCTTGGTTGTTATTGCTCGTTAGTGGTTGTTAATGATTATTAGTAGTTGTTAGTGGTTGTTATAGTTGTTAGTAGTTGCTAGTAGTTGTTAGTGGTTGTTAGTGGTTGTTAGAGGTTGTTAGTGGTTGTTAGTGGTTGTTAGTGGTTGTTAGTGGTTGTTAGCGGTTGTTAGTGGTTGTTAGTGTTGTTAGTGGTTGTTAGTGGTTGTTACTGGTTGTTACTAGTTGTTAGAGCTTGGTAGTGGTTGTTAATGGTTGTTAGTGGTTGTTAGTGGTTGTTAATGGTTGTTAGTGGTTGTTAGTGGTTGTTAGTGGTTTTTAGTAGTTGTTAGTGGTTGTCAGTTGTTGTTAGTGGTTGTTAGTGGTTGTTATTTGTTGTTAGTGGTTGTTAGCGATTGTTAGTGATTGTTAGTGTTGTTAGTGGTTGTTAGTGGTTGCTAGTAGTTGTTAGAGATTGTTAGTGGTTGTTAGTGGTTGTTAGTGGTTGTTAGTAGTTGTTACTAGTTGCTAGAGGTTGTTAGTGGTTGTTAGTGGTTGTTAGTGGTTGTTTGTGATTGTTAGTGTTGTTAGTGGTTGTTAGTGGTTGTTAGTGGTTGTTAGTAGTTGTTAGTAGTTGTTAGTGGTTGTTAGTGGTTGTTAGTGATTGTTAGTGTTGTTAGTGGTTGTTAGTGGTTTTTAGTGGTTGTTATTGGTCGTTAGTTGTTGTTAATGAATATTAGTAGTTGTTCGTGGTTGTTAGTGGTTGTTAGTGGTTCTTAGTAGTTGTTAGTGGTTGTTAGTAGTTGTTACTGGTTGTTACTGGTTGTTAGTGGTTGTTAGTGGTTGTTAGTGGTTGTTAATGGTTGTTAGTTCATGTTAGTGGATGTTAGTGGATGTTAGTAGTTGTTAATGGTTGTTAGTGGTTGTTAGTGGTTGTTATTGGTTGTTAGTGGTTGTTAGTGGTTGGTAGTAGTTGTTAATGTTTGATAATGGTTGTTAGTAATTGTTAGTGGTTGTTAGTGCTTGTTAATGGTTGTTAGAGTTTGTTAATGGTTGTTAGTAGTTGTTATTGGTTGTTAGTGCTTGTTAGTAGTTTTTATTGGATGTTAGTGGTTGTTAGTGGTTGTTATAGTTGTTAGTAGTTGTTAGTAGTTATTAGTGGTTGTTAGTGGTTGTTAGTGGTTGTTAGTGGTTGTTAGTGTTGTTAGTGGTTGCTAGTGGTTGTTAGTGGATGTTAGTGGTTGTTAGTGGTTGTTAGTAGTTTAGTAGTTGTTAGTGGTTGTTAGTGGTTGTTAGTGGTTGTTAATGGTTGTTAGTGGTTGTTAGTAGTTGTTAGTGGTTGTTAGTGGTTGTTAGTGCTTGTTAGTAGTTGTTAGTGGTTGTTAGTGGTTGTTAGTGCTTGTTAGTATTTGTTAGTGGTTGTTAGTGGTTGGTATTGATTGTCATTGGTTTTTAGTGGTTGTTAGTGGTTGTTACTGATTGTTAGTAGTTGTTAGAGCTTGGTACTGGTTGTTAGTGATTGTTAGTGGTTGTTAGCGGTTGTTAGTGGTTGTTAGTGTTGTTAGTGGTTGTTAGTGGTTGTTACTGGTTCTTAGTAGTTGTTAGAGCTTAGTAGTGGTTGTTAGTGGTTGTCAGTTGTTGTTAGTTGTTGTTAGTTGTTGTTAGTGGTTGTTAGTGGTTGTTACTGGTTGTTATTGGTTGTTAGTGGTTGTTTGTGGAAGTTAGTAGTTGTTAATGGTTGTTCGTGGTGGTTAGTGGTTCTTAGTATTTGTTAGTGGTTGTTAGTAGTTGTTAATGTTTGATAATGATTGTTAGTGGTTGTTAGTGGTTGTTAGTAGTTGTTAGTCGTTGTTAGTGGTTGTTAGTAGTTGTTAATGGTTGTTAGTGGTTGTTAGTGGTTGTTAGAGGTTGATAATCCTTGTTAGTAATGTTAGTGGCTGTTAGTGGTTGTTAGTGGTTGTTACTGGTTGTTAGTAGTTGTTAGTGGGTGTTAGTAGTTGTTAGTGGTTGTTAGTAGTTGTTACTAGTTGCTAGAGGTTGTTAGTGGTTGTTAGTGGTTGTTACTAGTTGTTAGAGCTTGGTAGTGGTTGTTAGTGGTTGTTAGTGGTTGTTAGTAGTTGTTAGTGGTTGTTTTGTGGTTGTTAGTGGTTGTTAGTGGTTGTTAGTGGTTGTTAGTGGGAGATAGTGAATGTTACTTGTTGTTAGTTGTTGTTAGTAGTTGTTAGTGGTTGTTAGTGGTTGTTAGTGGTTGTTAGTGGTTGTTAATGGTTGTTAGTGGTTGTTAGTAGTTGTTAATGATTGTTAGTGTTGTTAGTGGTTGTTAGTGATAGTTAGTAGTTGTTAGTAGTTGTTAGTGGTTGTTAGTGGTTGTTAGTGGTTGTTAGTGGTTGTTAGTGATTGTTATTTGTTGTTAGTGGTTGTTAGCGATTGTTAGTGAATGTTAGCGTTGTTAGTGGTTGTTATTGGTTGCTAGTAGTTGTTAGAGATTGTTAGTGGTTGTTAGTGGTTGTTAGTGGTTGTTAGTGGTTGTTAGTGGTTGTTAGTGTTGTTAGTGGTTGTTAGTGGTTGTTAGTAGTTGTTAGTAGTTGTTAGTGGTTGTTAGTGGTTGTTAGTTGTTGTTAGTGGTTGTTAGTGGATGTTAGTAGTTGTTAGTGGTTGTTAGAAGTTGCTAGTGGTTGTTAGAGGTTGTTAGTGTTTGTTAGTGATTGTTATTGGTTGTTATTGGTCGTTAGTGGTTGTTAATGATTATTAGTAGTTGTTAGTGGTTGTTATAGTTGTTAGTAGTTGCTAGTAGTTGTTAGTGGTTGTTAGTGGTTGTTAGATGTTGTTAGTGGTTGTTAGTGGTTGTTAGTGGTTGTTAGTGGTTGTTAGCGGTTGTTAGTGGTTGTTAGTGTTGTTAGTGGTTGTTAGTGGTTGTTACTGGTTGTTACTAGTTGTTAGAGCTTGGTAGTGGTTGTTAGTGGTTGTTAGTGGTTGTTAGTGGTTGTTAATGATTGTTAGTGGTTGTTAGTGGTTGTTAGTGGTTTTTAGTAGTTGTTAGTGGTTGTCAGTTGTTGTTAGTGGTTGTTTGTGGTTGTTATTTGTTGTTAGTGGTTGTTAGCGATTGTTAGTGATTGTTAGTGTTGTTAGTGGTTGTAAGTGGTTGCTAGTAGTTGTTAGAGATTGTTAGTGGTTGTTAGTGGTTGTTAGTGGTTGTTAGTAGTTGTTACTAGTTGCTAGAGGTTGTTAGTGGTTGTTAGTGGTTGTTAGTGGTTGTTAGTAGTTGTTAGTAGTTGTTAGTGGTTGTTAGTGGTTGTTAGTGATTGTTAGTGTTGTTAGTGGTTGTTAGTGGTTTTTAGTGGTTGTTATTGATCGTTAGTTGTTGTTAGTGTATATTAGTAGTTGTTAGTGGTTGTTAGTGGTTCTTAGTGGTACTTAGTGGTTGTTAGTGGTTGTTAGTGGTTGTTAGTAGTTGTTAGTGGTTGTTAGTGGTTGTTATTGATTGTCAGTGGTTGTTAGTGGTTGTTAGTAACTGTTTTTGGTCGTTAGTGGTTGTTAATGAATATTAGTAGTTGTTCGTGGTTGTTAGTGGTTGTTAGTGGTTCTTAGTAGTTGTTAGTGGTTGTTAGTAGTTGTTACTGGTTGTTACTGGTTGTTAGTGGTTGTTAGTGGTTATTAGTGGTTGTTAGTGGTTGTTAATGGTTGTTAGTTCATGTTAGTGGATGTTAGTGGATGTTAGTAGTTGTTAATGGTTGTTAGTGGTTGTTAGTGGTTGTTATTGGTTGTTAGTGGTTGTTAGTGGTTGGTAGTAGTTGTTAATGTTTGATAATGGTTGTTAGTAGTTGTTAGTGGTTGTTAGTGCTTGTTGGTAGTTTTTATTGGATGTTAGTGGTTGTTAGTGGTTGTTATAGTTGTTAGTAGTTGTTAGTAGTTATTAGTGTTTGTTAGTGGTTGTTAGTGGTTGTTAGTGGTTGTTAGTGTTGTTAGTGGTTGCTAGTGGTTGTTAGTGGATGTTAGTGGTTGTTAGTGGTTGTTAGTAGTTTAGTAGTTGTTAGTGGTTGTTAGTGGTTGTTAGTGGTTGTTAATGGTTGTTAGTGGTTGTTAGTAGTTGTTAGTGGTTGTTAGTGGTTGTTAGTGCTTGTTAGTAGTTGTTAGTGGTTGTTAGTGGTTGTTAGTGGTTGTTAGTGGTTGTTTGTGTTTGTTACCGTTTGTGAGTGATTGTTTGTGTTGTTAGTGGTTGTTAGTGGTTGTTAGTGGTTGTTAGTGATTGTTAGTAGTTGCTAGTAGTTGTTAGTGGTTGTTAGTGGTTGTTATTGATTGTGAGTGGTTGTTAATGGTTGTTAGTAATTGTTGTTGGTAGTTAGTGGTTGTTTATGTTTGTTAGTAGTTGTTAGTGGTTGTTAGTGGTTGTTAGTGGTTGTTAGTGGTTGTTAGTGGTTGTTAGTGGTTGTTAGTGGTTGTTAGTAGTTGTTAGCGGTTGTTAGTGGTTGTTAGAGTTGTTAGTGGTTGTTAGTGGTTGTTACTGGTTGTTAGTAGTTGTTAGAGCTTGGTAGTGGTTGTTAGTGGTTGTTAGTGGTTGTTAGTAGTTGTTAGTGGTTGTTAGCGGTTGTTAGTGGTTGTTAGTGGTTGCTAGTGGAAGTTAGTAGTTGTTAATGGTTGTTAGTGGTTCTTAGTGGTTCTTAGTATTTGTTAGTGGTTGTTAGTAGTTGTTAATGTTTGATAATGATTGTTAGTGGTTGTTAGTGGTTGTTAGTAGTTGTTAGTGGTTGTTAGTGATTGTTAGTGGTTGTTAATGGTTGTTAGTGTTTGTTAGTGGATATTAGTGGATGTTAGTAGTTGTTAATGGTTGTTAGTGGTTGTTAGTGGTTGTTAGTGATTGTTAGTGGTTGTTAGTAGTTGTTAATGTTTGATAATGGTTGTTAGTAATCGTTAGTGGTTGTTAGTGGTTGTTAGTGGTTGTTAGTGGTTGTTAGAGGTTGATAATGCTTGTTAGTAATGTTAGTGGTTGTTAGTCGTTGTTAGTAGTTGTTAGTGGATGTTAGTGTTTGTTAGTGGTTGTTAGTAGTTGTTAGTGGTTGTTAGTAGTTGTTAGTGGTTGTTAGTGGTTGTTAGTGGTTGTTAGTGGGAGATAGTGGATGTTAGTTGTTGTTAATTGTTGTTAGTAGTTGCTAGTGGTTGTTAGTGGTTGTTAGTGGTTGTTAGTGGTTGTTAATGGTTGTTAGTGGTTGTTAGTAGTTGTTAGTGGTTATTAGTGGTTGTTAGTAGTTGTTAGTGTTTGTTAGTGGTTGTTAGTAGTTGTTAGTGGTTGTTAGTGTTTGTTAGTGGGTGTTAGTGGTTGTTAGTGGATGTTAGTAGTTGTTAGTGGTTGTTAGTGGTTGTTAGTGGTTGTTAGTGTTTGTTAGTGGTTGTTAACGGTTGTTAATGATTGTTAGTGTTGTTAGTGGTTGTTAGTGATTGTTAGTGGTTGTTAGGGGTTGTTGGTGGTTGCTGGTGGTTGTTAGTGGTTGTTAGCGGTTGTTAGTGGTTGTTAGTGTTGTTAGTGGTTGTTAGTGGTTGTTACTGGTTGTTAGTAGTTGTTAGAGCTTGGTAGTGGTTGTTAGTGGTTGTTAGTGGTTGTTAGTAGTTGTTAGTGGTTGTTAGTGGTTGTTAGTGGTTGTTAGTGGTTGTTATTGGTTGTTAGTGGATGTTAGTAGTTGTTAATGTTTGTTAGTGGTTGTTAGTGGTTGTTAGTAGTTGTTAGTGGTTGTTAGTAGTTGTTAGTGGTTGTTAGTGGTTGTTAGTGGTTGTTAATGGTTGTTAGTGGTTGTTAGTGGATGTTAGTGTTGTTTGTGGTTGTTAGTGGTTGTTAGTGGTTGTTAGTGGTTGTTAGTGGTTGTTAGTGGTTGTAGTGGTTGTTAGTAGTTGTTATTGGTTGTTAGTGGTTGTTAGTGGTTGTTAGTGTTTGTTAGTGGTTGTTAGCGGTTGTTAATGATTGTTAGTGTTGTTAGTGGTTGTTAGTGATTGTTAGTAGTTGTTAGTAGTTGTTAGTGGTTGTTAGTGGTTGTTAGTGGTTGTTAATGGTTGTTATTTGTTGTTAGTGGTTGTTAACGATTGTTAGTGATTGTTAGTGTTGTTAGTGGTTGTTAGAGGTTGCTAGTAGTTGTTAGAGATTGTTAGTGGTTGTTAGTGGTTGTTAGTGGTTGTTAGTAGTTGTTACTAGTTGCTAGAGGTTGTTAATGGTTGTTAGTGATTGTTAGTGTTGTTAGTGGTTGTTAGTAATTGTTATTGGTCGTTAGTGGTTGTTAATGTTTGTTAGTAGTTGTTAGTGGTTGTTAGTGGTTGTTAGTGGTTGTTAGTGGTTGTTAGTGGTTGTTAGTGGTTGTTAGTGTTGTTACTGGTTGTTAGTGGTTGTTAGTGGTTGTTAGTGGTTGTTAGTGGTTGTTAATGGATGTTAGTAGTTGTTAATGATTATTAGTAGTTGTTAGTGGTTGGTAGTGGTTGTTAGTGGTCGTTAGTGGTTGTTAGTGGTTGTTAGTGGCTGTTAGTGGTTGTTAGTGGTTGTTAGTAGTTGTTTGTGGTTGACAGTGGTTGTTATTGATTGTCAGTGGTTGTTAGTGGTTGTTAGTAATTGTTATTGGTCGTTAGTGGTTGTTAATGTTTGTTAGTAGTTGTTAGTGGTTGTTAGTGGTTGTTAGTGGTTGTTAGTGGTTGTTAGTGGTTGTTAGTGGTTGTTAGTGTTGTTACTGGTTGTTAGTGGTTGTTAGTGGTTGTTAGTGGTTGTTAGTGGTTGTTAATGGATGTTAGTAGTTGTTAATGGTTGTTAGTGGTTGTTAGTGGTTGTTAGTAGTTGTTAGTGGTTGTTTGTGGTTGTTAGTAGTTGTTAGTGGTTGTTAGAGGTTGTTAATGGTTGTTAGTAGTTGTTAGTGGTTGTTTGTGGTTGTTAGTAGTTGTTAGTGGTTGTTAGTGGTTGTTAATAGTTGTTAGTGGTTGTTAGTGGATGTTAGGGGATGTTAGTAGTTGTTGATGGTTGTTAGTGGTTGTTAGTGGATGTTATTGGTTGTTAGTGGTTGTTAGTGGTTGTTAGTAGTTGTTAGTGGTTGTTAGAGGTTGTTAATGGTTGTTAGTAGTTGTTAGTGGTTGTTTGTGGTTGTTAGTAGTTGTTAGTGGTTGTTAGTGGTTGTTAGTGGTTGTTAGTGGTTGTAAGTGGTTGTTAGTAATTGTTATTGGTCGTTAGTGGTTGTTAATGGTTGTTAGTAGTTGTTAGTGGTTGTTAGTGGTTCTTAGTGGTTGTTAGTAGTTGTTAGTGGTTGTTAGTGGTTGTTAGTGGTTGTTAGTGGTTGTTTGTGGTTGTTAATGGTTGTTAGTGGTTGTTATTAGTTGTTAGTGGTTGTTAGTGGTTGTTAGTGGTTCTAGTGTTGTTAGTGGTTGTTAGTGGTTGTTAGTGGTTGTTAGTGGTTGTTAGTGGTTGTTAGTGTTGTTAATGGTTGTTAGTAGTTGTTAGTGGTTGTTAATCTTTGTTAGTAGTTGTTAGTGGTTGTTATTCGTTGTTAGTGGTTGTTAGAGGTTGTTAATGGTTATTAGTAGTTGTTAGTAATTGTTAGTGGTCGTTAGATGTTGTTTCTGGTTGTTAGTGGTTGTTAGTGGTTGTTAGTGGTTGTTAGTCGTTGTTAGTAGTTGTTAGTGGATGTTAGTGTTTGTTAGTGGTTGTTAGTAGTTGTTAGTGGTTGTTAGTAGTTGTTAGTGGTTGTTAGTGGTTGTTAGTGGTTGTTAGTGGTTGTTAGTGGTTGTTAGTGTTGTTAGTGGTTGTTAGTGGTTGTTAGTGGTTGTTAGTGGGAGATAGTGGATGTTAGTTGTTGTTAATTGTTGTTAGTAGTTGCTAGTGGTTGTTAGTGGTTGTTAGTGGTTGTTAGTGGTTGTTAATGGTTGTTAGTGGTTGTTAGTAGTTGTTAGTGTTTGTTAGTGGTTGTTAGTAGTTGTTAGTGGTTGTTAGTGTTTGTTAGTGGGTGTTAGTGGTTGTTAGTGGATGTTAGTAGTTGTTAGTGGTTGTTAGTGGTTGTTAGTGGTTGTTAGTGTTTGTTAGTGGTTGTTAGCGGTTGTTAATGATTGTTAGTGTTGTTAGTGGTTGTTAGTGGTTGTTACTGGTTGTTAGTAGTTGTTAGAGCTTGGTAGTGGTTGTTAGTGGTTGTTAGTGGTTGTTAGTAGTTGTTAGTGGTTGTTAGTGGTTGTTAGTGGTTGTTAGTGGTTGTTATTGGTTGTTAATGGATGTTAGTAGTTGTTAATGTTTGTTAGTGGTTGTTAGTGGTTGTTAGTAGTTGTTAGTGGTTGTTAGTAGTTGTTAGTGGTTGTTAGTGGTTGTTAGTGGTTGTTAGTGATTGTTAGTGTTGTTAGTGGTTGTTAGTGGTTTTTAGTGGTTGTTATTGATCGTTAGTTGTTGTTAGTATATATTAGTAGTTGTTAGTGGTTGTTAGTGGTTCTTAGTGGTACTTAGTGGTTGTTAGTGGTTGTTAGTGGTTGTTAGTAGTTGTTAGTGGTTGTTAGTGGTTGTTATTGATTGTCAGTGGTTGTTAGTGGTTGTTAGTAACTGTTTTTGGTCGTTAGTGGTTGTTAATGAATATTAGTAGTTGTTCGTGGTTGTTAGTGGTTGTTAGTGGTTCTTAGTAGTTGTTAGTGGTTGTTAGTAGTTGTTACTGGTTGTTACTGGTTGTTAGTGGTTGTTAGTGGTTATTAGTGGTTGTTAGTGGTTGTTAATGGTTGTTAGTTCATGTTAGTGGATGTTAGTGGATGTTAGTAGTTGTTAATGGTTGTTAGTGGTTGTTAGTGGTTGTTATTGGTTGTTAGTGGTTGTTAGTGGTTGGTAGTAGTTGTTAATGTTTGATAATGGTTGTTAGTAGTTGTTAGTGGTTGTTAGTGCTTGTTGGTAGTTTTTATTGGATGTTAGTGGTTGTTAGTGGTTGTTATAGTTGTTAGTAGTTGTTAGTAGTTATTAGTGGTTGTTAGTGGTTGTTAGTGGTTGTTAGTGGTTGTTAGTGTTGTTAGTGGTTGCTAGTGGTTGTTAGTGGATGTTAGTGGTTGTTAGTGGTTGTTAGTAGTTTAGTAGTTGTTAGTGGTTGTTAGTGGTTGTTAGTGGTTGTTAATGGTTGTTAGTGGTTGTTAGTAGGTGTTAGTGGTTGTTAGTGGTTGTTAGTGCTTGTTAGTAGTTGTTAGTGGTTGTTAGTGGTTGTTAGTGGTTGTTAGTGGTTGTTTGTGTTTGTTACCGTTTGTGAGTGATTGTTTGTGTTGTTAGTGGTTGTTAGTGGTTGTTAGTGGTTGTTAGTGATTGTTAGTAGTTGCTAGTAGTTGTTAGTGGTTGTTAGTGGTTGTTATTGATTGTGAGTGGTTGTTAATGGTTGTTAGTAATTGTTGTTGGTAGTTAGTGGTTGTTTATGTTTGTTAGTAGTTGTTAGTGGTTGTTAGTGGTTGTTAGTGGTTGTTAGTGGTTGTTAGTGGTTGTTAGTGGTTGTTAGTGGTTGTTAGTAGTTGTTAGCGGTTGTTAGTGGTTGTTAGAGTTGTTAGTGGTTGTTAGTGGTTGTTACTGGTTGTTAGTAGTTGTTAGAGCTTGGTAGTGGTTGTTAGTGGTTGTTAGTGGTTGTTAGTAGTTGTTAGTGGTTGTTAGCGGTTGTTAGTGGTTGTTAGTGGTTGCTAGTGGAAGTTAGTAGTTGTTAATGGTTGTTAGTGGTTGTTAGTGGTTCTTAGTATTTGTTAGTGGTTGTTAGTAGTTGTTAATGTTTGATAATGATTGTTAGTGGTTGTTAGTGGTTGTTAGTAGTTGTTAGTGGTTGTTAGTGATTGTTAGTGGTTGTTAATGGTTGTTAGTGTTTGTTAGTGGATATTAGTGGATGTTAATAGTTGTTAATGGTTGTTAGTGGTTGTTAGTGGTTGTTAGTGATTGTTAGTGGTTGTTAGTAGTTGTTAATGTTTGATAATGGTTGTTAGTAATCGTTAGTGGTTGTTAGTGGTTGTTAGTGGTTGTTAGTGGTTGTTAGAGGTTGATAATGCTTGTTAGTAATGTTAGTGGTTGTTAGTCGTTGTTAGTAGTTGTTAGTGGATGTTAGTGTTTGTTAGTGGTTGTTAGTAGTTGTTAGTGGTTGTTAGTAGTTGTTAGTGGTTGTTAGTGGTTGTTAGTGGTTGTTAGTGGGAGATAGTGGATGTTAGTTGTTGTTAATTGTTGTTAGTAGTTGCTAGTGGTTGTTAGTGGTTGTTAGTGGTTGTTAGTGGTTGTTAATGGTTGTTAGTGGTTGTTAGTAGTTGTTAGTGGTTATTAGTGGTTGTTAGTAGTTGTTAGTGTTTGTTAGTGGTTGTTAGTAGTTGTTAGTGGTTGTTAGTGTTTGTTAGTGGGTGTTAGTGGTTGTTAGTGGATGTTAGTAGTTGTTAGTGGTTGTTAGTGGTTGTTAGTGGTTGTTAGTGTTTGTTAGTGGTTGTTAACGGTTGTTAATGATTGTTAGTGTTGTTAGTGGTTGTTAGTGATTGTTAGTGGTTGTTAGGGGTTGTTGGTGGTTGTTGGTGGTTGTTAGTGTTTGTTAGCGGTTGTTAGTGGTTGTTAGTGTTGTTAGTGGTTGTTAGTGGTTGTTACTGGTTGTTAGTAGTTGTTAGAGCTTGGTAGTGGTTGTTAGTGGTTGTTAGTGGTTGTTAGTAGTTGTTAGTGGTTGTTAGTGGTTGTTAGTGGTTGTTAGTGGTTGTTATTGGTTGTTAGTGGATGTTAGTAGTTGTTAATGTTTGTTAGTGGTTGTTAGTGGTTGTTAGTAGTTGTTAGTGGTTGTTAGTAGTTGTTAGTGGTTGTTAGTGTTCGTTAGTGGTTGTTAATGGTTGTTAGTGGTTGTTAGTGGATGTTAGTGTTGTTTGTGGTTGTTAGTGGTTGTTAGTGGTTGTTAGTGGTTGTTAGTGGTTGTTAGTGGTTGTAGTGGTTGTTAGTAGTTGTTATTGGTTGTTAGTGGTTGTTAGTGGTTGTTAGTGTTTGTTAGTGGTTGTTAGCGGTTGTTAATGATTGTTAGTGTTGTTAGTGGTTGTTAGTGATTGTTAGTAGTTGTTAGTAGTTGTTAGTGGTTGTTAGTGGTTGTTAGTGGTTGTTAATGGTTGTTATTTGTTGTTAGTGGTTGTTAACGATTGTTAGTGATTGTTAGTGTTGTTAGTGGTTGTTAGAGGTTGCTAGTAGTTGTTAGAGATTGTTAGTGGTTGTTAGTGGTTGTTAGTGGTTGTTAGTAGTTGTTACTAGTTGCTAGAGGTTGTTAATGGTTGTTAGTGATTGTTAGCGGTTGTTAGTGATTGTTAGTGTTGTTAGTGGTTGTTAGTGGTTGTTATTGGTCGTTAGTTGTTGTTAATGATTATTAGTAGTTGTTAGTGGTTGGTAGTGGTTGTTAGTGGTCGTTAGTGGTTGTTAGTGGTTGTTAGTGGCTGTTAGTGGTTGTTAGTGGTTGTTAGTAGTTGTTTGTGGTTGACAGTGGTTGTTATTGATTGTCAGTGGTTGTTAGTGGTTGTTAGTAATTGTTATTGGTCGTTAGTGGTTGTTAATGTTTGTTAGTAGTTGTTAGTGGTTGTTAGTGGTTGTTAGTGGTTGTTAGTGGTTGTTAGTGGTTGTTAGTGGTTGTTAGTGTTGTTACTGGTTGTTAGTGGTTGTTAGTGGTTGTTAGTGGTTGTTAGTGGTTGTTAATGGATGTTAGTAGTTGGTAATGGTTGTTAGTGGTTGTTAGTGGTTGTTAGTAGTTGTTAGTGGTTGTTTGTGGTTGTTAGTAGTTGTTAGTGGTTGTTAGAGGTTGTTAATGGTTGTTAGTAGTTGTTAGTGGTTGTTTGTGGTTGTTAGTAGTTGTTAGTGGTTGTTAGTGGTTGTTAATAGTTGTTAGTGGTTGTTAGTGGATGTTAGGGGATGTTAGTAGTTGTTGATGGTTGTTAGTGGTTGTTAGTGGATGTTATTGGTTGTTAGTGGTTGTTAGTGGTTGTTAGTAGTTGTTAGTGGTTGTTAGTGGTTGTTAGTGGTTGTTAGTAGTTGTTAGTGGTTGTTAGTGGTTGTTAGTGGTTGTTAGTGGTTGTTTGTGGTTGTTAATGGTTGTTAGTGGTTGTTAGTGGTTGTTAGAGGTTGTTAATGGTTGTTAGTAGTTGTTAGTGGTTGTTTGTGGTTGTTAGTAGTTGTTAGTGGTTGTTAGAGGTTGTTAATGGTTGTTAGTAGTTGTTAGTGGTTGTTTGTGGTTGTTAGTAGTTGTTAGTGGTTGTTAGTGGTTGTTAGTGGTTGTTAGTGGTTGTAAGTGGTTGTTAGTAATTGTTATTGGTCGTTAGTGGTTGTTAATGGTTGTTAGTAGTTGTTAGTGGTTGTTAGTGGTTCTTAGTGGTTGTTAGTAGTTGTTAGTGGTTGTTAGTGGTTGTTAGTGGTTGTTAGTGGTTGTTTGTAGTTGTTAATGGTTGTTAGTGGTTGTTATTAGTTGTTAGTGGTTGTTAGTGGTTGTTAGTGGTTCTAGTGTTGTTAGTGGTTGTTAGTGGTTGTTAGTGGTTGTTAGTGGTTGTTAGTGGTTGTTAGTGTTGTTAATGGTTGTTAGTAGTTGTTAGTGGTTGTTAATCTTTGTTAGTAGTTGTTAGTGGTTGTTATTGGTTGTTAGTGGTTGTTAGAGGTTGTTAATGGTTATTAGTAGTTGTTAGTAATTGTTAGTGGTCGTTAGATGTTGTTTCTGGTTGTTAGTGGTTGTTAGTGGTTGTTAGTGGTTGTTAGTCGTTGTTAGTAGTTGTTAGTGGATGTTAGTGTTTGTTAGTGGTTGTTAGTAGTTGTTAGTGGTTGTTAGTAGTTGTTAGTGGTTGTTAGTGGTTGTTAGTGGTTGTTAGTGGTTGTTAGTGGTTGTTAGTGTTGTTAGTGGTTGTTAGTGGTTGTTAGTGGTTGTTAGTGGGAGATAGTGGATGTTAGTTGTTGTTAATTGTTGTTAGTAGTTGCTAGTGGTTGTTAGTGGTTGTTAGTGGTTGTTAGTGGTTGTTAATGGTTGTTAGTGGTTGTTAGTAGTTGTTAGTGTTTGTTAGTGGTTGTTAGTAGTTGTTAGTGGTTGTTAGTGTTTGTTAGTGGGTGTTAGTGGTTGTTAGTGGATGTTAGTAGTTGTTAGTGGTTGTTAGTGGTTGTTAGTGGTTGTTAGTGTTTGTTAGTGGTTGTTAGCGGTTGTTAATGATTGTTAGTGTTGTTAGTGGTTGTTAGTGATTGTTAGTGGTTGTTAGTGGTTGTTAGTGGTTGTTAGTGGTTGTTAGTGGTTGTTAGCGGTTGTTAGTGGTTGTTAGTGTTGTTAGTGGTTGTTAGTGGTTGTTACTGGTTGTTAGTAGTTGTTAGAGCTTGGTAGTGGTTGTTAGTGGTTGTTAGTGGTTGTTAGTAGTTGTTAGTGGTTGTTAGTGGTTGTTAGTGGTTGTTAGTGGTTGTTATTGGTTGTTAATGGATGTTAGTAGTTGTTAATGTTTGTTAGTGGTTGTTAGTGGTTGTTAGTAGTTGTTAGTGGTTGTTAGTAGTTGTTAGTGGTTGTTAGTGGTTGTTAGTGGTTGTTAATGGTTGTTAGTGGTTGTTAGTGGATGTTAGTGTTGTTTGTGGTTGTTAGTGGTTGTTAGTGGTTGTTAGTGGTTGTTAGTGGTTGTTAGTGGTTGTAGTGGTTGTTAGTAGTTGTTATTGGTTGTTAGTGGTTGTTAGTGGTTGTTAGTGTTTGTTAGTGGTTGTTAGCGGTTGTTAATGATTGTTAGTGTTGTTAGTGGTTGTTAGTGATTGTTAGTAGTTGTTAGTAGTTGTTAGTGGTTGTTAGTGGTTGTTAGTGGTTGTTAGTGGTTGTTAATGGTTTTTATTTGTTGTTAGTGGTTGTTAACGATTGTTAGTGATTGTTAGTGTTGTTAGTGGTTGTTAGAGGTTGCTAGAAGTTGTTAGAGATTGTTAGTGGTTGTTAGTGGTTGTTAGTGGTTGTTAGTAGTTGTTACTAGTTGCTAGAGGTTGTTAATGGTTGTTAGTGATTGTTAGCGGTTGTTAGTGATTGTTAGTGTTGTTAGTGGTTGTTAGTGGTTGTTATTGGTCGTTAGTTGTTGTTAATGATTATTAGTAGTTGTTAGTTGTTGTTAGAGTTTGTTAGTGGATGTTAGTGGTTGTTAGTGGTTGTTAGTGGTTGTTAGTGGTTTTTAGTGGTTGTATTGGTCGTTAGTTGTTGTTAATGATTATTAGTAGTTGTTAGCGGTTGGTAGTGGTTGTTAGTGGTCGTTAGTGGTTGTTAGTGGTTGTTAGTGGTTGTTAGTGGTTGTTAGTGGTTGTTAGTAGTTGTTAGTGGTTGACAGTGGTTGTTATTGATTGTCAGTGGTTGTTAGTGGTTGTTAGTAATTGTTATTGGTCGTTAGTGGTTGTTAATGTTTGTTAGTAGTTGTTAGTGGTTGTTAGTGGTTGTTAGTGGTTGTTAGTGGTTGTTAGTGGTTGTTAGTGTTGTTACTGGTTGTTATTGGTTGTTAGTGGTTGTTAGTGGTTGTTAGTGGTTGTTAGTGGATGTTAGTAGTTGTTAATGGTTGTTAGTTGTTGTTAGTGGTTGTTAGTAGTTGTTAGTGGTTGTTAGTAGTTGTTAATGCTTGATAATGGTTGTTAGTGGTTGCTAGTGTTTGTTAGTAGTTGTTAGTGGTTGTTAGTGGTTGTTAGTGGTTGTTAATAGTTGTTAGTGGTTGTTAGTGGATGTTAGGGGATGTTAGTAGTTGTTGATGGTTGTTAGTGGTTGTTAGTGGATGTTATTGGTTGTTAGTGGTTGTTAGTGGTTGTTAGTATTTGTTAGTGGTTGTTAGTGGTTCTTAGTGGTTGTTAGTAGTTGTTAGTGGTTGTTAGTGGTTGTTAGTGGTTGTTAGTGGTTGTTTGTGGTTGTTAATGGTTGTTAGTGGTTCGTTATTAGTTGTTAGTGGTTGTTAGTGGTTGTTAGTGGTTCTAGTGTTGTTAGTGGTTGTTAGTAGTTGTTAGTGGTTGTTAATCTTTGTTAGTAGTTGTTAGTGGTTGTTATTGGTTGTTAGTGGTTGTTAGAGGTTGTTAATGGTTATTAGTAGTTGTAAGTGGTTGTTAGTGGATGTTAGAGTTTGTTAGGGGTTGTTAGTGGTTGTTAGTGGTTGTTAGTGGTTGTTAGTGGTTGTTAGTAATTGTTATTGGTCGTTAGTGGTTGTTAATGGTTGTTAGTAGTTGTTAGTGGTTGTTAGTAGTTGTTAATGCTTGATAATGGTTGTTAGTGGTTGTTAGTGGTTGTTAGTGGTTGTTAGTGGTTGTTAGTGATTCTTTGTGGTTGTTTGTGGTTGTTAGTGGTTGTTAGTAGTTGTTAGTGGTTGTCAGTGGTTGTTATTGATTGTCAGTGGTTGTTAGTGGTTGTTAGTAATTGTTATTGGTCGTTAGTGGTTGTTAATGTTTGTTAGTAGTTGTTAGTGGTTGTTAGTGGTTGATAGTGGTTGTTAGTGGTTGTTAGTGGTTGTTAGTGGTGGTTAGCGGTTGTTAGTGGTTGTTAGTGTTGTTAGTGGTTGTTATGGTTGTTACTGGTTGTTAGTAGTTGTTAGAGCTTGTTAATGGTTGTTAATGGTTGTTAATGGTTGTTAGTGGTTTTTAGTGGTTGTTAGTAATTGTTAGTGGTCGTTAGATGTTGTTTGTGGTTGTTAGTGGTTGTTAGTGGTTGTTAGTGGTTGTTAGTGGTTGGTAGTAGTTGTTAATGTTTGATAATGGTTGTTAGTAATTGTTAGTGGTTGTTAGTGCTTGTTAATGGTTGTCAGAGTTTGTTAATGGTTGTTAGTAGTTGTTAGTGGTTGTTAGTGCTTGTTAGTAGTTTTTATTGGATGTTAGTGGTTGTTAGTGGTTGTTATAGTTGTTAGTAGTTGTTAGTAGTTATTAGTGGTTGTTAGTGTTGTTAGTGGTTGCTAGTGGTTGTTAGTGGATGTTAGTGGTTGTTAGTGGTTGTTAGTAGTTTAGTAGTTGTTAGTGGTTGTTAGTGGTTGTTAGTGGTTGTTAATGGTTGTTAGTGGTTGTTAGTAGTTGTTAGTGGTTGTTAGTGGTTGTTAGTGCTTGTTAGTGGTTGTTAGTGGTTGTTAGTGGTTGTTAGTGGTTGTTAGTGGTTGTTTGTGGTTGTTTGTGTTTGTTACCGTTTGTGAGTGATTGTTAGTGTTGTTAGTGGTTGTTAGTGGTTGTTAGTGGTTGTTAGTGATTGTTAGTAGTTGCTAGCAGTTGTTAGTGGTTGTTAGTGGTTGTTATTGATTGTGAGTGGTTGTTAATGGTTGTTAGTAATTGTTATTGGTAGTTAGTGGTTGTTTATGTTTGTTAGTAGTTGTTAGTGGTTGTTAGTGGTTGTTAGTGGTTGTTAGTGGTTGTTAGTGGTTGTTAGTGGTTGTTAGTGGTTGTTAGTAGTTGTTAGCGGTTGTTAGTGGTTGTTAGTGTTGTTAGTGGTTGTTAGTGGTTGTTACTGGTTGTTAGTAGTTGTTAGAGCTTGGTAGTGGTTGTTAGTGGTTGTTAGTGGTTGTTAGTAGTTGTTAGTGGTTGTTAGCGGTTGTTAGTGGTTGTTAGTGGTGGCTATTGGAAGTTAGTAGTTGTTAATGGTTGTTAGTGGTTGTTAGTGGTTGTTAGAGGTTGATAATCCTTGTTAGTAATGTTAGTGGCTGTTAGTGGTTGTTAGTGGTTGTTACTGGTTGTTAGTAGTTGTTAGTGGTTGTTAGTAGTTGTTAGTGGTTGTTAGTAGTTGTTACTAGTTGCTATAGGTTGTTAGTGGTTGTTAGTGGTTGTTACTAGTTGTTAGAGCTTGGTAGTGGTTGTTAGTGGTTGTTAGTGGTTGTTAGTAGTCGTTAGTGGTTGTTTCGTGGTTGTTAGTGGTTGTTAGTGGTTGTTAGTGGTTGTTAGTGGTTGTTAGTGGGAGATAGTGAATGTTACTTGTTGTTAGTTGTTGTTAGTAGTTGTTAGTGGTTGTTAGTGGTTGTTAGTGGTTGTTAGTGGTTGTTAATGGTTGTTAGTGGTTGTTGGTAGTTGTTAATGATTGTTAGTGTTGTTAGTGGTTGTTAGTGATAGTTAGTAGTTGTTAGTAGTTGTTAGTGGTTGTTAGTGGTTGTTAGTGGTTGTTAGTGGTTGTTAGTGATTGTTATTTGTTGTTAGTGGTTGTTAGCGATTGTTAGTGAATGTTAGCGTTGTTAGTGGTTGTTAGTGGTTGCTAGTAGTTGTTAGAGATTGTTAGTGGTTGTTAGTGGTTGTTAGTGGTTGTTAGTGGTTGTTAGTGTTGTTAGTGGTTGTTAGTGGTTGTTAGTAGTTGTTAGTAGTTGTTAGTGGTTGTTAGTGGTTGTTAGTTGTTGTTAGTGGTTGTTAGTGGATGTTAGTAGTTGTTAGTGGTTGTTAGAAGTTGCTAGTGGTTGTTAGAGGTTGTTAGTGTTTGTTAGTGATTGTTATTGGTTGTTATTGGTCGTTAGTGGTTGTTAATGATTATTAGTAGTTGTTAGTGGTTGTTATAGTTGTTAGTAGTTGCTAGTAGTTGTTAGTGGTTGTTAGTGGTTGTTAGATGTTGTTAGTGGTTGTTAGTGGTTGTTAGTGGT
Organism: Eledone cirrhosa; assembly: GCA_964016885.1. Lineage (NCBI taxonomy): Eukaryota > Metazoa > Mollusca > Cephalopoda > Octopoda > Eledonidae > Eledone > Eledone cirrhosa. Next base: position 25,657,628 of record OZ024744.1, read on the forward strand.
TGTTAGCGGTTGTTAGTGGTTGTTAGTGTTGTTAGTGGTTGTTAGTGGTTGTTACTGGTTGTTACTAGTTGTTAGAGCTTGGTAGTGGTTGTTAGTGGTTGTTAGTGGTTGTTAGTGGTTGTTAATGGTTGTTAGTGGTTGTTAGTGGTTGTTAGTGGTTTTTAGTAGTTGTTAGTGGTTGTCAGTTGTTGTTAGTGGTTGTTTGTGGTTGTTATTTGTTGTTAGTGGTTGTTAGCGATTGTTAGTGATTGTTAGTGTTGTTAGTGGTTCTTAGTGGTTGCTAGTAGTTGTTAGAGATTGTTAGTGGTTGTTAGTGGTTGTTAGTGGTTGTTAGTAGTTGTTACTAGTTGCTAGAGGTTGTTAGTGGTTGTTAGTGGTTGTTAGTGGTTGTTAGTAGTTGTTAGTATTTGTTAGTGGTTGTTAGTGGTTGTTAGTGATTGTTAGTGTTGTTAGTGGTTGTTATTGATCGTTAGTTGTTGTTAGTGAATATTAGTAGTTGTTAGTGGTTGTTAGTGGTTCTTAGTGGTACTTAGTGGTTGTTAGTGGTTGTTAGTGGTTGTTAGTAGTTGTTAGTGGTTGTTAGTGGTTGTTATTGATTGTCAGTGGTTGTTAGTGGTTGTTAGTAACTGTTTTTGGTCGTTAGTGGTTGTTAATGAATATTAGTAGTTGTTCGTGGTTGTTAGTGGTTGTTAGTGGTTCTTAGTAGTTGTTAGTGGTTGTTAGTAGTTGTTACTGGTTGTTACTGGTTGTTAGTGGTTGTTAGTGGTTGTTATTGATTGTGAGTGGTTGTTAATGGTTGTTAGTAATTGTTATTGGTAGTTAGTGGTTGTTTATGTTTGTTAGTAGTTGTTAGTGGTTGTTAGTGGTTGTTAGTGGTTGTTAGTGGTTGTTAGTGGTTGTTAGTGGTTGTTAGTGGTTGTTAGTAGTTGTTAGCGGTTGTTAGTGGTTGTTAGTGTTGTTAGTGGTTGTTAGTGGTTGTTACTGGTTGTTAGTAGTTGTTAGAGCTTGGTAGTGGTTGTTAGTGGTTGTTAGTGGTTGTTAGTAGTTGTTAGTGGTTGTTAGCGGTTGTTAGTGGTTGTTAGTGGTGGCTAGTGGAAGTTAGTAGTTGTTAATGGTTGTTAGTGGTTGTTAGTGGTTGTTAGAGGTTGATAATCCTTGTTAGTAATGTTAGTGGCTGTTAGTGGTTGTTAGTGGTTGTTACTGGTTGTTAGTAGTTGTTAGTGGTTGTTAGTAGTTGTTAGTGGTTGTTAGTAGTTGTTACTAGTTGCTATAGGTTGTTAGTGGTTGTTAGTGGTTGTTACTAGTTGTTAGAGCTTGGTAGTGGTTGTTAGTGGTTGTTAGTGGTTGTTAGTAGTCGTTAGTGGTTGTTTTGTGGTTGTTAGTGGTTGTTAGTGGTTGTTAGTGGTTGTTAGTGGTTGTTAGTGGGAGATAGTGAATGTTACTTGTTGTTAGTTGTTGTTAGTAGTTGTTAGTGGTTGTTAGTGGTTGTTAGTGGTTGTTAGTGGTTGTTAATGGTTGTTAGTGGTTGTTGGTAGTTGTTAATGATTGTTAGTGTTGTTAGTGGTTGTTAGTGATAGTTAGTAGTTGTTAGTAGTTGTTAGTGGTTGTTAGTGGTTGTTAGTGGTTGTTAGTGGTTGTTAGTGATTGTTATTTGTTGTTAGTGGTTGTTAGCGATTGTTAGTGAATGTTAGCGTTGTTAGTGGTTGTTAGTGGTTGCTAGTAGTTGTTAGAGATTGTTAGTGGTTGTTAGTGGTTGTTAGTGGTTGTTAGTGGTTGTTAGTGTTGTTAGTGGTTGTTAGTGGTTGTTAGTAGTTGTTAGTAGTTGTTAGTGGTTGTTAGTGGTTGTTAGTTGTTGTTAGTGGTTGTTAGTGGATGTTAGTAGTTGTTAGTGGTTGTTAGAAGTTGCTAGTGGTTGTTAGAGGTTGTTAGTGTTTGTTAGTGATTGTTATTGGTTGTTATTGGTCGTTAGTGGTTGTTAATGATTATTAGTAGTTGTTAGTGGTTGTTATAGTTGTTAGTAGTTCCTAGTAGTTGTTAGTGGTTGTTAGTGGTTGTTAGATGTTGTTAGTGGTTGTTAGTGGTTGTTAGTGGTTGTTAGCGGTTGTTAGTGGTTGTTAGTGTTGTTAGTGGTTGTTAGTGGTTGTTACTGGTTGTTACTAGTTGTTAGAGCTTGGTAGTGGTTGTTAGTGGTTGTTAGTGGTTGTTAGTGGTTGTTAATGGTTGTTAGTGGTTGTTAGTGGTTGTTAGTGGTTTTTAGTAGTTGTTAGTGGTTGTCAGTTGTTGTTAGTGGTTGTTTGTGGTTGTTATTTGTTGTTAGTGGTTGTTAGCGATTGTTAGTGATTGTTAGTGTTGTTAGTGGTTGTTAGTGGTTGCTAGTAGTTGTTAGAGATTGTTAGTGGTTGTTAGTGGTTGTTAGTGGTTGTTAGTAGTTGTTACTAGTTGCTAGAGGTTGTTAGTGGTTGTTAGTGGTTGTTAGTGGTTGTTAGTAGTTGTTAGTATTTGTTAGTGGTTGTTAGTGGTTGTTAGTGATTGTTAGTGTTGTTAGTGGTTGTTATTGATCGTTAGTTGTTGTTAGTGAATATTAGTAGTTGTTAGTGGTTGTTAGTGGTTCTTAGTGGTACTTAGTGGTTGTTAGTGGTTGTTAGTGGTTGTTAGTAGTTGTTAGTGGTTGTTAGTGGTTGTTATTGATTGTCAGTGGTTGTTAGTGGTTGTTAGTAACTGTTTTTGGTCGTTAGTGGTTGTTAATGAATATTAGTAGTTGTTCGTGGTTGTTAGTGGTTGTTAGTGGTTCTTAGTAGTTGTTAGTGGTTGTTAGTAGTTGTTACTGGTTGTTACTGGTTGTTAGTGGTTGTTAGTGGTTATTAGTGGTTGTTAGTGGTTGTTAATGGTTGTTAGTTCATGTTAGTGGATGTTAGTGGATGTTAGTAGTTGTTAATGGTTGTTAGTGGTTGTTAGTGGTTGTTATTGGTTGTTAGTGGTTGTTAGTGGTTGGTAGTAGTTGTTAATGTTTGATAATGGTTGTTAGTAGTTGTTAGTGGTTGTTAGTGCTTGTTAGTAGATTTCATTGGATGTTAGTGGTTGTTAGTGGTTGTTATAGTTGTTAGTAGTTGTTAGTAGTTATTAGTGGTTGTTAGTGGTTGTTAGTGGTTGTTAGTGGTTGTTAGTGTTGTTAGTGGTTGCTAGTGGTTGTTAGTGGATGTTAGTGGTTGTTAGTGGTTGTTAGTAGTTTAGTAGTTGTTAGTGGTTGTTAGTGGTTGTTAGTGGTTGTTAATGGTTGTTAGTGGTTGTTAGTAGTTGTTAGTGGTTGTTAGTGGTTGTTAGTGCTTGTTAGTAGTTGTTAGTGGTTGTTAGTGGTTGTTAGTGGTTGTTAGTGGTTGTTTGTGTTTGTTACCGTTTGTGAGTGATTGTTAGTGTTGTTAGTGGTTGTTAGTGATTGTTAGTAGTTGCTAGTAGTTGTTAGTGGTTGTTAGTGGTTGTTATTGATTGTGAGTGGTTGTTAATGGTTGTTAGTAATTGTTATTGGTAGTTAGTGGTTGTTTATGTTTGTTAGTAGTTGTTAGTGGTTGTTAGTGGTTGTTAGTGGTTGTTAGTGGTTGTTAGTGGTTGTTAGTGGTTGTTAGTGGTTGTTAGTAGTTGTTAGCGGTTGTTAGTGGTTGTTAGAGTTGTTAGTGGTTGTTAGTGGTTGTTACTGGTTGTTAGTAGTTGTTAGAGCTTGGTAGTGGTTGTTAGTGGTTGTTAGTGGTTGTTAGTAGTTGTTAGTGGTTGTTAGCGGTTGTTAGTGGTTGTTAGTGGTTGGTAGTGGAAGTTAGTAGTTGTTAATGGTTGTTAGTGGTTGTTAGTGGTTCTTAGTATTTGTTAGTGGTTGTTAGTAGTTGTTAATGTTTGATAATGATTGTTAGTGGTTGTTAGTGGTTGTTAGTAGTTGTTAGTGGTTGTTAGTGATTGTTAGTGGTTGTTAATGGTTGTTAGTGTTTGTTAGTGGATATTAGTGGATGTTAGTAGTTGTTAATGGTTGTTAGTGGTTGTTAGTGGTTGTTAGTGGTTGTTAGTGGTAGTTAGTAGTTGTTAATGTTTGATAATGGTTGTTAGTAATCGTTAGTGGTTGTTAGTGGTTGTTAGTGGTTGTTAGTGGTTGTTAGAGGTTGATAATGCTTGTTAGTAATGTTAGTGGTTGTTAGTCGTTGTTAGTAGTTGTTAGTGGATGTTAGTGTTTGTTAGTGGTTGTTAGTAGTTGTTAGTGGTTGTTAGTAGTTGTTTGTGGTTGTTAGTGGTTGTTAGTGGTTGTTAGTGGTTGTTAGTGGTTGTTAGTGTTGTTAGTGGTTGTTAGTGGTTGTTAGTGGTTGTTAGTGGGAGATAGTGGATGTTAGTTGTTGTTTATTGTTGTTAGTAGTTGCTAGTGGTTGTTAGTGGTTGTTAGTGGTTGTTAGTGGTTGTTAATGGTTGTTAGTGGTTGTTAGTAGTTGTTAGTGGTTATTAGTGGTTGTTAGTAGTTGTTAGTGTTTGTTAGTGGTTGTTAGTAGTTGTTAGTGGTTGTTAGTGTTTGTTAGTGGGTGTTAGTGGTTGTTAGTGGATGTTAGTAGTTGTTAGTGGTTGTTAGTGGTTGTTAGTGGTTGTTAGTGTTTGTTAGTGGTTGTTAGCGGTTGTTAATGGTTGTTAGTGTTGTTAGTGGTTGTTAGTGAGTGTTAGTGGTTGTTAGTGGTTGTTAGTGGTTGTTAGTGGTTGTTAGTGGTTGTTAGCGTTTGTTAGGTGTTGTTAGTGTTGTTAGTGGTTGTTAGTGGTTGTTACTGGTTGTTAGTAGTTGTTAGAGCTTGGTAGTGGTTGTTAGTGGTTGTTAGTGGTTGTTAGTAGTTGTTAGTGGTTGTTAGTGGTTGTTAGTGGTTGTTAGTGGTTGTTATTGGTTGTTAGTGGATGTTAGTAGTTGTTAATGTTTGTTAGTGGTTGTTAGTGGTTGTTAGTAGTTGTTAGTGGTTGTTAGTAGTTGTTAGTGGTTGTTAGTGGTTGTTAGTGGTTGTTAATGGTTGTTAGTGGTTGTTAGTGGATGTTAGTGTTGTTTGTGGTTGTTAGTGGTTGTTAGTGGTTGTTAGTGGTTGTTAGTGGTTGTTAGTGGTTGTAGTGGTTGTTAGTAGTTGTTATTGGTTGTTAGTGGTTGTTAGTGGTTGTTAGTGTTTGTTAGTGGTTGTTAGCGGTTGTTAATGATTGTTAGTGTTGTTAGTGGTTGTTAGTGATTGTTAGTAGTTGTTAGTAGTTGTTAGTGGTTGTTAGTGGTTGTTAGTGGTTGTTAGTGGTTGTTAATGGTTGTTATTTGTTGTTAGTGGTTGTTAACGATTGTTAGTGGTTGTTAGTGTTTGTTAGTGGTTGTTAGCGGTTGTTAATGATTGTTAGTGTTGTTAGTGGTTGTTAGTGGTTGTTAGTGGTTGTTACTAGTTGTTAGAGCTTGGTAGTGGTTGTTAGTGGTTGTTAGTGGTTGTTAGTAGTCGTTAGTGGTTGTTTTGTGGTTGTTAGTGGTTGTTAGTGGTTGTTAGTGGTTGTTAGTGGTTGTTAGTGGGAGATAGTGAATGTTACTTGTTGTTAGTTGTTGTTAGTAGTTGTTAGTGGTTGTTAGTGGTTGTTAGTGGTTGTTAGTGGTTGTTAATGGTTGTTAGTGGTTGTTGGTAGTTGTTAATGATTGTTAGTGTTGTTAGTGGTTGTTAGTGATAGTTAGTAGTTGTTAGTAGTTGTTAGTGGTTGTTAGTGGTTGTTAGTGGTTGTTAGTGGTTGTTAGTGATTGTTATTTGTTGTTAGTGGTTGTTAGCGATTGTTAGTGAATGTTAGCGTTGTTAGTGGTTGTTAGTGGTTGCTAGTAGTTGTTAGAGATTGTTAGTGGTTGTTAGTGGTTGTTAGTGGTTGTTAGTGGTTGTTAGTGTTGTTAGTGGTTGTTAGTGGTTGTTAGTAGTTGTTAGTAGTTGTTAGTGGTTGTTAGTGGTTGTTAGTTGTTGTTAGTGGTTGTTAGTGGATGTTAGTAGTTGTTAGTGGTTGTTAGAAGTTGCTAGTGGTTGTTAGAGGTTGTTAGTGTTTGTTAGTGATTGTTATTGGTTGTTATTGGTCGTTAGTGGTTGTTAATGATTATTAGTAGTTGTTAGTGGTTGTTATAGTTGTTAGTAGTTGCTAGTAGTTGTTAGTGGTTGTTAGTGGTTGTTAGATGTTGTTAGTGGTTGTTAGTGGTTGTTAGTGGTTGTTAGCGGTTGTTAGTGGTTGTTAGTGTTGTTAGTGGTTGTTAGTGGTTGTTACTGGTTGTTACTAGTTGTTAGAGCTTGGTAGTGGTTGTTAGTGGTTGTTAGTGGTTGTTAGTGGTTGTTAATGGTTGTTAGTGGTTGTTAGTGGTTGTTAGTGGTTTTTAGTAGTTGTTAGTGGTTGTCAGTTGTTGTTAGTGGTTGTTTGTGGTTGTTATTTGTTGTTAGTGGTTGTTAGCGATTGTTAGTGATTGTTAGTGTTGTTAGTGGTTGTTAGTGGTTGCTAGTAGTTGTTAGAGATTGTTAGTGGTTGTTAGTGGTTGTTAGTGGTTGTTAGTAGTTGTTACTAGTTGCTAGAGGTTGTTAGTGGTTGTTAGTGGTTGTTAGTGGTTGTTAGTAGTTGTTAGTATTTGTTAGTGGTTGTTAGTGGTTGTTAGTGATTGTTAGTGTTGTTAGTGGTTGTTATTGATCGTTAGTTGTTGTTAGTGAATATTAGTAGTTGTTAGTGGTTGTTAGTGGTTCTTAGTGGTACTTAGTGGTTGTTAGTGGTTGTTAGTGGTTGTTAGTAGTTGTTAGTGGTTGTTAGTGGTTGTTATTGATTGTCAGTGGTTGTTAGTGGTTGTTAGTAACTGTTTTTGGTCGTTAGTGGTTGTTAATGAATATTAGTAGTTGTTCGTGGTTGTTAGTGGTTGTTAGTGGTTCTTAGTAGTTGTTAGTGGTTGTTAGTAGTTGTTACTGGTTGTTACTGGTTGTTAGTGGTTGTTAGTGGTTATTAGTGGTTGTTAGTGGTTGTTAATGGTTGTTAGTTCATGTTAGTGGATGTTAGTGGATGTTAGTAGTTGTTAATGGTTGTTAGTGGTTGTTAGTGGTTGTTATTGGTTGTTAGTGGTTGTTAGTGGTTGGTAGTAGTTGTTAATGTTTGATAATGGTTGTTAGTAGTTGTTAGTGGTTGTTAGTGCTTGTTAGTAGATTTCATTGGATGTTAGTGGTTGTTAGTGGTTGTTATAGTTGTTAGTAGTTGTTAGTAGTTATTAGTGGTTGTTAGTGGTTGTTAGTGGTTGTTAGTGGTTGTTAGTGTTGTTAGTGGTTGCTAGTGGTTGTTAGTGGATGTTAGTGGTTGTTAGTGGTTGTTAGTAGTTTAGTAGTTGTTAGTGGTTGTTAGTGGTTGTTAGTGGTTGTTAATGGTTGTTAGTGGTTGTTAGTAGTTGTTAGTGGTTGTTAGTGGTTGTTAGTGCTTGTTAGTAGTTGTTAGTGGTTGTTAGTGGTTGTTAGTGGTTGTTAGTGGTTGTTTGTGTTTGTTACCGTTTGTGAGTGATTGTTAGTGTTGTTAGTGGTTGTTAGTGGTTGTTAGTGGTTGTTAGTGATTGTTAGTAGTTGCTAGTAGTTGTTAGTGGTTGTTAGTGGTTGTTATTGATTGTGAGTGGTTGTTAATGGTTGTTAGTAATTGTTATTGGTAGTTAGTGGTTGTTTATGTTTGTTAGTAGTTGTTAGTGGTTGTTAGTGGTTGTTAGTGGTTGTTAGTGGTTGTTAGTGGTTGTTAGTGGTTGTTAGTGGTTGTTAGTAGTTGTTAGCGGTTGTTAGTGGTTGTTAGAGTTGTTAGTGGTTGTTAGTGGTTGTTACTGGTTGTTAGTAGTTGTTAGAGCTTGGTAGTGGTTGTTAATGGTTGTTAGTGGTTGTTAGTAGTTGTTAGTGGTTGTTAGCGGTTGTTAGTGGTTGTTAGTGGTTGGTAGTGGAAGTTAGTAGTTGTTAATGGTTGTTAGTGGTTGTTAGTGGTTCTTAGTATTTGTTAGTGGTTGTTAGTAGTTGTTAATGTTTGATAATGATTGTTAGTGGTTGTTAGTGGTTGTTAGTAGTTGTTAGTGGTTGTTAGTGATTGTTAGTGGTTGTTAATGGTTGTTAGTGTTTGTTAGTGGATATTAGTGGATGTTAGTAGTTGTTAATGGTTGTTAGTGGTTGTTAGTGGTTGTTAGTGGTTGTTAGTGGTAGTTAGTAGTTGTTAATGTTTGATAATGGTTGTTAGTAATCGTTAGTGGTTGTTAGTGGTTGTTAGTGGTTGTTAGTGGTTGTTAGAGGTTGATAATGCTTGTTAGTAATGTTAGTGGTTGTTAGTCGTTGTTAGTAGTTGTTAGTGGATGTTAGTGTTTGTTAGTGGTTGTTAGTAGTTGTTAGTGGTTGTTAATAGTTGTTTGTGGTTGTTAGTGGTTGTTAGTGGTTGTTAGTGGTTGTTAGTGGTTGTTAGTGTTGTTAGTGGTTGTTAGTGGTTGTTAGTGGTTGTTAGTGGGAGATAGTGGATGTTAGTTGTTGTTAATTGTTGTTAGTAGTTGCTAGTGGTTGTTAGTGGTTGTTAGTGGTTGTTAGTGGTTGTTAATGGTTGTTAGTGGTTGTTAGTAGTTGTTAGTGGTTATTAGTGGTTGTTAGTAGTTGTTAGTGTTTGTTAGTGGTTGTTAGTAGTTGTTAGTGGTTGTTAGTGATTGTTAGTAGTTGTTAGTAGTTGTTAGTGGTTGTTAGTGGTTGTTAGTGGTTGTTAGTGGTTGTTAATGGTTGTTATTTGTTGTTAGTGGTTGTTAACGATTGTTAGTGGTTGTTAGTGTTTGTTAGTGGTTGTTAGCGGTTGTTAATGATTGTTAGTGTTGTTAGTGGTTGTTAGTGGTTGTTAGTGGTTGTTACTAGTTGTTAGAGCTTGGTAGTGGTTGTTAGTGGTTGTTAGTGGTTGTTAGTAGTCGTTAGTGGTTGTTTTGTGGTTGTTAGTGGTTGTTAGTGGTTGTTAGTGGTTGTTAGTGGTTGTTAGTGGGAGATAGTGAATGTTACTTGTTGTTAGTTGTTGTTAGTAGTTGTTAGTGGTTGTTAGTGGTTGTTAGTGGTTGTTAGTGGTTGTTAATGGTTGTTAGTGGTTGTTGGTAGTTGTTAATGATTGTTAGTGTTGTTAGTGGTTGTTAGTGATAGTTAGTAGTTGTTAGTAGTTGTTAGTGGTTGTTAGTGGTTGTTAGTGGTTGTTAGTGGTTGTTAGTGATTGTTATTTGTTGTTAGTGGTTGTTAGCGATTGTTAGTGAATGTTAGCGTTGTTAGTGGTTGTTAGTGGTTGCTAGTAGTTGTTAGAGATTGTTAGTGGTTGTTAGTGGTTGTTAGTGGTTGTTAGTGGTTGTTAGTGTTGTTAGTGGTTGTTAGTGGTTGTTAGTAGTTGTTAGTAGTTGTTAGTGGTTGTTAGTGGTTGTTAGTTGTTGTTAGTGGTTGTTAGTGGATGTTAGTAGTTGTTAGTGGTTGTTAGAAGTTGCTAGTGGTTGTTAGAGGTTGTTAGTGTTTGTTAGTGATTGTTATTGGTTGTTATTGGTCGTTAGTGGTTGTTAATGATTATTAGTAGTTGTTAGTGGTTGTTATAGTTGTTAGTAGTTGCTAGTAGTTGTTAGTGGTTGTTAGTGGTTGTTAGATGTTGTTAGTGGTTGTTAGTGGTTGTTAGTGGTTGTTAGCGGTTGTTAGTGGTTGTTAGTGTTGTTAGTGGTTGTTAGTGGTTGTTACTGGTTGTTACTAGTTGTTAGAGCTTGGTAGTGGTTGTTAGTGGTTGTTAGTGGTTGTTAGTGGTTGTTAATGGTTGTTAGTGGTTGTTAGTGGTTGTTAGTGGTTTTTAGTAGTTGTTAGTGGTTGTCAGTTGTTGTTAGTGGTTGTTTGTGGTTGTTATTTGTTGTTAGTGGTTGTTAGCGATTGTTAGTGATTGTTAGTGTTGTTAGTGGTTGTTAGTGGTTGCTAGTAGTTGTTAGAGATTGTTAGTGGTTGTTAGTGGTTGTTAGTGGTTGTTAGTAGTTGTTACTAGTTGCTAGAGGTTGTTAGTGGTTGTTAGTGGTTGTTAGTGGTTGTTAGTAGTTGTTAGTATTTGTTAGTGGTTGTTAGTGGTTGTTAGTGATTGTTAGTGTTGTTAGTGGTTGTTATTGATCGTTAGTTGTTGTTAGTGAATATTAGTAGTTGTTAGTGGTTGTTAGTGGTTCTTAGTGGTACTTAGTGGTTGTTAGTGGTTGTTAGTGGTTGTTAGTAGTTGTTAGTGGTTGTTAGTGGTTGTTATTGATTGTCAGTGGTTGTTAGTGGTTGTTAGTAACTGTTTTTGGTCGTTAGTGGTTGTTAATGAATATTAGTAGTTGTTCGTGGTTGTTAGTGGTTGTTAGTGGTTCTTAGTAGTTGTTAGTGGTTGTTAGTAGTTGTTACTGGTTGTTACTGGTTGTTAGTGGTTGTTAGTGGTTATTAGTGGTTGTTAGTGGTTGTTAATGGTTGTTAGTTCATGTTAGTGGATGTTAGTGGATGTTAGTAGTTGTTAATGGTTGTTAGTGGTTGTTAGTGGTTGTTATTGGTTGTTAGTGGTTGTTAGTGGTTGGTAGTAGTTGTTAATGTTTGATAATGGTTGTTAGTAGTTGTTAGTGGTTGTTAGTGCTTGTTAGTAGATTTCATTGGATGTTAGTGGTTGTTAGTGGTTGTTATAGTTGTTAGTAGTTGTTAGTAGTTATTAGTGGTTGTTAGTGGTTGTTAGTGGTTGTTAGTGGTTGTTAGTGTTGTTAGTGGTTGCTAGTGGTTGTTAGTGGATGTTAGTGGTTGTTAGTGGTTGTTAGTAGTTTAGTAGTTGTTAGTGGTTGTTAGTGGTTGTTAGTGGTTGTTAATGGTTGTTAGTGGTTGTTAGTAGTTGTTAGTGGTTGTTAGTGGTTGTTAGTGCTTGTTAGTAGTTGTTAGTGGTTGTTAGTGGTTGTTAGTGGTTGTTAGTGGTTGTTTGTGTTTGTTACCGTTTGTGAGTGATTGTTAGTGTTGTTAGTGGTTGTTAGTGGTTGTTAGTGGTTGTTAGTGATTGTTAGTAGTTGCTAGTAGTTGTTAGTGGTTGTTAGTGGTTGTTATTGATTGTGAGTGGTTGTTAATGGTTGTTAGTAATTGTTATTGGTAGTTAGTGGTTGTTTATGTTTGTTAGTAGTTGTTAGTGGTTGTTAGTGGTTGTTAGTGGTTGTTAGTGGTTGTTAGTGGTTGTTAGTGGTTGTTAGTGGTTGTTAGTAGTTGTTAGCGGTTGTTAGTGGTTGTTAGAGTTGTTAGTGGTTGTTAGTGGTTGTTACTGGTTGTTAGTAGTTGTTAGAGCTTGGTAGTGGTTGTTAGTGGTTGTTAGTGGTTGTTAGTAGTTGTTAGTGGTTGTTAGCGGTTGTTAGTGGTTGTTAGTGGTTGGTAGTGGAAGTTAGTAGTTGTTAATGGTTGTTAGTGGTTGTTAGTGGTTCTTAGTATTTGTTAGTGGTTGTTAGTAGTTGTTAATGTTTGATAATGATTGTTAGTGGTTGTTAGTGGTTGTTAGTAGTTGTTAGTGGTTGTTAGTGATTGTTAGTGGTTGTTAATGGTTGTTAGTGTTTGTTAGTGGATATTAGTGGATGTTAGTAGTTGTTAATGGTTGTTAGTGGTTGTTAGTGGTTGTTAGTGGTTGTTAGTGGTAGTTAGTAGTTGTTAATGTTTGATAATGGTTGTTAGTAATCGTTAGTGGTTGTTAGTGGTTGTTAGTGGTTGTTAGTGGTTGTTAGAGGTTGATAATGCTTGTTAGTAATGTTAGTGGTTGTTAGTCGTTGTTAGTAGTTGTTAGTGGATGTTAGTGTTTGTTAGTGGTTGTTAGTAGTTGTTAGTGGTTGTTAGTAGTTGTTTGTGGTTGTTAGTGGTTGTTAGTGGTTGTTAGTGGTTGTTAGTGGTTGTTAGTGTTGTTAGTGGTTGTTAGTGGTTGTTAGTGGTTGTTAGTGGGAGATAGTGGATGTTAGTTGTTGTTAATTGTTGTTAGTAGTTGCTAGTGGTTGTTAGTGGTTGTTAGTGGTTGTTAGTGGTTGTTAATGGTTGTTAGTGGTTGTTAGTAGTTGTTAGTGGTTATTAGTGGTTGTTAGTAGTTGTTAGTGTTTGTTAGTGGTTGTTAGTAGTTGTTAGTGGTTGTTAGTGTTTGTTAGTGGGTGTTAGTGGTTGTTAGTGGATGTTAGTAGTTGTTAGTGGTTGTTAGTGGTTGTTAGTGGTTGTTAGTGTTTGTTAGTGGTTGTTAGCGGTTGTTAATGGTTGTTAGTGTTGTTAGTGGTTGTTAGTGAGTGTTAGTGGTTGTTAGTGGTTGTTAGTGGTTGTTAGTGGTTGTTAGTGGTTGTTACTGGTTGTTAGTAGTTGTTAGAGCTTGGTAGTGGTTGTTAGTGGTTGTTAGTGGTTGTTAGTAGTTGTTAGTGGTTGTTAGTGGTTGTTAGTGGTTGTTAGTGGTTGTTATTGGTTGTTAGTGGATGTTAGTAGTTGTTAATGTTTGTTAGTGGTTGTTAGTGGTTGTTAGTAGTTGTTAGTGGTTGTTAGTAGTTGTTAGTGGTTGTTAGTGGTTGTTAGTGGTTGTTAATGGTTGTTAGTGGTTGTTAGTGGATGTTAGTGTTGTTTGTGGTTGTTAGTGGTTGTTAGTGGTTGTTAGTGGTTGTTAGTGGTTGTTAGTGGTTGTAGTGGTTGTTAGTAGTTGTTATTGGTTGTTAGTGGTTGTTAGTGGTTGTTAGTGTTTGTTAGTGGTTGTTAGCGGTTGTTAATGATTGTTAGTGTTGTTAGTGGTTGTTAGTGATTGTTAGTAGTTGTTAGTAGTTGTTAGTGGTTGTTAGTGGTTGTTAGTGGTTGTTAGTGGTTGTTAATGGTTGTTATTTGTTGTTAGTGGTTGTTAACGATTGTTAGTGATTGTTAGTGTTGTTAGTGGTTGTTAGAGGTTGTTAGCGGTTGTTAATGATTGTTAGTGTTGTTAGTGGTTGTTAGTGATTGTTAGTAGTTGTTAGTAGTTGTTAGTGGTTGTTAGTGGTTGTTAGTGGTTGTTAGTGGTTGTTAATGGTTGTTATTTGTTGTTAGTGGTTGTTAACGATTGTTAGTGATTGTTAGTGTTGTTAGTGGTTGTTAGAGGTTGCTAGTAGTTGTTAGAGATTGTTAGTGGTTGTTAGTGGCTGTTAGTGGTTGTTAGTAGTTGTTACTAGTTGCTAGAGGTTGTTAATGGTTGTTAGTGATTGTTAGCGGTTGTTAGTGATTGTTAGTGTTGTTAGTGGTTGTTAGTGGTTGTTATTGGTCGTTAGTTGTTGTTAATGATTATTAGTAGTTGTTAGTTGTTGTTAGAGTTTGTTAGTGGATGTTAGTGGTTGTTAGTGGTTGTTAGTGGTTGTTAGTGGTTTTTAGTGGTTGTATTGGTCGTTAGTTGTTGTTAATGATTATTAGTAGTTGTTAGTGGTTGGTAGTGGTTGTTAGTGGTCGTTAGTGGTTGTTAGTGGTTGTTAGTGGTTGTTAGTGGTTGTTAGTGGTTGTTAGTAGTTGTTAGTGGTTGACAGTGGTTGTTATTGATTGTCAGTGGTTGTTAGTGGTTGTTAGTAATTGTTATTGTTCGTTAGTGGTTGTTAATGTTTGTTAGTAGTTGTTAGTGGTTGTTAGAGGTTGTTAGTGGTTGTTAGTGGTTGTTAGTGGTTGTTTGTGTTGTTACTGGTTGTTAGTGGTTGTTAGTGGTTGTTAGTGGTTGTTAGTGGTTGTTAGTGGATGTTAGTAGTTGTTAATGGTTGTTAGTGGTTGTTAGTGGTTGTTAGTAGTTGTTAGTGGTTGTTAGTAGTTGTTAATGCTTGATAATGGTTGTTAGTGGTTGCTAGTGTTTGTTAGTAGTTGTTAGTGGTTGTTAGTGGTTGTTAGTGGTTGTTAATAGTTGTTAGTGGTTGTTAGTGGATGTTAGGGGATGTTAGTAGTTGTTGATGGTTGTTAGTGGTTGTTAGTGGATGTTATTGGTTGTTAGTGGTTGTTAGTGGTTGTTAGTAGTTGTTAATGTTTGATAATGGTTGTTAGTAATTGTTAGTGGTTGTTAGTGGTTGTTAGTTGTTGTTAGTGGTTGTTAGAGGTTGTTAATGGTTGTTAGTAGTTGTTAGTGGTTGTTTGTGGTTGTTAGTACTTGTTAGTGGTTGTTAGTGGTTGTTAGTGGTTGTTAGTGGTTGTAAGTGGTTGTTAGTAATTGTTATTGGTCGTTAGTGGTTGTTAATGGTTGTTAGTAGTTGTTAGTGGTTGTTAGTGGTTCTTAGTGGTTGTTAGTAGTTGTTAGTGGTTGTTAGTGGTTGTTAGTGGTTGTTAGTGGTTGTTTGTGGTTGTTAATGGTTGTTAGTGGTTGTTATTAGTTGTTAGTGGTTGTTAGTGGTTGTTAGTGGTTCTAGTGTTGTTAGTGGTTGTTAGTGGTTGTTAGTAGTTGTTAGTGGTTGTTAGTGGTTGTTAGTGTTGTTAATGGTTGTTAGTAGTTGTTAGTGGTTGTTAATCTTTGTTAGTAGTTGTTAGTGGTTGTTATTGGTTGTTAGTGGTTGTTAGAGGTTGTTAATGGTTATTAGTAGTTGTAAGTGGTTGTTAGTGGATGTTAGAGGTTGTTAGGGGTTGTTAGTGGTTGTTAGTAGTTGTTAATGCTTGATAATGGTTGTTAGTGGTTGTTAGTGGTTGTTAGTGGTTGTTAGTGGTTGTTAGTGATTCTTAGTGGTTGTTTGTGGTTGTTAGTGGTTGTTAGTAGTTGTTAGTGGTTGTCAGTGGTTGTTATTGATTGTCAGTTGTTGTTAGTGGTTGTTAGTAATTGTTATTGGTCGTTAGTGGTTGTTAATGTTTGTTAGTAGTTGTTAGTGGTTGTTAGTGGTTGATAGTGGTTGTTAGTGGTTGTTAGTGCTTGTTAGTGGTGGTTAGCGGTTGTTAGTGGTTGTTAGTGTTGTTAGTGGTTGTTATGGTTGTTACTGGTTTTTAGTAGTCGTTAGAGCTTGTTAATGGTTGTTAATGGTTGTTAATGGTTGTTAGTGGTTTTTAGTGGTTGTTAGTAATTGTTAGTGGTCGTTAGATGTTGTTTGTGGTTGTTAGTGGTTGTTAGTGGTTGTTAGTGGTTGTGAGTGGTTGGTAGTAGTTGTTAATGTTTGATAATGGTTGTTAGTAATTGTTAGTGGTTGTTAGTGCTTGTTAATGGTTGTTAGAGTTTGTTAATGGTTGTTAGTAGTTGTTAGTGGTTGTTAGTGCTTGTTAGTAGTTTTTATTGGATGTTAGTGGTTGTTAGTGGTTGTTATAGTTGTTAGTAGTTGTTAGTAGTTATTACTGGTTGTTAGTGGTTGTTAGTGTTTGTTAGTGGTTGTTAGTGTTGTTAGTGGTTGCTAGTGGTTGTTAGTGGATGTTAGTGGTTGTTAGTGGTTGTTAGTAGTTTAGTAGTTGTTAGTGGTTTTTAGTGGTTGTTAGTGGTTGTTAATGGTTGTTAGTGGTTGTTAGTAGTTGTTAGTGGTTGTTAGTGGTTGTTACTGCTTGTTAGTAGTTGTTAGTGGTTGTTAGTGGTTGTTAGTGGTTGTTAGTGGTTGTTTGTGTTTGTTACCGTTTGTGAGTGATTGTTAGTGTTGTTAGTGGTTGTTAGTGGTTGTTAGTGGTTGTTAGTGATTGTTAGTAGTTGCTAGTAGTTGTTAGTGTTTGTTAGTGGTTGTTATTGATTGTGAGTGGTTGTTAATGGTTGTTAGTTATTGTTATTGGTAGTTAGTGGTTGTTTATGTTTGTTAGTAGTTGTTAGTGGTTGTTAGTGGTTGTTAGTGGTTGTTAGTGGTTGTTAGTGGTTGTTAGTAGTTGTTAGCGGTTGTTAGTGGTTGTTAGTGTTGTTAGTGGTTGTTAGTGTTTGTTACTGGTTGTTAGTAGTTGTTAGAGCTTGGTAGTGGTTGTTAGTGGTTGTTAGTGGTTGTTAGTAGTTGTTAGTGTTTGTTAGCGGTTGTTAGTGGTTGTTAGTGGTGGCTAGTGGAAGTTAGTAGTTGTTAATGGTTGTTAGTGGTTGTTAGTGGTTCTTAGTATTTGTTAGTGGTTGTTAGTAGTTGTTAATGTTTGATAATGATTGTTAGTGGTTGTTAGTGGTTGTTAGTAGTTGTTAGTGGTTGTTAGTGATTGTTAGTGGTTGTTAATGGTTGTTAGTGTTTGTTAGTGGATATTAGTGGATGTTAGTAGCTGTTAATGGTTGTTAGTGGTCGTTAGTGGTTGTTAGTGGTTGTTAGTGGTTGTTAGTAGTTGTTAATGTTTGATAATGGTTGTTAGTAATCGATAGTGGTTGTTAGTGGTTGTTAGTGGTTGTTAGTGGTTGTTAGAGGTTGATAATGCTTGTTAGTAATGTTAGTGGTTGTTAGTCGTTGTTAGTAGTTGTTAGTGGATGTTAGTGTTTGTTAGTGGTTGTTAGTAGTTGTTAGTGGTTGTTAGTAGTTGTTTGTGGTTGTTAGTGGTTGTTAGTGGTTGTTAGTGGTTGTTAGTGGTTGTTAGTGTTGTTAGTGGTTGTTAGTGGTTGTTAGTGGGAGATAGTGGATGTTAGTTGTTGTTAATTGTTGTTAGTAGTTGCTAGTGGTTGTTAGTGGTTGTTAGTGGTTGTTAGTGGTTGTTAATGGTTGTTAGTGGTTGTTAGTAGTTGTTAGTGGTTATTAGTGGTTGTTAGTAGTTGTTAGTGTTTGTTAGTGGTTGTTAGTAGTTGTTAGTGGTTGTTAGTGTTTGTTAGTGGGTGTTAGTGGTTGTTAGTGGATGTTAGTAGTTGTTAGTGGTTGTTAGTGGTTGTTAGTGGTTGTTAGTGTTTGTTAGTGGTTGTTAGCGGTTGTTAATGATTGTTAGTGTTGTTAGTGGTTGTTAGTGATTCTTAGTGGTTGTTAGTGGTTGTTAGTGGTTGTTAGTGGTTGTTAGTGGTTGTTAGCGGTTGTTAGTGGTTGTTAGTGTTGTTAGTGGTTGTTAGTGGTTGTTACTGGTTGTTAGTAGTTGTTAGAGCTTGGTACTGGTTGTTAGTGGTTGTTAGTGGTTGTTAGTAGTTGTTAGTGGTTGTTAGTAGTTGTTAGTGGTTGTTAGTGGTTGTTATTGGTTGTTAGTGGATGTTAGTAGTTGTTAATGTTTGTTAGTGGTTGTTAGTGTTTGTTAGTAGTTGTTAGTGGTTGTTAGTAGTTGTTAGTGGTTGTTAGTGGTTGTTAGTGGTTGTTAATGGTTGTTAGTGGTTGTTAGTGGATGTTAGTGTTGTTTGTGGTTGTTAGTGTTTGTTAGTGGTTGTTAGTGGTTGTTAGTGGTTGTTAGTGGTTGTAGTGGTTGTTAGTAGTTGTTATTGGTTGTTAGTGGTTGTTAGAGGTTGTTAGTGTTTGTTAGTGGTTGTTAGCGGTTGTTAATGATTGTTAGTGTTGTTAGTGGTTGTTAGTGATTGTTAGTAGTTGTTAGTAGTTGTTAGTGGTTGTTAGTGGTTGTTAGTGGTTGTTAGTGGTTGTTAATTGTTGTTATTTGTTGTTAGTGGTTGTTAGCGATTGTTAGTGATTGTTAGTGTTGTTAGTGGTTGTTAGAGGTTGCTAGTAGTTGTTAGTGATTGTTAGTGGTTGTTAGTGGTTGTTAGTGGTTGTTAGTAGTTGTTACTAGTTGCTAGAGGTTGTTAATTGTTGTTAGTGATTGTTAGCGGTTGTTAGTGATTGTTAGTGTTGTTAGTGGTTGTTAGTGGTTGTTATTGGTCGTTAGTTGTTGTTAATGATTATTAGTAGTTGTTAGTTGTTGTTAGAGTTTGTTAGTGGATGTTAGTGGTTGTTAGTGGTTGTTAGTGGTTGTTAGTGGTTTTTAGTGGTTGTATTGGTCGTTAGTTGTTGTTAATGATTATTAGTAGTTGTTAGTGGTTGGTAGTGGTTGTTAGTGGTCGTTAGTGGTTGACAGTGGTTGTTATTGATTGTCAGTGGTTGTTAGTGGTTGTTAGTAATTGTTATTGGTCGTTAGTGGTTGTTAATGTTTGTTAGTAGTTGTTACTGGTTGTTAGTGGTTGTTAGTGGTTGTTAGTGGTTGTTAGTGGTTGTTAGTGTTGTTACTGGTTGCTAGTGTTTGTTAGTGGTTGTTAGTGGTTGTTAGTGGTTGTTGGTGGATGTTAGTAGTTGTTAATGGTTGTTAGTAGTTGTTAATGCTTGATAATGGTTGTTAGTGGTTGCTAGTGTTTGTTAGTAGTTGTTAGTGGTTGTTAGTGGTTGTTAGTGGATGTTAGGGGATGTTAGTAGTTGTTGATGGTTGTTAGTGGTTGTTAGTTGATGTTATTGGTTGTTAGTGGTTGTTAGTGGTTGTTAGTAGTTGTTAATGTTTGATAATGGTTGTTAGTAATTGTTAGTGGTTGTTAGTGGTTGTTAGTTATTGTTAGTGGTTGTTAGTGGTTGTTAGAGGTTGATAATGGTTGTTAGTAGTTGTTAGTGGTTGTTTGTGGTTGTTAGTAGTTGTTAGTGGTTGTTAGTGGTTGTTAGTGGTTGTTAGTGGTTGTAAGTGGTTGTTAGTAATTGTTATTGGTCGTTAGTGGTTGTTAATGGTTATTAGTAGTTGATTGTGGTTGTTAGTGGTTGTTAGTGGTTGTTAGTAGTTGTTAGTGGTTGTTAGTGGTTGTTAGTGGTTGTTAGTGGTTGTTTGTGGTTGTTAATGGTTGTTAGTGGTTGTTATTAGTTGTTAGTGGTTGTTAGTGGTTGTTAGTGGTTCTAGTGTTGTTAGTGGTTGTTAGTGGTTGTTAGTGGTTGTTAGTGGTTGTTAGTGGTTGTTAGTGGTTGTTAGTGTTGTTAATGGTTGTTAGTAGTTGTTAGTGGTTGTTAATATTTGTTAGTAGTTGTTAGTGGTTGTTATTGGTTGTTAGTGGTTGTTAGAGGTTGTTAATGGTTATTAGTAGTTGTAAGTGGTTGTTAGTGGATGTTAGAGGTTGTTAGGGGTTGTTAGTGGTTGTTAGTGGTTGTTACTGGTTGTTACTGGTTGTTAGTAATTGTTATTGGTCATTAGTGGTTGTTAATGGTTGTTAGTAGTTGTTAGTGGTTGTTAGTAGTTGTTAATGCTTGATAATGGTTGTTAGTGGTTGTTAGTGGTTGTTAGTGATTCTTAGTGGTTGTTAGTGGTTGTTAGTGGTTGTTAGTAATTGTTATTGGTCGTTAGTGGTTGTTAATGTTTGTTAGTAGTTGTTAGTGGTTGTTAGTAGTTGTTAGTGGTTGTCAGTGGTTGTTATTGATTGTCAGTGGTTGTTAGTGGTTGTTAGTAATTGTTATTGGTCGTTAGTGGTTGTTAATGTTTGTTAGTAGTTGTTAGTGGTTGTTAGTGGTTGATAGTGGTTGTTAGTGGTTGTTACTGGTTGTTAGTGGTGGTTAGCGGTTGTTAGTGGTTGTTAGTGTTGTTAGTGGTTGTTATGGTTGTTACTGGTTGTTAGTAGTTGTTAGAGCTTGTTAATGGTTGTTAATGGTTGTTAATGGTTGTTAGTGGTTTTTAGTGGTTGTTAGTAATTGTTAGTGGTCGTTAGATGTTGTTTGTGGTTGTTAGTGGTTGTTAGTGGTTGTTAGTGTTGTTAGTGGTTGTTAGTGGTTGTTAGTGGTTGTTAGTGGTTGTTAGTGGTTGTTAGTGGTTGTTAGTAGTTTTTAATGGTTTTTAGTAGTTGTTAATGCTTGATAATGGTTGTTAGTGGTTGCTAGTGGTTGTTAGTAGTTGTTAGTGTTTGTTAGTGGTTGTTAGCGGTTGTTAATGATTGTTAGTGTTGTTAGTAGTTGTTAGTGGTTGTTAGTGGTTGTTAGTGGTTGTTAGTGGTTGTTAGCGGTTGTTAGTGGTTGTTAGTGTTGTTAGTGGTTGTTAGTGGTTGTTAGTGGTTGTTAGTAGTTGTTAGTGTTTGTTAGTGGTTGTTAGTGGTTGTTGGTGGTTGTTATTGGTTGTTAGTGTATGTTAGTAGTTGTTAATGTTTGTTAGTGGTTGGTAGTGGTTGTTATTAGTTGTTAGTGGTTGTTAGTAGTTGTTAGTGGTCGTTAGTGGTTGTTAATGGTTGTTAGTAGTTGTTAGTGGTTGTTAGTAGTTGTTAATGCTTGATAATGGTTGTTAGTGGTTGTTAGTGGTTGTTAGTGGTTGTTAGTGGTTGTTAGTGATTCTTAGTGGTTGTTAGTGGTTGTTAGTGGTTGTTAGTAGTTGTTAGTGGTTGTCAGTGGTTGTTATTGATTGTCAGTGGTTGTTAGTGGTTGTTAGTAATTGTTATTGGTCGTTAGTGGTTTTTATTGTTTGTTAGTAGTTGTTAGTGGTTGTTAGTAGTTGTTAGTGGTTGTTAGAGTTTGTTAGTGGATGTTAGTGTTTGTTAGTGGTTGTTAGTGGTTGTTGTGGTTTTTAGTGGTTGTTATTGGTCGTTAGTTGTTGTTCATGATTATTAGTAGTTGTTAGTGGTTGTTAGTGGTTGTTAGTGGTCGTTAGTGGTTGTTAGAGGTTCTTAGTGGTTGTTAGTAGTTGTTAGTGGTTGACAGTGGTTGTTATTGATTGTCAGTGGTTGTTAGTGGTTGTTAGTAATTGTTATTGGTCGTTAGTGGTTGTTAATGTTTGTTAGTAGTTGTTAGTGGTTGTTAGTGGTTGTTAGTGGTTGTTAGTGGTTGTTAGTGGTTGTTAGTGGTTGTTAGTTTTGTTAATGGTTGTTAGTGGTTGTTAGTGGTTGTTAGTGGTTGTTAGTGGTTGTTAGTGGATGTTAGTAGTTGTTAATGGTTGTTAGTGGTTGCTAGTGGTTGTTAGTAGTTGTTAGTGGCTGTTATTGGTTGTTAGTGGTTGTTAGTGGATGTTAGTAGTTGTTAATGTTTGTTAGTGGTTGTTAGTGTTTGTTAGTAGTTGTTAGTGGTTGTTAGTAGTTGTTAGTGGTTGTTAGTGGTTGTTAGTGGTTGTTAATGGTTGTTAGTGGTTGTTAGTGGATGTTAGTGTTGTTTGTGGTTGTTAGTGTTTGTTAGTGGTTGTTAGTGGTTGTTAGTGGTTGTTAGTGGTTGTAGTGGTTGTTAGTAGTTGTTATTGGTTGTTAGTGGTTGTTAGAGGTTGTTAGTGTTTGTTAGTGGTTGTTAGCGGTTGTTAATGATTGTTAGTGTTGTTAGTGGTTGTTAGTGATTGTTAGTAGTTGTTAGTAGTTGTTAGTGGTTGTTAGTGGTTGTTAGTGGTTGTTAGTGGTTGTTAATTGTTGTTATTTGTTGTTAGTGGTTGTTAGCGATTGTTAGTGATTGTTAGTGTTGTTAGTGGTTGTTAGAGGTTGCTAGTAGTTGTTAGTGATTGTTAGTGGTTGTTAGTGGTTGTTAGTGGTTGTTAGTAGTTGTTACTAGTTTCTAGAGGTTGTTAATGGTTGTTAGTGATTGTTAGCGGTTGTTAGTGATTGTTAGTGTTGTTAGTGGTTGTTAGTGGTTGTTATTGGTCGTTAGTTGTTGTTAATGATTATTAGTAGTTGTTAGTTGTTGTTAGAGTTTGTTAGTGGATGTTAGTGGTTGTTAGTGGTTGTTAGTGGTTGTTAGTGGTTTTTAGTGGTTGTATTGGTCGTTAGTTGTTGTTAATGATTATTAGTAGTTGTTAGTGGTTGGTAGTGGTTGTTAGTGGTCGTTAGTGGTTGACAGTGGTTGTTATTGATTGTCAGTGGTTGTTAGTGGTTGTTAGTAATTGTTATTGGTCGTTAGTGGTTGTTAATGTTTGTTAGTAGTTGTTACTGGTTGTTAGTGGTTGTTAGTGGTTGTTAGTGGTTGTTAGTGGTTGTTAGTGTTGTTACTGGTTGTTAGTGTTTGTTAGTGGTTGTTAGTGGTTGTTAGTGGTTGTTGGTGGATGTTAGTAGTTGTTAATGGTTGTTAGTAGTTGTTAATGCTTGATAATGGTTGTTAGTGGTTGCTAGTGTTTGTTAGTAGTTGTTAGTGGTTGTTAGTGGTTGTTAGTGGATGTTAGGGGATGTTAGTAGTTGTTGATGGTTGTTAGTGGTTGTTAGTTGATGTTATTGGTTGTTAGTGGTTGTTAGTGGTTGTTAGTAGTTGTTAATGTTTGATAATGGTTGTTAGTAATTGTTAGTGGTTGTTAGTGGTTGTTAGTTATTGTTAGTGGTTGTTAGTGGTTGTTAGAGGTTGATAATGGTTGTTAGTAGTTGTTAGTGGTTGTTTGTGGTTGTTAGTAGTTGTTAGTGGTTGTTAGTGGTTGTTAGTGGTTGTTAGTGGTTGTAAGTGGTTGTTAGTAATTGTTATTGGTCGTTAGTGGTTGTTAATGGTTATTAGTAGTTGATTGTGGTTGTTAGTGGTTGTTAGTGGTTGTTAGTAGTTGTTAGTGGTTGTTAGTGGTTGTTAGTGGTTGTTAGTGGTTGTTTGTGGTTGTTAATGGTTGTTAGTGGTTGTTATTAGTTGTTAGTGGTTGTTAGTGGTTGTTAGTGGTTCTAGTGTTGTTAGTGGTTGTTAGTGGTTGTTAGTGGTTGTTAGTGGTTGTTAGTGGTTGTTAGTGTTGTTAATGGTTGTTAGTAGTTGTTAGTGGTTGTTAATATTTGTTAGTAGTTGTTAGTGGTTGTTATTGGTTGTTAGTGGTTGTTAGAGGTTGTTAATGGTTATTAGTAGTTGTAAGTGGTTGTTAGTGGATGTTAGAGGTTGTTAGGGGTTGTTAGTGGTTGTTAGTGGTTGTTACTGGTTGTTACTGGTTGTTAGTAATTGTTATTGGTCATTAGTGGTTGTTAATGGTTGTTAGTAGTTGTTAGTGGTTGTTAGTAGTTGTTAATGCTTGATAATGGTTGTTAGTGGTTGTTAGTGGTTGTTAGTGATTCTTAGTGGTTGTTAGTGGTTGTTAGTGGTTGTTAGTAGTTGTTAGTGGTTGTCAGTGGTTGTTATTGATTGTCAGTGGTTGTTAGTGGTTGTTAGTAATTGTTATTGGTCGTTAGTGGTTGTTAATGTTTGTTAGTAGTTGTTAGTGGTTGTTAGTGGTTGATAGTGGTTGTTAGTGGTTGTTACTGGTTGTTAGTGGTGGTTAGCGGTTGTTAGTGGTTGTTAGTGTTGTTAGTGGTTGTTATGGTTGTTACTGGTTGTTAGTAGTTGTTAGAGCTTGTTAATGGTTGTTAATGGTTGTTAATGGTTGTTAGTGGTTTTTAGTGGTTGTTAGTAATTGTTAGTGGTCGTTAGATGTTGTTTGTGGTTGTTAGTGGTTGTTAGTGGTTGTTAGTGTTGTTAGTGGTTGTTAGTGGTTGTTAGTGGTTGTTAGTGGTTGTTAGTGGTTGTTAGTGGTTGTTAGTAGTTTTTAATGGTTTTTAGTAGTTGTTAATGCTTGATAATGGTTGTTAGTGGTTGCTAGTGGTTGTTAGTAGTTGTTAGTGTTTGTTAGTGGTTGTTAGCGGTTGTTAATGATTGTTAGTGTTGTTAGTAGTTGTTAGTGGTTGTTAGTGGTTGTTAGTGGTTGTTAGTGGTTGTTAGCGGTTGTTAGTGGTTGTTAGTGTTGTTAGTGGTTGTTAGTGGTTGTTAGTGGTTGTTAGTAGTTGTTAGTGTTTGTTAGTGGTTGTTAGTGGTTGTTGGTGGTTGTTATTGGTTGTTAGTGTATGTTAGTAGTTGTTAATGTTTGTTAGTGGTTGGTAGTGGTTGTTATTAGTTGTTAGTGGTTGTTAGTAGTTGTTAGTGGTCGTTAGTGGTTGTTAATGGTTGTTAGTAGTTGTTAGTGGTTGTTAGTAGTTGTTAATGCTTGATAATGGTTGTTAGTGGTTGTTAGTGGTTGTTAGTGGTTGTTAGTGGTTGTTAGTGATTCTTAGTGGTTGTTAGTGGTTGTTAGTGGTTGTTAGTAGTTGTTAGTGGTTGTCAGTGGTTGTTATTGATTGTCAGTGGTTGTTAGTGGTTGTTAGTAATTGTTATTGGTCGTTAGTGGTTTTTATTGTTTGTTAGTAGTTGTTAGTGGTTGTTAGTAGTTGTTAGTGGTTGTTAGAGTTTGTTAGTGGATGTTAGTGTTTGTTAGTGGTTGTTAGTGGTTGTTGTGGTTTTTAGTGGTTGTTATTGGTCGTTAGTTGTTGTTCATGATTATTAGTAGTTGTTAGTGGTTGTTAGTGGTTGTTAGTGGTCGTTAGTGGTTGTTAGAGGTTCTTAGTGGTTGTTAGTAGTTGTTAGTGGTTGACAGTGGTTGTTATTGATTGTCAGTGGTTGTTAGTGGTTGTTAGTAATTGTTATTGGTCGTTAGTGGTTGTTAATGTTTGTTAGTAGTTGTTAGTGGTTGTTAGTGGTTGTTAGTGGTTGTTAGTGGTTGTTAGTGGTTGTTAGTGGTTGTTAGTTTTGTTAATGGTTGTTAGTGGTTGTTAGTGGTTGTTAGTGGTTGTTAGTGGTTGTTAGTGGATGTTAGTAGTTGTTAATGGTTGTTAGTGGTTGCTAGTGGTTGTTAGTAGTTGTTAGTGGCTGTTATTGGTTGTTAGTGGTTTGTTAGTGGTTGTTAGTGGTTGTTAGTGGATGTTAGGGGATGTTAGTAGTTGTTGATGGTTGTTAGTGGTTGTTAGTGGATGTTATTGGTTGTTAGTGGTTGTTAGTGGTTGTTAGTAGTTGTTAATGTTTGATAATGGTTGTTAATAATTGTTAGTGGTTGTTAGTGTTTGTTAGTTGTTGTTAGTGGTTGTTAGAGGTTGTTAATGGTTGTTAGTAGTTGTTAGTGGTTGTTTGTGGTTGTTAGTAGTTGTTAGTGGTTGTTAGTGGTTGTTAGTGGTTGTTAGTGGTTGTAAGTGGTTGTTAGTAATTGTTATTGGTCGTTAGTGGTTGTTAATGGTTGTTATTAGTTGTTAGTGGTTATTAGTGGTTGTTAGTGGTTGTTAGTGGTTGTTAGTAGTTGATAGTGGTTGTTAGTGGTTGTTAGTGGTTGTTAGTGGTTGTCAGTGGTTGTTAGTGGTTGTTAGTAATTGTTATTGGTCGTTAGAGGTTGTTAACGGTTGTTAGTAGTTGTTAGTGGTTGTTAGTGGTTGTTAGTGGTTGTTAGTGGTTGTTAGTAGTTGTTAGTGGTTGTTAGTGGTTGTTAGTGGTTGTTTGTGGTTGTTAATGGTTGTTAGTCGTTGTTATTAGTTGTTAGTGGTTGTTAGTGGTTGTTAGTGGTTCTAGTGTTGTTAGTGGTTGTTAGTGGTTGTTAGTGGTTGTTAGTGGTTGTTAGTGGTTGTTAGCGGTTGTTAGTGGTTGTTAGTGTTGTTAATGGTTGTTAGTAGTTGTTAGTGGTTGTTAATCTTTGTTAGTAGTTGTTAGTGGTAGTTAGTGGTTGTTAGTGGTTGTTAGAGGTTGTTAATGGTTATTAGTAGTTGTTAGTGGTTGTTAGTGGTTGTTAGAGGTTGTTAGGGGTTGTTAGTGGTTCTTAGTGCTTGTTAGTGGTTGTTAGTTGTTGTTAGTAATTGTTATTGGTCGTTAGTGGTTGTTAATGGTTGTTAGTAGTTGTTAGTGGTTGTTAGTAGTTGTTAATGCTTGATAATGGTTGTTAGTGGTTGTTAGTGGTTGTTAGTGGTTGTTAGTGGTTGTTAGTGGTTGTCAGTGGTTGTTATTGATTGTCAGTGGTTGTTAGTGGTTGTTAGTAATTGTTATTGGTCGTTAGTGGTTGTTATTGTTTGTTAGTAGTTGTTAGTGGTTGTTAATGGTTGATAGTGGTTGTTAGTGGTTGTTAGTGGTTGTTAGTGGTGGTTAGAGGTTGTTAGTGGTTGTTAGTGTTGTTAGTGGTTGTTAGTGGTTGTTACTGGTTGTTAGTAGTTGTTAGAGCTTGTTAGTGGTTGTTAATGGTTGTTAATGGTTGTTAGTGGTTTTTAGTGGTTGTTAGTAATTGTTAGTGGTCGTTAGATGTTGTTTGTGGTTGTTAGTGGTTGTTAGTGGTTGTTAGTGTTGTTAGTGGTTGTTAGTGGTTGTTAGTGGTTGTTAGTGGTTGTTAGTGGATGTTAGTAGATGTTAATGGTTGTTAGTGGTTGTTAGTGGTTGTTAATAGTTGTTAGTGGTTGTTAGTAGTTGTTAATGCTTGATAATGGTTGTTAGTGGGTGCTAGTGGTTGTTAGTAGTTGTTATTGGTTGTTAGTGGTTGTTAGTGGTTGTTAGTAGTTGTTAGTAATTGTTATTGGTCGTTAGTGGTTGTTAATGGTTGTTAGTAGTTGTTAGTGGTTGTTAGTAGTTGTTAATGCTTGATAATGGTTGTTAGTGGTTGTTAGTGGTTGTTACCGGTTGTTAGAGGTTGTTAGTGTTGTTAGTGGTTGTTAGTGGTTGTTAGTGGTTATTAGTGGTTGTTAGTAGTTGTTAGTGGTTGTTATTGTTTGTTAGTGGTTGTTAGTGGTTGTTAGTGGTTGTTAGTGGTTGTTAGTGGTTGTTAGTGGTTGTTAGTGGTTTTTAGTGGTTGTTATTGGTCGTTAGTTGTTGTTAATGATTATTAGTAGTTGTTAGTGGTTGTTAGTGGTTGTTAGTGGTCGTTAGTGGTTGTTAGTGGTTCTTAGTGGTTGTTAGTAGTTGTTAGTGGTTGACAGTGGTTGTTATTGATTGTCAGTGGTTGTTAGTGGTTGTTAGTAATTGTTATTGGTCGTTAGTGGTTGTTAATGTTTGTTAGTAGTTGTTAGTGGTTGTTTGTGGTTGTTAGTGGTTGTTAGTTGTTGTTAGTGGTTGTTAGTGTTGTTACTGGTTGTTAGTGGTTGTTAGTGGTTGTTAGTGCATGTTAGTAGTTGTTAATGGTTGTTAGTGGTTGTTAGTGGTTGTTATTAGTTGTTAGTGGTTGTTAGTGGTTGTTAATGCTTGATAATGTTTGTTAGTGCTTGCTCGTGGTTGTTAGTAGTTGTTAGTGGTTGTTAGTGGTTGTTAGTGGTTGTTAATGGTTGTTAGTGGTTGTTAGTGGATTTAAGGGGATGTTAGTAGTTGTTGATGGTTGTTAGTGGTTGTTATTGATTGTCAGTGGTTGTTAGTGGTTGTTAGTAATTGTTATTGGTCGTTAGTGGTTGTTATTGTTTGTTAGTAGTTGATAGTGGTTGTTAGTGGTTGTTAGTGGTTGTTAGTGCTGGTTAGCGGTTGTTAGTGGTTGTTAGTGTTGTTAGTGGTTGTTAGTGGTTGTTACTGGTTGTTAGTAGTTGTTAGAGCTTGTTAGTGGTTGTTAATGGTTGTTAATGGTTGTTAGTGGTTTTTAGTGGTTGTTAGTAATTGTTAGTGGTCGTTAGATGTTGTTTGTGGTTGTTAGTGGTTGTTAGTGGTTGTTAGTGTTGTTAGTGGTTGTTAGTGGTTGTTAGTGGTTGTTAGTGGTTGTTAGTGGATGTTAGTAGATGTTAATGGTTGTTAGTGGTTGTTAGTGGTTGTTAGTAGTTGTTAGTGGTTGTTAGTAGTTGTTAATGCTTGATAATGGTTGTTAGTGGGTGCTAGTGGTTGTTAGTAGTTGTTAGTGGTTGTTAGTGGTTGTTAGTAGTTGTTAATGGTTGTTAGTGGTTGTTAGTGGATGTTAGGGGATGTTAGTATTTGTTGAAGGTTGTTAGTGGTTGTTAGTGGATGTTATTGGTTGTTAGTGGTTGTTAGTGGTTGTTAGTAGTTGTTAGTAATTGTTATTGGTCGTTAGTGGTTGTTAATGGTTGTTAGTAGTTGTTAGTGGTTGTTAGTAGTTGTTAATGCTTGATAATGGTTGTTAGTGGTTGTTAGTAGTTGTTACCGGTTGTTATAGGTTGTTAGTGTTGTTAGTGGTTGTTAGTGGTTGTTAGTGGTTATTAGTGGTTGTTAGTAGTTGTTAGTGGTTGTTATTGTTTGTTAGTGGTTGTTAGTGGTTGTTAGTGGTTGTTAGTGGTTGTTAGTGGTTGTTAGTGGTTTTTAGTGGTTGTTATTGGTCGTTAGTTGTTGTTAATGATTATTAGTAGTTGTTAGTGGTTGTTAGTGGTTGTTAGTGGTCGTTAGTGGTTGTTAGTGGTTCTTAGTGGTTGTTAGTAGTTGTTAGTGGTTGACAGTGGTTGTTATTGATTGTCAGTGGTTGTTAGTGGTTGTTAGTAATTGTTATTGGTCGTTAGTGGTTGTTAATGTTTGTTAGTAGTTGTTAGTGGTTGTTTGTGGTTGTTAGTGGTTGTTAGTGGTTGTTAGTGGTTGTTAGTGTTGTTACTGGTTGTTAGTGGTTGTTAGTGGTTGTTAGTGCATGTTAGTAGTTGTTAATGGTTGTTAGTGGTTGTTAGTGGTTGTTATTAGTTGTTAGTGGTTGTTAGTGGTTGTTAATGCTTGATAATGGTTGTTAGTGCTTGCTAGTGGTTGTTAGTAGTTGTTAGTGGTTGTTAGTGGTTGTTAGTGGTTGTTAGTGGATTTAAGGGGATGTTAGTAGTTGTTGATGGTTGTTAGTGGTTGTTAATGTATGTTATTGGTTGTTAGTGCTTGTTAGCGGTTGTTAGTGATTGTTAGTGTTGTTAGTGGTTGTTAGTGGTTGTTATTGGTCGTTAGTTGTTGTTAATGATTATTAGTAGTTGTTAGTGGTTGTTAGAGTTTGTTAGTGGATGTTAGTGTTTGTTAGTGGTTGTTAGTGGTTGTTAGTGGTTTTTAGTGGTTGTTATTGGTCGTTAGTTGTTGTTAATGATTATTAGTAGTTGTTAGTGGTTGTTAGTGGTTGTTAGTGGTCGTTAGTGGTTGTTAGAGGTTCTTAGTGGTTGTTAGTAGTTGTTAGTGGTGGACAGTGGTTGTTATTGATTGTCAGTGGTTGTTAGTGGTTGTTAGTAATTGTTATTGGTCGTTAGTGGTTGTTAATGTTTGTAATAGTTGTTAGTGGTTGTTAGTGGTTGTTAGTGGTTGTTAGTGGTTGTTAGTGTTGTTAATGGTTGTTAGTGGTTGTTAGTGGTTGTTAGTGGTTGTTAGTGGTTGTTAGTGGATGTTAGTAGTCGTTAATGGTTGTTAGTGGTTGCTAGTGGTTGTTAGTAGTTGTTAGTGGTTGTTAGTGGTTGTTAGTGGTTGTTAGTGGTTGTTAGTGGTTGTTAGTGGATGTTAGGGGATGTTAGTAGTTGTTGATGGTTGTTAGTGGTTGTTAGTGGATGTTATTGGTTGTTAGTGGTTGTTAGTGGTTGTTAGTAGTTGTTAATGTTTGATAATGGTTGTTAGTAATTGTTAGTGGTTGTTAGTGGTTGTTAGTTGTTGTTAGTGGTTGTTAGAGGTTGTTAATGGTTGTTAGTAGTTGTTAGTGGTTGTTTGTGGTTGTTAGTAGTTGTTAGTGGTTGTTAGTGGTTGTTAGTGGTTGTTAGTGGTTGTAAGTGGTTGTTAGTAATTGTTATTGGTCGTTAGTGGTTGTTAATGGTTGTTATTAGTTGTTAGTGGTTGTTAGTGGTTGTTAGTGGTTGTTAGTGGTTGTTAGTAGTTGTTAGTGGTTGTTAGTGGTTGTTAGTGGTTGTTAGTGGTTGCCAGTGGTTGTTAGTGGTTGTTAGTAATTGTTATTGGTCGTTAGAGGTTGTTAACGGTTGTTAGTAGTTGTTAGTGGTTGTTAGTGTTTGTTAGTGGTTGTTAGTGGTTGTTTGTTGTTGTTAGTGGTTGTTAGTGGTTGTTAGTGGTTGTTTGTGGTTGTTAATGGTTGTTAGTGGTTGTTATTAGTTGTTAGTGGTTGTTAGTGGTTGTTAGTGGTTCTAGTGTTGTTAGTGGTTGTTAGTGGTTGTTAGTGGTTGTTAGTGGTTGTTAGTGGTTGTTAGCGGTTGTTAGTGGTTGTTAGTGTTGTTAATGGTTGTTAGTAGTTGTTAGTGGTTGTTAATCTTTGTTAGTAGTTATTAGTAGTTGTTAGTGGTTGTTAGTGGTTGTTAGAGGTTGTTAGGGGTTGTTAGTGGTTGTTAGTGGTTGTTAGTGGTTGTTAGTGGTTGTTAGTAATTGTTCTTGGTCGTTAGTGGTTGTTAATGGTTGTTAGTAGTTGTTAGTGGTTGTTAGTAGTTGTTAATGCTTGATAATGGTTGTTAGTGGTTGTTAGTGGTTGTTAGTGGTTGTTAGTGGTTGTTAGTGGTTGTTAGTGATTCTTAGTGGTTGTCAGTGGTTGTTATTGATTGTCAGTGGTTGTTAGTGGTTGTTAGTAATTGTTATTGGTCGGTAGTGGTTGTTATTGTTTGTTAGTAGTTGTTAGTGGTTGTTAGTGGTTGATAGTGGTTGTTAGTGGTTGTTAGTGGTTGTTAGTGGTGGTTAGCGGTTGTTAGTGGTTGTTAGTGTTGTTAGTGGTTGTTAGTGGTTGTTACTGGTTGTTAGTAGTTGTTAGAGCTTGTTAGTGGTTGTTAATGGTTGTTAATGGTTGTTAGTGGTTTTTAGTGGTTGTTAGTAATTGTTAGTGGTCGTTAGATGTTGTTTGTGGTTGTTAGTGGTTGTTAGTGGTTGTTAGTGTTGTTAGTGGTTGGTAGTGGTTGTTAGTGGTTGTTAGTGGTTGTTAGTGGATGTTAGTAGATGTTAATGGTTGTTAGTGGTTGTTAGTGGTTGTTAGTAGTTGTTAGTGGTTGTTAGTAGTTGTTAATGCTTGATAATGGTTGTTAGTGGGTGCTAGTGGTTGTTAGTAGTTGTTAGTGGTTGTTAGTGGTTGTTAGTAGTTGTTAATGGTTGTTAGTGGTTGTTAGTGGATGTTAGGGGATGTTAGTATTTGTTGAAGGTTGTTAGTGGTTATTAGTGGATGTTATTGGTTGTTAGTGGTTGTTAGTGGTTGTTAGTAGTTGTTAGTAATTGTTATTGGTCGTTAGTGGTTGTTAATGGTTGTTAGTAGTTGTTAGTGGTTGTTAGTAGTTGTTAATGCTTGATAATGGTTGTTAGTGGTTGTTAGTGGTTGTTACCGGTTGTTAGAGGTTGTTAGTGTTGTTAGTGGTTGTTAGTGGTTGTTAGTGGTTATTAGTGGTTGTTAGTAGTTGTTAGTGGTTGTTATTGTTTGTTAGTGGTTGTTAGTGGTTGTTAGTGGTGGTTAGTGGTTGTTAGTGGTTGTTAGTGGTTGTTAGTAGTTGTTAGTGATTGTTAATCGTTGTTAGTGGTTGTTTGTGGTTGTTAATGGTTGTTATTGGTTGTTAGTAGTTGTTAGTGGTTGTTTGTGGTTGTTAGTGGTCTTTAGCGGTTGTTAGTGGTTCTAGTGTAGTTAGTGGTTGTTAGTGGTTGTTAGTGGTTGTTAGTGGTTGTTAGTGGTTGTTAGCGGTTGTTAGTGGTTGTTAGTGTTGTTAGTGGTTGTTAGTGGTTCTTAGTAGTTGTTAGTGGTTGTTAGTAGTTGTTAGTGGTTGTTAGTGGTTGTTAGTGGTTGTTAGTGGTTGTTACCGGTTGTTAGAGGTTGTTAGTGTTGTTAGTGGTTGTTAGTGTTTGTTAGTGTTTGTTAGTGGTTGTTAGTGGTTGTTTGTGGTTGTTAATGGTTGTTAGTGGTTATTATTAGTTGTTAGTGGTTGTTAGTGGTTGTTTGTGGTTGTTCGTGGTTGTTTGCGGTTGTTAGTGGTTGTTAGTGTTGTTAATGGTTGTTAGTAGTTGTTAGTGGTTGTTAATCTTTGTCAGTAGTTGTTAGTGGTTGTTAGTGGTTGGTAGTGGTGATTAGAGATTGTTAATGGTTGTTAGTGGTTGTTAGTGGTTGTTAGTGGTTGTTAGTGGTTGTTAGTAATTGTTATTGGTCGTTAGTGGTTGTTAATGTTTGTTAGTAGTTGTTAGTGGTTGTTAGTAGTTGTTAATGCTTGATAATGGTTGTTAGTGGTTGTTAGTGGTTGTTAGTGATTGTTAGTGGTTGTTTGTGGTTGTTAATGGTTTTTATTGGTTGTTAGTAGTTCTTAGTGGTTGTTTGTGGTTGTTTGTGGTTGTTAGTGGTTGTTAGTGGTTGTTAGTAGTTGTTAGTTGTTGTTACTGGTTGTTAGCGGTTGTTAGTGGTTGTTAGTGTTGTTAGTGGTTGTTAGTGGTTGTTAGTAGTTGTTAGTGGTTGTTAGTAGTTGTTAGTGGTTGTTAGTTGTTGTTAGTAGTTGTTAGTGGTTGTTAGTGGTTGTTAGTGGTTGTTAGTAATTGTTATTGGTCGTTACTGCTTGTTAATGGTTGTTAGTAGTTGTTAGTGGTTGTTAGTGGTTGTTAGTGGTTGTTATTGGTTGTTAGTGATTGTTAGTAGTTGTTAGTGTTTGTTAGTGTTTGTTAGTGGTTGTTTGTGGTTGTTAATGGTTATTAGTGGTTTTTAGTAGTTGTTACTGGTTGTTAGTGGTTGTTAGTGGTTGTTAGTGTTTGTTAGTAATTGTTATCGGTCGTTAGCGGTTGTTAATGTTTGTTAGTAGTTGTTAGTGGTTGTTAGTGGTTGTTAGTGGTTCTTAGTGTTTATTAGTGGTTGTTAGTGGTTGTTAGTGGTTGTTATTGGTTGTTAGTGGTTGTTAGTGGTTGTTAGTGGTTGTTAGATGTTGTTATTGGTTGTTATTGGTTGTTAGTGGTTGTTAGTAGTTGTTAGTGGTTGTTAGTGGTTGTTAGTGGTTGTTAGTGGATGTTAGTAGTTGTTCGTGGTTGTTAGTGGTTGTTAGTGGTTCTTAGTGGTTGTTAGTGGTTGTTAGTGGTTGTTACTGGTTGTTAGTAGTTGTTAGTGGTTGTTAGTGGTTGTTAGTGGTTGTTAGTGGTTGTTAGTGGTTGTTAGTGGATGTTAGTAGTTGTTAATGGTTGTTAGTGGTTGTTAGTGGTTGTTAGTAGTTGTTAGTAGTTGTTAGTGGTTGTTAGATGTTGTTTGTGGTTGTTAGTGGTTGTTAGTGGTTGTTAGTGTTGTTAGTGGTTGTTAGTGGTTGTTAGTGGTTGTTAGTGGTTGTTAGTGGATGTCAGTAGTTGTTAATGGTTGTTAGTTGTCGTTAGTGGTTGTTTGTAGTCGTTAGTGGTTGTTAGTAGTTGTTAATGCTTGATAATGGTTGTTAGTGGTTGTTAGTAGTTGTTAGTCGTTGTTAGTGGTTGCTAGTGGTTGTTAGTGGTTGTTAATGGTTGTTAGTGGTTGTTAGTGGATGTTAGTGGATGTTAGTAATTGTTGATGGTTGTTAGTGGTTGTTAGTGGTTGTTATTGGTTGTTAGTGGTTGTTAGTGGTTGTTAGTAGTTGTTAATGTTTGATAATGGTTGTTAGTAATTGTTAGTGGTTGTTAGTGGTTGTTAGTTGTTGTTAGTGGTTGTTAGAGGTTGTTAATGGTTGTTAGTAGTTGTTTGTGGTTGTTTGCGGTTGTTAGTAGTTGTTAGTGGTTGTTAGTGGTTGTTAGTGGTTGTTAGTAGTTGTTAGTGGTTGTTAGTAATTGTTATTGGTCGTTAGTAGTTGTTAATGGTTGTTAGTAGTTGTTAGTGGTTGTTAGTGGTTGTTAGTGGTTGTCAGTGGTTGTTAGTGGTTGTTAGTAATTGTTATTGATTGTTAGTGGTTGTTAACGTTTGTTAGTAGTTGTGAGTGGTTGTTAGAGGTTGTTAATGGTTTTTCGTAGTTGTTAGTGGTTGTTAGTGGTTGTTAGTGGTTGTTAGTGGTTGTTAGTAATTGTTATTGGTCGTTAGTGGTTGTTAATGGTTGTTAGTAGTTGTTAGTGGTTGTTAGTAGTTGTTAATGCTTGATAATGGTTGTTAGTGGTTGTTAGTGGTTGTTACCGGTTGTTAGAGGTTGTTAGTGTTGTTAGTGGTTGTTAGTGGTTGTTAGTGGTTATTAGTGGTTGTTAGTAGTTGTTAGTGGTTGTTATTGGTTGTTAGTGGTTGTTAGTGGTTATTAGTGGTTGTTAGTGGTTGTTAGTAGTTGTTAGTGATTGTTAATCGTTGTTAGTGCTTGTTTGTGGTTGTTAATGGTTGTTATTGGTTGTTAGTAGTTGTTAGTGGTTGTTTGTGGTTGTTAGTGGTCTTTAGCGGTTGTTAGTGGTTCTAGTGTAGTTAGTGGTTGTTAGTGGTTGTTAGCGGTTGTTAGTGGTTGTTAGTGTTGTTAGTGGTTGTTAGTGGTTGTTAGTAGTTGTTAGTGGTTGTTAGTAGTTGTTAGTGGTTGTTAGTGGTTGTTAGTGGTTGTTAGTGGTTGTTACCGGTTATTAGAGGTTGTTAGTTTTGTTAGTGGTTGTTAATGTTTGGTAGTGTTTGTTAGTGGTTGTTAGTGGTTGTTTGTGGTTGTTAATCGTTATTGGTGGTTGTTAGTATTTGTTATTGGTTGTTAGTGGTTGTTAGTGGTTGTTAGTGGTTGTTAGTAATTGTTATTGGTCGTTAGCGTTTGTTAATGTTTGTTAGTAGTTGTTAGTGGTTGTTAGTGGTTGTTAGTGGTTGTTAGTGGTTGTTACCGGTTGTTAGAGGTTGTTCGTGTTGTTAGTGGTTGTTAGTGGTTGTTAGTGGTTGTTAGTGGATGTTAGTAGTTGTTATTGGTTGTTATTGGTTGTTAGTGGTTATTAGTGGTTGTTAGTGGTTGTTAGATGTTGTTATTGGTTGTTAGTGGTTGTTAGTAGTTGTTAGTGGTTGTTAGTGGTTGTTAGTGGTTGTTACTGGTTGTTAGTAGTTGTTAGCGGTTGTTAGTGGTTATTAGTGGTTCTTAGTGGTTGTTAGTGGTTGTTAGTGGTTGTTACTGGTTGTAAGTAGTTGTTAGTGGTTGCTATAGGTTGTTAGTAGTTGTTAGTGGTTGTTAGTGGTTGTTAGTGGTTGTTAGTGTTTGTTAGTCGTTGTTAGCGGTTGTTAGTGGTTGTTAGTAGTTGTTAGTGGATGTTATTGGTTGTTACTGGTTGTTAGTAGTTGTTAGTGGTTGTTAGTAGTTGTTAGTGGTTGTTAGTAGTTGTTAGTAGTTGTTAGTGGTTGTAGTGGTTGTTAGTGGTTGTTAGTGTTGTTAGTGGTTGTTAGTGGTTGTTAGTGGTTGTTAGTGGTTGTTAGCGATTGTTAGTGGTTGTTAGTAGTTGTTAGTGGTTGTTAGTGGTTGTTAGTGGCTGTTATTGGTTGTTACTGGTTGTTAGTATTTGTTAGTGGTTGTTAGTGGTTGTTAGTGTTTGTTAGTGGTTGTTAGTGTTGTAAGTGGTTGTTAGTGGTTGTTAGTGGTTGTTAGTGGTTGCTATAGGTTGTTAGTAGTTGTTAGTGGTTGTTACTGGTTGTTAGTGGTTGTTAGTGTGTGTTAGTCGTTGTTAGCGGTTGTTAGTGATTGTTAGTAATTGTTAGTAGTTGTTAGTGGTTGTTAGTGGTTGTTAGTGGTTGTAAGTGGATGTTAGTAGTTTTTAATGGTTGTTAGTGTTTGTTATTGGTTGTTACTGGTTGTTAGTGGTTGTTAGTGGTTGTTAGTGGTTGTTAGTGGTTGTTAGTGGTTGTTAGTGGATGTTAGTAGTTGTTAGTGGTTGTTAGTGGATGTTAGTAGTTGTTAATGGTTGTTAGTGTTTGTTAGTGGTTGTTAGTAGTTGTTAGTGGTTGTTAGTAGTTGTTAATGCTTGATAATGGTTGTTAGTGGTTGTTAGTGGTTGTTCGTAGTTGTTAATGGTTGTTAGTGTTTGTTAGTGGTTGTTACAGGTTATTAATGTTGTTAGTGGTTGTTACTGGTTGTTAGTGGTTGTTAGTGGTTGTTAGTGTTTGTTAGTGGTTGTTAGTAGTTGTTAGTGGTTGTTAGTAGTTGTTAATGCTTGATAACGGTTGTTAGTGGTTGTTAGTGGTTGTTCGTAGTTGTTAGTGGTTGTTAGTGGTTGTTAGTGGTTGTTAATGGTTGTTAGTGGTTGTTAGTGGATGTTAGTGGATGTTAGTATTTGTTGATGCTTGTTAGTGGTTGTTAGTGGTTGTTATTGGTTGTTAGTGGTTGTTAGTGGTTGTTAGTAGTTGTTAATGTCTGATAATGGTTGTTAGTAATTGTTAGTGGTTGTTTGTGGTTGTTAGTTGTTGTTAGTGGTTGTTAGTGGTTGTTAGTGTTTGTTAGTGGTTGTTAGTAGTTTTTAGAGCTTGTTAGTGGTTGTTAATGGTTGTTAATGGTTGTTAGTGTTTGTTAGTGGTTGTTAGTAGTTGTTAGTGGTTGTTAGTTGTTGTTTGTGGTTGTTAGTGGTTGTTAGAGGTTGTTAGTGTTGTTAGTGGTTGTTACTGGTTTTTAGTGATTGTTAGTGGTTGTTAGTGGTTGTTAGTGGTTGTTAGTGGATGTTATTAGTTGTTAATGGTTGTTAGTGTTTGTTAGTGGTTGTTAGTAGTTGTTAGTGGTTGTTAGTAGTTGTTAGTATTTGTTTGTGGTTGTTAGTGGTTGTTAGTGGTTGTTAGTGGTTGTAAGTGGATGTTAGTAGTTTTTAATGGTTGTTAGTGTTTGTTATTGGTTGTTACTGGTTGTTAGTGGTTGTTAGTGGTTGTTAGTGGTTGTTAGTGGTTGTTAGTGGTTGTTAGTGGATGTTAGTAGTTGTTAGTGGTTGTTAGTGGATGTTAGTAGTTGTTAATGGTTGTTAGTGTTTGTTAGTGGTTGTTAGTAGTTGTTAGTGGTTGTTAGTAGTTGTTAATGCTTGATAATGGTTGTTAGTGGTTGTTAGTGGTTGTTCGTAGTTGTTAATGGTTGTTAGTGTTTGTTAGTGGTTGTTACAGGTTATTAATGTTGTTAGTGGTTGTTACTGGTTGTTAGTGGTTGTTAGTGGTTGTTAGTGTTTGTTAGTGGTTGTTAGTAGTTGTTAGTGGTTGTTAGTAGTTGTTAATGCTTGATAACGGTTGTTAGTGGTTGTTAGTGGTTGTTCGTAGTTGTTAGTGGTTGTTAGTGGTTGTTAGTGGTTGTTAATGGTTGTTAGTGGTTGTTAGTGGATGTTAGTGGATGTTAGTATTTGTTGATGCTTGTTAGTGGTTGTTAGTGGTTGTTATTGGTTGTTAGTGGTTGTTAGTGGTTGTTAGTAGTTGTTAATGTCTGATAATGGTTGTTAGTAATTGTTAGTGGTTGTTTGTGGTTGTTAGTTGTTGTTAGTGGTTGTTAGTGGTTGTTAGTGTTTGTTAGTGGTTGTTAGTAGTTTTTAGAGCTTGTTAGTGGTTGTTAATGGTTGTTAATGGTTGTTAGTGTTTGTTAGTGGTTGTTAGTAGTTGTTAGTGGTTGTTAGTTGTTGTTTGTGGTTGTTAGTGGTTGTTAGAGGTTGTTAGTGTTGTTAGTGGTTGTTACTGGTTTTTAGTGATTGTTAGTGGTTGTTAGTGGTTGTTAGTGGTTGTTAGTGGATGTTATTAGTTGTTAATGGTTGTTAGTGTTTGTTAGTGGTTGTTAGTAGTTGTTAGTGGTTGTTAGTAGTTGTTAGTATTTGTTTGTGGTTGTTAGTAGTTGTTAGTGGTTGTTAGTGGTTGTTAGTGGTTGTTAATGGTTGTTAGTAATTGTTATTGGTCGTCAGTGGTTGTTAATGGTTGTTAGTAGTTGTTAGTGGTTGGTAGTGGTTGTTAGTTGTTGTTTGTGGTTGTTAGTAATTGTTATTGTTCGTTAGTGGTTGTTAACGGTTGTTTGTAGTGGTTAGTGGTTGTTAGTGGTTGTTAGTGATTGTTAGTGGTTGTTAGTGGTTGTTAGTAGTCGTTAGTGGTTGTTGGTGGTTGTTAGTGGTTGTTTGTGGGTGTTCATGGTTGTTAGTGGTTGTTATTAGTTGTTAGTGGTTGTTAGTGGTTGTTAGTGGTCGTTAGTGGTTTTTAGTGGTTGTTAGTAGTTGTTAGTGGTTGTTACTGGTTGTTAGTGGTTGTTAGTGGTTGTTAGTGGTTGTTAACGGTTGGTTGTGATTGTTAGTGTTGTAAGTGGTTGTTAGTGGTTGTTAGTAGTTGTTAGTGGTTGTTAGTGGTTGTTAGTGGTTGTTCGTGTTTGTTAGTGGTTGTTAGTGGTTGTTAGTGGTTGTTAGCGGTTGTTAGTGTTTGTTAGTGTTGTTATTAGGTTGTTAGTGGTTGTTAGTAGTTGTTAGAGGTTGTTAGTGGTGGTTAGTGGTTGTTAGTGGTTGTTAGTGGTTTTTAGTGGTTGTTAGTAGTTGTTAGTAGTTGTTAGAGGTTGTTAGTGGTTGTTAGTGGTTGTTAGCGGTTGTTAGTGATTGTTAGTTTTGTTAGTGGTTGTTAGTGACTGCTTGTTAGTAGTTGTTAGTAGGTGTTAGAGGTTGTTAGTGGTTGTTAGTGGTTGTTAGTGGCTGTTAGAGGTTGTTAGTGGTTTTTAGTAGTTGTTAGTGGTTGTTAGTACTTGTTAGTGGTTGTTAGTGGTTGTTAATGATTATTAGTAGTTGTTCGTGGTTGTTAGTGGTTGTTAGTGGTTGTTAGTAGTTGTCAGTGGTTGTTAGTGGTTGTTAGTAGTTGTTAGTGGTTGTTAGTGGTTGTTATTGATTGTCAGCGGTTGTTAGTGGTTGTTAATAATTGTTATTGGTCGTTAGTGGTTTTTAATGTTTGTTAGTAGTTATTAGTGATTGTTAGTGGTTGTTAGTGGTTGTTAGTAGTTGTTAGTGATTGTTAGTGGTTGTTAGTGTGCGTTAGTGGTTGGTAGTGATTGGTAGTGGTTGTTAGTGTTATTAGTGGTTGTTAGTGGTTGTTATTAGTTGTTAGTGGTTGTTAGTGGTTGTTAGTGGTTGTTAGTGTTTGTTAGTGGTTGTGAGTGGTTGTTAGTGGATGTTACTCGTTGTTAGTGGTTGTTAGTGGTTGTTAGTGATTATTAGTTGTTGTTAATGTTTGTTAATTGTTGTTAGTGGTTGTTAGTGGTTGTTAGTGGTTGTTAGTGGTTGTTAGTGGTCGTTAGTAATTGTTATTGGTCGTTAGTGGTCGTTAATAGTTGTTAGAAGTTGTTCGTGGTTGTTAGTGGTTGTTAGTGGTTGTTAGTGGTTGTTAGTGGTTGTTAGTGGTTGTTAGTAGTTTTTAGTGATTGTTAGTGGTTGTTAGTGGTTGTTTGTGGTTGTTAATGTTTGTTAGTGGTTGTTAGTAGTTGTTAGTGGTTGTTAGTGGTTCTAGTGTTGTTAGTGCTTGTTAGTGGTTGTTAGTGGTTGTTAGTGGTTGTTAGTCGTTGTTAGCGGTTGTTAGTGGTTGTTAGTGTTGTTAGTGATTGTTAGTAGTTGTTAGTGGTTGTTGGTGGTTGTTAGTGGTTGTCTGTGGGTGTTCATGGTTGTTAGTGGTTGTTATTAGTTGTTAGTGGTTGTTAGTGGTTGTTAGTGGTTGTTAGTGGTTTTTAGTGGTTGTTAGTAGTTGTTAGTGGTTGTTACTGGTTGTTAGTGGTTGTTAGTGGTTGTTAGTGGTTGTTAACGGTTGGTAGTGATTGTTAGTGTTGTTAGTGGTTGTTAGTGGTTGTTAGTAGTTGTTAGTGGTTGTTAGTGGTTGTTAGTGGTTGTTAGTGTTTGTTAGTGGTTGTTAGTGGTTGTTAGTGGTTGTTAGCGGTTGTTAGTGTTTGTTAGTGTTGTTATTAGGTTGTTAGTGGTTGTTAGTAGTTGTTAGAGGTTGTTAGTGGTGGTTAGTGGTTGTTAGTGGTTGTTAGTGGTTTTTAGTGGTTGTTAGTAGTTGTTAGTAGTTGTTAGAGGTTGTTAGTGGTTGTTAGCGGTTGTTAGTGATTGTTAGTGTTGTTAGTGGTTGTTAGTGACTGCTTGTTAGTAGTTGTTAGTAGGTGTTAGAGGTTGTTAGTGGTTGTTAGTGGTTGTTAGTGGCTGTTAGAGGTTGTTAGTGGTTTTTAGTAGTTGTTAGTGGTTGTTAGTACTTGTTAGTGGTTGTTAGTGGTTGTTAATGATTGTTAGTAGTTGTTCGTGGTTGTTAGTGGTTGTTAGTGGTTGTTAGTAGTTGTCAGTGGTTGTTAGTGGTTGTTAGTAGTTGTTAGTGGTTGTTAGTGGTTGTTATTGATTGTCAGCGGTTGTTAGTGGTTGTTAATAATTGTTATTGGTCGTTAGTGTTTGTTAATGTTTGTTAGTAGTTGTTAGTGATTGTTAGTGGTTGTTAGTGGTTGTTAGTAGTTGTTAGTGATTGTTAGTGGTTGTTAGTGGGCGTTAGTGGTTGGTAGTGATTGGTAGTGGTTGTTAGTGTTATTAGTGGTTGTTAGTGGTTGTTATTAGTTGTTAGTAGTTGTTAATGGTTGTTAGTGGTTGTTAGTGGTTGTTAGTAGTTGTTAGTAGTTGTTAGTGGTTGTTAGATGTTGTTTGTGGTTGTTAGTGGTTGTTAGTGGTTGTTAGTGTTGTTAGTGGTTGTTAGTGGTTGTTAGTGGTTGTTAGTGGTTGTTAGTGGATGTCAGTAGTTGTTAATGGTTGTTAGTTGTCGTTAGTGGTTGTTTGTAGTCGTTAGTGGTTGTTAGTAGTTGTTAGTGGTTGTTAGTGGTTGTTATTGATTGTCAGCGGTTGTTAGTGGTTGTTAATAATTGTTATTGGTCGTTAGTGTTTGTTAATGTTTGTTAGTAGTTGTTCGTGGTTGTTAGTGGTTGTTAGTGGTTCTTAGTGGTTGTTAGTGGTTGTTAGTGGTTGTTACTGGTTGTTAGTAGTTGTTAGTGGTTGTTAGTGGTTGTTAGTGGTTGTTAGTGGTTGTTAGTGGTTGTTAGTGGATGTTAGTAGTTGTTAATGGTTGTTAGTGGTTGTTAGTGGTTGTTAGTAGTTGTTAGTAGTTGTTAGTGGTTGTTAGATGTTGTTTGTGGTTGTTAGTGGTTGTTAGTGGTTGTTAGTGTTGTTAGTGGTTGTTAGTGGTTGTTAGTGGTTGTTAGTGGTTGTTAGTGGATGTCAGTAGTTGTTAATGGTTGTTAGTTGTCGTTAGTGGTTGTTTGTAGTCGTTAGTGGTTGTTAGTAGTTGTTAATGCTTGATAATGGTTGTTAGTGGTTGTTAGTAGTTGTTAGTCGTTGTTAGTGGTTGCTAGTGGTTGTTAGTGGTTGTTAATGGTTGTTAGTGGTTGTTAGTGGATGTTAGTGGATGTTAGTAATTGTTGATGGTTGTTAGTGGTTGTTAGTGGTTGTTATTGGTTGTTAGTGGTTGTTAGTGGTTGTTAGTAGTTGTTAATGTTTGATAATGGTTGTTAGTAATTGTTAGTGGTTGTTAGTGGTTGTTAGTTGTTGTTAGTGGTTGTTAGAGGTTGTTAATGGTTGTTAGTAGTTGTTTGTGGTTGTTTGCGGTTGTTAGTAGTTGTTAGTGGTTGTTAGTGGTTGTTAGTGGTTGTTAGTAGTTGTTAGTGGTTGTTAGTAATTGTTATTGGTCGTTAGTAGTTGTTAATGGTTGTTAGTAGTTGTTAGTGGTTGTTAGTGGTTGTTAGTGGTTGTCAGTGGTTGTTAGTGGTTGTTAGTAATTGTTATTGATTGTTAGTGGTTGTTAACGTTTGTTAGTAGTTGTGAGTGGTTGTTAGAGGTTGTTAATGGTTGTTCGTAGTTGTTAGTGGTTGTTAGTGGTTGTTAGTGGTTGTTAGTGGTTGTTAGTAATTGTTATTGGTCGTTAGTGGTTGTTAATGGTTGTTAGTAGTTGTTAGTGGTTGTTAGTAGTTGTTAATGCTTGATAATGGTTGTTAGTGGTTGTTAGTGGTTGTTACCGGTTGTTAGAGGTTGTTAGTGTTGTTAGTGGTTGTTAGTGGTTGTTAGTGGTTATTAGTGGTTGTTAGTAGTTGTTAGTGGTTGTTATTGGTTGTTAGTGGTTGTTAGTGGTTATTAGTGGTTGTTAGTGGTTGTTAGTAGTTGTTAGTGATTGTTAATCGTTGTTAGTGCTTGTTTGTGGTTGTTAATGGTTGTTATTGGTTGTTAGTAGTTGTTAGTGGTTGTTTGTGGTTGTTAGTGGTCTTTAGCGGTTGTTAGTGGTTCTAGTGTAGTTAGTGGTTGTTAGTGGTTGTTAGCGGTTGTTAGTGGTTGTTAGTGTTGTTAGTGGTTGTTAGTGGTTGTTAGTAGTTGTTAGTGGTTGTTAGTAGTTGTTAGTGGTTGTTAGTGGTTGTTAGTGGTTGTTAGTGGTTGTTACCGGTTATTAGAGGTTGTTAGTTTTGTTAGTGGTTGTTAATGTTTGGTAGTGTTTGTTAGTGGTTGTTAGTGGTTGTTTGTGGTTGTTAATCGTTATTGGTGGTTGTTAGTATTTGTTATTGGTTGTTAGTGGTTGTTAGTGGTTGTTAGTGGTTGTTAGTAATTGTTATTGGTCGTTAGCGTTTGTTAATGTTTGTTAGTAGTTGTTAGTGGTTGTTAGTGGTTGTTAGTGGTTGTTAGTGGTTGTTACCGGTTGTTAGAGGTTGTTAGTGTTGTTAGTGGTTGTTAGTGGTTGTTAGTGGTTGTTAGTGGTTGTTAGTAGTTGTTATTGGTTGTTATTGGTTGTTAGTGGTTATTAGTGGTTGTTAGTGGTTGTTAGATGTTGTTATTGGTTGTTAGTGGTTGTTAGTAGTTGTTAGTGGTTGTTAGTGGTTGTTAGTGGTTGTTACTGGTTGTTAGTAGTTGTTAGCGGTTGTTAGTGGTTATTAGTGGTTCTTAGTGGTTGTTAGTGGTTGTTAGTGGTTGTTACTGGTTGTAAGTAGTTGTTAGTGGTTGCTATAGGTTGTTAGTAGTTGTTAGTGGTTGTTAGTGGTTGTTAGTGGTTGTTAGTGTTTGTTAGTCGTTGTTAGCGGTTGTTAGTGGTTGTTAGTAGTTGTTAGTGGATGTTATTGGTTGTTACTGGTTGTTAGTAGTTGTTAGTGGTTGTTAGTAGTTGTTAGTGGTTGTTAGTAGTTGTTAGTAGTTGTTAGTGGTTGTAGTGGTTGTTAGTGGTTGTTAGTGTTGTTAGTGGTTGTTAGTGGTTGTTAGTGGTTGTTAGTGGTTGTTAGCGATTGTTAGTGGTTGTTAGTAGTTGTTAGTGGTTGTTAGTGGTTGTTAGTGGCTGTTATTGGTTGTTACTGGTTGTTAGTATTTGTTAGTGGTTGTTAGTGGTTGTTAGTGTTTGTTAGTGGTTGTTAGTGTTGTAAGTGGTTGTTAGTGGTTGTTAGTGGTTGTTAGTGGTTGCTATAGGTTGTTAGTAGTTGTTAGTGGTTGTTACTGGTTGTTAGTGGTTGTTAGTGTGTGTTAGTCGTTGTTAGCGGTTGTTAGTGATTGTTAGTAATTGTTAGTAGTTGTTAGTGGTTGTTAGTGGTTGTTAGTGGTTGTAAGTGGATGTTAGTAGTTTTTAATGGTTGTTAGTGTTTGTTATTGGTTGTTACTGGTTGTTAGTGGTTGTTAGTGGTTGTTAGTGGTTGTTAGTGGTTGTTAGTGGTTGTTAGTGGATGTTAGTAGTTGTTAGTGGTTGTTAGTGGATGTTAGTAGTTGTTAATGGTTGTTAGTGTTTGTTAGTGGTTGTTAGTAGTTGTTAGTGGTTGTTAGTAGTTGTTAATGCTTGATAATGGTTGTTAGTGGTTGTTAGTGGTTGTTCGTAGTTGTTAATGGTTGTTAGTGTTTGTTAGTGGTTGTTACAGGTTATTAATGTTGTTAGTGGTTGTTACTGGTTGTTAGTGGTTGTTAGTGGTTGTTAGTGTTTGTTAGTGGTTGTTAGTAGTTGTTAGTGGTTGTTAGTAGTTGTTAATGCTTGATAACGGTTGTTAGTGGTTGTTAGTGGTTGTTCGTAGTTGTTAGTGGTTGTTAGTGGTTGTTAGTGGTTGTTAATGGTTGTTAGTGGTTGTTAGTGGATGTTAGTGGATGTTAGTATTTGTTGATGCTTGTTAGTGGTTGTTAGTGGTTGTTATTGGTTGTTAGTGGTTGTTAGTGGTTGTTAGTAGTTGTTAATGTCTGATAATGGTTGTTAGTAATTGTTAGTGGTTGTTTGTGGTTGTTAGTTGTTGTTAGTGGTTGTTAGTGGTTGTTAGTGTTTGTTAGTGGTTGTTAGTAGTTTTTAGAGCTTGTTAGTGGTTGTTAATGGTTGTTAATGGTTGTTAGTGTTTGTTAGTGGTTGTTAGTAGTTGTTAGTGGTTGTTAGTTGTTGTTTGTGGTTGTTAGTGGTTGTTAGAGGTTGTTAGTGTTGTTAGTGGTTGTTACTGGTTTTTAGTGATTGTTAGTGGTTGTTAGTGGTTGTTAGTGGTTGTTAGTGGATGTTATTAGTTGTTAATGGTTGTTAGTGTTTGTTAGTG
Source organism: Eledone cirrhosa (assembly GCA_964016885.1). Classification (NCBI taxonomy): domain Eukaryota; kingdom Metazoa; phylum Mollusca; class Cephalopoda; order Octopoda; family Eledonidae; genus Eledone; species Eledone cirrhosa. The sequence goes on from OZ024744.1 coordinate 25,701,320, forward strand.
GTTGTTAGTAGTTGTTAGTGGTTGTTAGTAGTTGTTAGTATTTGTTTGTGGTTGTTAGTAGTTGTTAGTGGTTGTTAGTGGTTGTTAGTGGTTGTTAATGGTTGTTAGTAATTGTTATTGGTCGTCAGTGGTTGTTAATGGTTGTTAGTAGTTGTTAGTGGTTGGTAGTGGTTGTTAGTTGTTGTTTGTGGTTGTTAGTAATTGTTATTGTTCGTTAGTGGTTGTTAACGGTTGTTTGTAGTGGTTAGTGGTTGTTAGTGGTTGTTAGTGATTGTTAGTGGTTGTTAGTGGTTGTTAGTAGTCGTTAGTGGTTGTTGGTGGTTGTTAGTGGTTGTTTGTGGGTGTTCATGGTTGTTAGTGGTTGTTATTAGTTGTTAGTGGTTGTTAGTGGTTGTTAGTGGTCGTTAGTGGTTTTTAGTGGTTGTTAGTAGTTGTTAGTGGTTGTTACTGGTTGTTAGTGGTTGTTAGTGGTTGTTAGTGGTTGTTAACGGTTGGTTGTGATTGTTAGTGTTGTTAGTGGTTGTTAGTGGTTGTTAGTAGTTGTTAGTGGTTGTTAGTGGTTGTTAGTGGTTGTTCGTGTTTGTTAGTGGTTGTTAGTGGTTGTTAGTGGTTGTTAGCGGTTGTTAGTGTTTGTTAGTGTTGTTATTAGGTTGTTAGTGGTTGTTAGTAGTTGTTAGAGGTTGTTAGTGGTGGTTAGTGGTTGTTAGTGGTTGTTAGTGGTTTTTAGTGGTTGTTAGTAGTTGTTAGTAGTTGTTAGAGGTTGTTAGTGGTTGTTAGTGATTGTTAGTTTTGTTAGTGGTTGTTAGTGACTGCTTGTTAGTAGTTGTTAGTAGGTGTTAGAGGTTGTTAGTGGTTGTTAGTGGTTGTTAGTGGCTGTTAGAGGTTGTTAGTGGTTTTTAGTAGTTGTTAGTGGTTGTTAGTACTTGTTAGTGGTTGTTAGTGGTTGTTAATGATTATTAGTAGTTGTTCGTGGTTGTTAGTGGTTGTTAGTGGTTGTTAGTAGTTGTCAGTGGTTGTTAGTGGTTGTTAGTAGTTGTTAGTGGTTGTTAGTGGTTGTTATTGATTGTCAGCGGTTGTTAGTGGTTGTTAATAATTGTTATTGGTCGTTAGTGGTTTTTAATGTTTGTTAGTAGTTATTAGTGATTGTTAGTGGTTGTTAGTGGTTGTTAGTAGTTGTTAGTGATTGTTAGTGGTTGTTAGTGTGCGTTAGTGGTTGGTAGTGATTGGTAGTGGTTGTTAGTGTTATTAGTGGTTGTTAGTGGTTGTTATTAGTTGTTAGTGGTTGTTAGTGGTTGTTAGTGGTTGTTAGTGTTTGTTAGTGGTTGTGAGTGGTTGTTAGTGGATGTTACTCGTTGTTAGTGGTTGTTAGTGGTTGTTAGTGATTATTAGTTGTTGTTAATGTTTGTTAATTGTTGTTAGTGGTTGTTAGTGGTTGTTAGTGGTTGTTAGTGGTTGTTAGTGGTCGTTAGTAATTGTTATTGGTCGTTAGTGGTCGTTAATAGTTGTTAGAAGTTGTTCGTGGTTGTTAGTGGTTGTTAGTGGTTGTTAGTGGTTGTTAGTGGTTGTTAGTGGTTGTTAGTAGTTTTTAGTGATTGTTAGTGGTTGTTAGTGGTTGTTTGTGGTTGTTAATGTTTGTTAGTGGTTGTTAGTAGTTGTTAGTGGTTGTTAGTGGTTCTAGTGTTGTTAGTGCTTGTTAGTGGTTGTTAGTGGTTGTTAGTGGTTGTTAGTCGTTGTTAGCGGTTGTTAGTGGTTGTTAGTGTTGTTAGTGATTGTTAGTAGTTGTTAGTGGTTGTTGGTGGTTGTTAGTGGTTGTTTGTGGGTGTTCATGGTTGTTAGTGGTTGTTATTAGTTGTTAGTGGTTGTTAGTGGTTGTTAGTGGTTGTTAGTGGTTTTTAGTGGTTGTTAGTAGTTGTTAGTGGTTGTTACTGGTTGTTAGTGGTTGTTAGTGGTTGTTAGTGGTTGTTAACGGTTGGTAGTGATTGTTAGTGTTGTTAGTGGTTGTTAGTGGTTGTTAGTAGTTGTTAGTGGTTGTTAGTGGTTGTTAGTGGTTGTTAGTGTTTGTTAGTGGTTGTTAGTGGTTGTTAGTGGTTGTTAGCGGTTGTTAGTGTTTGTTAGTGTTGTTATTAGGTTGTTAGTGGTTGTTAGTAGTTGTTAGAGGTTGTTAGTGGTGGTTAGTGGTTGTTAGTGGTTGTTAGTGGTTTTTAGTGGTTGTTAGTAGTTGTTAGTAGTTGTTAGAGGTTGTTAGTGGTTGTTAGCGGTTGTTAGTGATTGTTAGTGTTGTTAGTGGTTGTTAGTGACTGCTTGTTAGTAGTTGTTAGTAGGTGTTAGAGGTTGTTAGTGGTTGTTAGTGGTTGTTAGTGGCTGTTAGAGGTTGTTAGTGGTTTTTAGTAGTTGTTAGTGGTTGTTAGTACTTGTTAGTGGTTGTTAGTGGTTGTTAATGATTGTTAGTAGTTGTTCGTGGTTGTTAGTGGTTGTTAGTGGTTGTTAGTAGTTGTCAGTGGTTGTTAGTGGTTGTTAGTAGTTGTTAGTGGTTGTTAGTGGTTGTTATTGATTGTCAGCGGTTGTTAGTGGTTGTTAATAATTGTTATTGGTCGTTAGTGTTTGTTAATGTTTGTTAGTAGTTGTTAGTGATTGTTAGTGGTTGTTAGTGGTTGTTAGTAGTTGTTAGTGATTGTTAGTGGTTGTTAGTGGGCGTTAGTGGTTGGTAGTGATTGGTAGTGGTTGTTAGTGTTATTAGTGGTTGTTAGTGGTTGTTATTAGTTGTTAGTGGTTGTTAGTGGTTGTTAGTGGTTGTTAGTGTTTGTTAGTGGTTGTGAGTGGTTGTTAGTGGATGTTACTCGTTGTTAGTGGTTGTTAGTGGTTGTTAGTGATTATTAGTTGTTGTTAATGTTTGTTAATTGTTGTTAGTGCTTGTTAGTGGTTGTTAGTGGTTGTTAGTGGTTGTTAGTGGTCGTTAGTAATTGTTATTGGTCGTTAGTGGTCGTTCATGGTTGTTAGAAGTTGTTCGTGGTTGTTAGTGGTTGTTAGTGGTTGTTAGTGGTTGTTAGTGGTTGTTAGTGATTGTTAGTGGTTCTAGTGTTGTTAGTGCTTGTTAGTGGTTGTTAGTGGCTGTTAGTGGTTGTTAGTCGTTGTTAGCGGTTGTTAGTGGTTGTTAGTGTTGTTAGTGGTTGTTAGTGGTTGTTAGTAGTTGTTAGTGGTTGTTAGTAGTTGTTATTGGTTGTTAGTGGTTGTTAGTAGTTGTTAGTGGTTGTTAGTAGTTGTTAGTGGTTGTTAGTAATTGTTATTGGACGTTAGTGGTTGTTAATGGTTGTTAGTAGTGGTTAGTGGTTGTTAGTGTTTGTTAGTGGTTGTTAGTAGTTGTTTGTGGTTGTTAATGGTTATTATTGGTTGTTAGTAGTTGTTAGTGGTTGTTAGTGGTTGTTATTGGTTGTTAGTAATTGTTATTGGTCGTTAGTGGTTGTTAATGCTTGTTAGTATTTGTTAGTGGTTGTTAGTGGTTGTTAGTAGTTGTTAGTTGTTGTTAGTAGTTGTTAGTGGTTGTTAGTGGTTGTTAGTGGTTGTTATTGTTGTTAGTGGTTGTTAGTGGTTGTTAGTGGTTGTTGTGTGGATGTTAGTGGTTGTTAGTGGTTGTTAGTAGTTGTTAGTGGTTGTTAGTGTTTGTTAGTGGTTGTTAGTGGTTGTTTGTTGTTGTTAATGGTTATTAGTGGTTGTTAGTAGTTGTTAGTGGTTGTTAGTGGTTGTTACTTGTTGTTAGTATTTGTTAGAGCTTGGTGGTGGTTGTTAGTGGTTGTTAGTGGTGTTAATAGTTGTTAGTGGTTGTTATTGGTTGTTAGTGGTTGTTAGTGGTTGTTAGTGGTTGTTAGATGTTGTTAGTGGTTGTTAGTGGTTGTTAGTGGTTGTCAGTAGTTTTTAGTGGTTGTTAGTGTTTGTTAGTGGTTGTTAGTGGTTGTTAGTAGTTGTTCGTGGTTGTTAGTGGTTGTTAGTGGTTGTTATTGGTTGTTAGTGGTTGTTAGTGGTTGTTAGTGGTTGTTAGATGTTGTTAGTGGTTGTTAGTGGTTGTTAGTGGTTGTTAGTGGTTGTTAGCGGTTGTTAACGGTTGTTAGTGGCTGTTAGTGTTGTTAGAGGTTGTTAGTGGTTGTTACTGGTTGTTAGTAGTTGTTAGAACTTGGTAGTGGTTGTTAATGGTTGTTAGTGGTTGTTAGTAGTTGTTAGTGGTTGTCATTGGTTGTTAGTGGTTGCTAGTGGTTGTTAGTGGTTGTTAGATGTTGTTAGTGGTTGTTAGTGGTTGTTAGTGGTTGTTATTAGTTGTTAGTGGTTGGCAGTGGTTGCTTGTGGTTGTTAGTGGTTGTTACTAGTTGTTCGTGGTTGTTAGTGTTTGTTAGTGGTTGTTAGTGGTTATTAGTGGTTGTTTGTGGTTGTTACTGGTTGTTAGTGGTTGTTAGAGCTTGGTAGTGGTTGTTAGTGGTTGTTAGTGGTTGTTAGTAATTGTTAGTGGTTGTTAGTGGTTGTTAGTGGTTGTTAGTGGTTGTTAGTGGATGTTAGTAGTTGTTAATGGTTGTTAGTGGTTGTTAGTGGTTGTTAGTAGTTGTTAGTGGTTGTTAGTATTTGTTAACGTTTGATAATGGTTGTTAGTGGTTGTTAGTGGTTGTTAGTAGTTGTTAGTGGTTGTTAGTGGTTGTTTGTGGTTGTTAGTAGTTGTTAGTGGTTGTTATTAGCTGTTAATGTTTGATAATGTTTGTTAGTAGTTGTTAGTGGCTGTTAGTGGTTGTTAGTGGTTGTTAGTGGTTGTTAATGGTTGTTAGTGGTTGTTAGTATTTGTTAGTGGTTGTTAGTGGTTGTTAATTGTTGTTATTGGTTGTTAGTAGTTGTTAGTTGTTGTTAGTTGTTGTTAGTGGTTGTTAGTGGTTGTTAGTGGTTGTTAGTAGTTGTTAGTGGTTGTTATTGGTTGTTAGTGGTTCTTAGTGTTTGTTAGTCGTTGTTAGCGCTTGTTAGTGATTGTTAGTGTTGTTAGTGGTTGTTAGGGGTTGTTAGTAGTTGTTAGTAGTTGTTAGAAATTGTTAGTGGTTGTTAGTGATTGTTAGTGGTTGTTAGTTGTTGTTAGTGGTTGTTAGTAGTTGTTATTGGTCGTTAGTGGTTGCTAATGATTATTAGTAGTTGTTAGTGGTTGTTAGTGGTTGGTAGTGGTTGTTAGTGGTTGTTAGTGGTTGTTAGTGGTTGTTAGTGGTTGTTAGTGGTTGTTAGTGGTTGTTAGTAGTTGTTAGTGGTTGTTAGTGGTTGTTACTGATTGTCAGTGGTTGTTAGTGGTTGTTTGTGGTTGTTACTGGTTGTTAGTGGTTGTTAGAGCTTGGTAGTGGTTGTTAGTGTTTGTTAGTGGTTGTTAGTAATTGTTAGTGGTTGTTAGTGGTTGTTAATGGTTGTTAGTGGTTATTAGTGGTTGTTTGTGGTTGTTACTGGTTGTTAGTGGTTGTTAGAGCTTGGTAGTGGTTGTTAGTGCTTGTTAGTGGTTGTTAGTAATTGTTAGTGGTTGTTAGTGGTTGTTAGTGGTTGTTACTGGTTGTTAGTGGATGTTAGTAGTTGTTAATGGTTGTTAGTGGTTGTTAGTGGTTGTTAGTAGTTGTTAGTGATTGTTAGTGGTTGTTAGTGGGCGTTAGTGGTTGGTAGTGATTGGTAGTGGTTGTTAGTGTTATTAGTGGTTGTTAGTGGTTGTTATTAGTTGTTAGTGGTTGTTAGTGGTTGTTAGTGGTTGTTAGTGTTTGTTAGTGGTTGTGAGTGGTTGTTAGTGGATGTTACTCGTTGTTAGTGGTTGTTAGTGGTTGTTAGTGTTTATTAGTGGTTGTTAATGTTTGTTAATTGTTGTTAGTGGTTGTTAGTGGTTGTTAGTGGTTGTTAGTGGTTGTTAGTGGTCGTTAGTAATTGTTATTGGTGGTTAGTGGTCGTTAATGGTTGTTAGAAGTTGTTCGTGGTTGTTAGTGGTTGTTAGTGGTTGTTAGTGGTTGTTAGTGGTTGTTAGTGGTTGTTAGTAGTTTTTAGTGATTGTTAGTGGTTGTTAGTGGTTGTTTGTGGTTGTTAATGTTTGTTAGTGTTTGTTAGTAGTTGTTAGTGGTTGTTAGTGGTTCTAGTGTTGTTAGTGCTTGTTAGTGGTTGTTAGTGGTTGTTAGTGGTTGTTAGTCGTTGTTAGCGGTTGTTAGTGGTTGTTAGTGTTGTTAGTGGTTGTTAGTGGTTGTTAGTAGTTGTTAGTGGTTGTTAGTAGTTGTTAGTGGTTGTTAGTAATTGTTATTGGACGTTAGTGGTTGTTAATGGTTGTTAGTAGTGTTTAGTGGTTGTTAGTGGTCGTTAGTGATTGTTAGTGTTTGTTAGTGGTTGTTAGTAGTTGTCAGTGGTTGTTAGTGTTTGTTAGTGGTTGTTAGTGGTTGTTTGTGGTTGTTAATGGTTATTATTGGTTGTTAGTAGTTGTTAGTGGTTGTTAGTGGTTGTTATTGGTTGTTAGTAATTGTTTTTGGTCGTTAGTGGTTGTTAATGGTTGTTAGTATTTGTTAGTGGTTGTTAGTGGTTGTTAGTGGTTGTTAGTGGTTGTTAGTTGTTGTTAGTAGTTGTTAGTGGTTGTTAGTGGTTGTTAGTGGTTGTTATTGTTGTTAGTGGTTGTTAGTGGTTGTTAGTGGTTGTTGTGTGGATGTTAGTGGTTGTTAGTGGTTGTTAGTAGTTGTTAGTGGTTGTTAGTGTTTGTTAGTGGTTGTTAGTATTTGTTAGAGCTTGGTGGTGGTTGTTAGTGTTTGGTAGTGGTGTTAGTAGTTGTTAGTGGTTGTTATTGGTTGATAGTGGTTGTTAGTGGTTGTTAGTGGTTGTTAGATGTTGTTAGTGGTTGTTAGTGGTTGTTAGTGGTTGTTAGTAGTTTTTAGTGGTTGTTAGTGTTTGTTAGTGGTTGTTAGTGGTTGTTAGTAGTTGTTCGTGGTTGTTAGTGGTTGTTAGTGGTTGTTATTGGTTGTTAGTGGTTGTTAGTGGTTGTTAGTGGTTGTTAGATGTTGTTAGTGGTTGTTAGTGGTTGTTAGTGGTTGTTAGTGGTTGTTAGTGGTTGTTACCGGGTGTTAGTGGCTGTTAGTGTTGTTAGAGTTTGTTAGTGGTTGTTACTGGTTGTTAGTAGTTGTTAGAACTTGGTAGTGGTTGTTAGTAGTTGTTAGTGGTTGTCATTGGTTGTTAGTGGTTGCTAGTGGTTGTTAGTGGTTGTTAGATGTTGTTAGTGGTTGTTAGTGGTTGTTAGTGGTTGTTATTAGTTGTTAGTGGTTGGCAGTGGTTGCTTGTGGTTGTTAGTGGTTGTTACTAGTTGTTCGTGGTTGTTAGTGTTTGATAGTGGTTGTTAGTGGTTATTAGTGGTTGTTTGTGGTTGTTACTGGTTGTTAGTGGTTGTTAGAGCTTGGTAGTGGTTGTTAGTGGTTGTTAGTGGTTGTTAGTAATCGTTAGTGGTTGTTAGTGGTTGTTAGTGGTTGTTAGTGGTTGTTAGTGGATGTTAGTAGTTGTTAATGGTTGTTAGTGGTTGTTAGTGGTTGTTAGTAGTTGTAAGTGGTTGTTAGTATTTGTTAACGTTTGATAATGGTTGTTAATGTTTGTTAGTAGTTGTTACTGGTTGTTCGTGGTTGTTAGTGGTTGTTAGTGTTTGTTAGTGGTTGTTAGTGGTAGTTAGCAGTTGTTATTGGTTTTTAGTGTTGTTAGTGGTTGTTAGTGGTTGTTAGTGGTTGTTAGTAGTTGTTAGAACTTGTTAGTGGTTGTTAATGGTTGTTAATGGTTGTTAGTGGTTGTTAGTGGTTGTTAGTAGTTGTTAGTGGTTGTTAATGGTTGTTAGTAGTTGTTAGTGGTTGTTAGTGGTTGTTAGTGGTTGTCAGTGGTTGTTAGTGGTTGTTAGTAATTGTTATTGATTGTTAGTGGTTGTTAACGTTTGTTAGTAGTTGTGAGTGGTTGTTAGAGGTTGTTAATGGTTGTTCGTAGTTGTTAGTGGTTGTTAGTGGTTGTTAGTGGTTGTTAGTGGTTGTTAGTAATTGTTATTGGTCGTTAGTGGTTGTTAATGGTTGTTAGTAGTTGTTAGTGGTTGTTAGTAGTTGTTAATGCTTGATAATGGTTGTTAGTGGTTGTTAGTGGTTGTTACCGGTTGTTAGAGGTTGTTAGTGTTGTTAGTGGTTGTTAGTGGTTGTTAGTGGTTATTAGTGGTTGTTAGTAGTTGTTAGTGGTTGTTATTGGTTGTTAGTGGTTGTTAGTGGTTATTAGTGGTTGTTAGTGGTTGTTAGTAGTTGTTAGTGATTGTTAATCGTTGTTAGTGCTTGTTTGTGGTTGTTAATGGTTGTTATTGGTTGTTAGTAGTTGTTAGTGGTTGTTTGTGGTTGTTAGTGGTCTTTAGCGGTTGTTAGTGGTTCTAGTGTAGTTAGTGGTTGTTAGTGGTTGTTAGCGGTTGTTAGTGGTTGTTAGTGTTGTTAGTGGTTGTTAGTGGTTGTTAGTAGTTGTTAGTGGTTGTTAGTAGTTGTTAGTGGTTGTTAGTGGTTGTTAGTGGTTGTTAGTGGTTGTTACCGGTTATTAGAGGTTGTTAGTTTTGTTAGTGGTTGTTAATGTTTGGTAGTGTTTGTTAGTGGTTGTTAGTGGTTGTTTGTGGTTGTTAATCGTTATTGGTGGTTGTTAGTATTTGTTATTGGTTGTTAGTGGTTGTTAGTGGTTGTTAGTGGTTGTTAGTAATTGTTATTGGTCGTTAGCGTTTGTTAATGTTTGTTAGTAGTTGTTAGTGGTTGTTAGTGGTTGTTAGTGGTTGTTAGTGGTTGTTACCGGTTGTTAGAGGTTGTTAGTGTTGTTAGTGGTTGTTAGTGGTTGTTAGTGGTTGTTAGTGGTTGTTAGTAGTTGTTATTGGTTGTTATTGGTTGTTAGTGGTTATTAGTGGTTGTTAGTGGTTGTTAGATGTTGTTATTGGTTGTTAGTGGTTGTTAGTAGTTGTTAGTGGTTGTTAGTGGTTGTTAGTGGTTGTTACTGGTTGTTAGTAGTTGTTAGCGGTTGTTAGTGGTTATTAGTGGTTCTTAGTGGTTGTTAGTGGTTGTTAGTGGTTGTTACTGGTTGTAAGTAGTTGTTAGTGGTTGCTATAGGTTGTTAGTAGTTGTTAGTGGTTGTTAGTGGTTGTTAGTGGTTGTTAGTGTTTGTTAGTCGTTGTTAGCGGTTGTTAGTGGTTGTTAGTAGTTGTTAGTGGATGTTATTGGTTGTTACTGGTTGTTAGTAGTTGTTAGTGGTTGTTAGTAGTTGTTAGTGGTTGTTAGTAGTTGTTAGTAGTTGTTAGTGGTTGTAGTGGTTGTTAGTGGTTGTTAGTGTTGTTAGTGGTTGTTAGTGGTTGTTAGTGGTTGTTAGTGGTTGTTAGCGATTGTTAGTGGTTGTTAGTAGTTGTTAGTGGTTGTTAGTGGTTGTTAGTGGCTGTTATTGGTTGTTACTGGTTGTTAGTATTTGTTAGTGGTTGTTAGTGGTTGTTAGTGTTTGTTAGTGGTTGTTAGTGTTGTAAGTGGTTGTTAGTGGTTGTTAGTGGTTGTTAGTGGTTGCTATAGGTTGTTAGTAGTTGTTAGTGGTTGTTACTGGTTGTTAGTGGTTGTTAGTGTGTGTTAGTCGTTGTTAGCGGTTGTTAGTGATTGTTAGTAATTGTTAGTAGTTGTTAGTGGTTGTTAGTGGTTGTTAGTGGTTGTAAGTGGATGTTAGTAGTTTTTAATGGTTGTTAGTGTTTGTTATTGGTTGTTACTGGTTGTTAGTGGTTGTTAGTGGTTGTTAGTGGTTGTTAGTGGTTGTTAGTGGTTGTTAGTGGATGTTAGTAGTTGTTAGTGGTTGTTAGTGGATGTTAGTAGTTGTTAATGGTTGTTAGTGTTTGTTAGTGGTTGTTAGTAGTTGTTAGTGGTTGTTAGTAGTTGTTAATGCTTGATAATGGTTGTTAGTGGTTGTTAGTGGTTGTTCGTAGTTGTTAATGGTTGTTAGTGTTTGTTAGTGGTTGTTACAGGTTATTAATGTTGTTAGTGGTTGTTACTGGTTGTTAGTGGTTGTTAGTGGTTGTTAGTGTTTGTTAGTGGTTGTTAGTAGTTGTTAGTGGTTGTTAGTAGTTGTTAATGCTTGATAACGGTTGTTAGTGGTTGTTAGTGGTTGTTCGTAGTTGTTAGTGGTTGTTAGTGGTTGTTAGTGGTTGTTAATGGTTGTTAGTGGTTGTTAGTGGATGTTAGTGGATGTTAGTATTTGTTGATGCTTGTTAGTGGTTGTTAGTGGTTGTTATTGGTTGTTAGTGGTTGTTAGTGGTTGTTAGTAGTTGTTAATGTCTGATAATGGTTGTTAGTAATTGTTAGTGGTTGTTTGTGGTTGTTAGTTGTTGTTAGTGGTTGTTAGTGGTTGTTAGTGTTTGTTAGTGGTTGTTAGTAGTTTTTAGAGCTTGTTAGTGGTTGTTAATGGTTGTTAATGGTTGTTAGTGTTTGTTAGTGGTTGTTAGTAGTTGTTAGTGGTTGTTAGTTGTTGTTTGTGGTTGTTAGTGGTTGTTAGAGGTTGTTAGTGTTGTTAGTGGTTGTTACTGGTTTTTAGTGATTGTTAGTGGTTGTTAGTGGTTGTTAGTGGTTGTTAGTGGATGTTATTAGTTGTTAATGGTTGTTAGTGTTTGTTAGTGGTTGTTAGTAGTTGTTAGTGGTTGTTAGTAGTTGTTAGTATTTGTTTGTGGTTGTTAGTAGTTGTTAGTGGTTGTTAGTGGTTGTTAGTGGTTGTTAATGGTTGTTAGTAATTGTTATTGGTCGTCAGTGGTTGTTAATGGTTGTTAGTAGTTGTTAGTGGTTGGTAGTGGTTGTTAGTTGTTGTTTGTGGTTGTTAGTAATTGTTATTGTTCGTTAGTGGTTGTTAACGGTTGTTTGTAGTGGTTAGTGGTTGTTAGTGGTTGTTAGTGATTGTTAGTGGTTGTTAGTGGTTGTTAGTAGTCGTTAGTGGTTGTTGGTGGTTGTTAGTGGTTGTTTGTGGGTGTTCATGGTTGTTAGTGGTTGTTATTAGTTGTTAGTGGTTGTTAGTGGTTGTTAGTGGTCGTTAGTGGTTTTTAGTGGTTGTTAGTAGTTGTTAGTGGTTGTTACTGGTTGTTAGTGGTTGTTAGTGGTTGTTAGTGGTTGTTAACGGTTGGTTGTGATTGTTAGTGTTGTTAGTGGTTGTTAGTGGTTGTTAGTAGTTGTTAGTGGTTGTTAGTGGTTGTTAGTGGTTGTTCGTGTTTGTTAGTGGTTGTTAGTGGTTGTTAGTGGTTGTTAGCGGTTGTTAGTGTTTGTTAGTGTTGTTATTAGGTTGTTAGTGGTTGTTAGTAGTTGTTAGAGGTTGTTAGTGGTGGTTAGTGGTTGTTAGTGGTTGTTAGTGGTTTTTAGTGGTTGTTAGTAGTTGGTAGTAGTTGTTAGAGGTTGTTAGTGGTTGTTAGTGATTGTTAGTTTTGTTAGTGGTTGTTAGTGACTGCTTGTTAGTAGTTGTTAGTAGGTGTTAGAGGTTGTTAGTGGTTGTTAGTGGTTGTTAGTGGCTGTTAGAGGTTGTTAGTGGTTTTTAGTAGTTGTTAGTGGTTGTTAGTACTTGTTAGTGGTTGTTAGTGGTTGTTAATGATTATTAGTAGTTGTTCGTGGTTGTTAGTGGTTGTTAGTGGTTGTTAGTAGTTGTCAGTGGTTGTTAGTGGTTGTTAGTAGTTGTTAGTGGTTGTTAGTGGTTGTTATTGATTGTCAGCGGTTGTTAGTGGTTGTTAATAATTGTTATTGGTCGTTAGTGGTTTTTAATGTTTGTTAGTAGTTATTAGTGATTGTTAGTGGTTGTTAGTGGTTGTTAGTAGTTGTTAGTGATTGTTAGTGGTTGTTAGTGTGCGTTAGTGGTTGGTAGTGATTGGTAGTGGTTGTTAGTGTTATTAGTGGTTGTTAGTGGTTGTTATTAGTTGTTAGTGGTTGTTAGTGGTTGTTAGTGGTTGTTAGTGTTTGTTAGTGGTTGTGAGTGGTTGTTAGTGGATGTTACTCGTTGTTAGTGGTTGTTAGTGGTTGTTAGTGATTATTAGTTGTTGTTAATGTTTGTTAATTGTTGTTAGTGGTTGTTAGTGGTTGTTAGTGGTTGTTAGTGGTTGTTAGTGGTCGTTAGTAATTGTTATTGGTCGTTAGTGGTCGTTAATAGTTGTTAGAAGTTGTTCGTGGTTGTTAGTGGTTGTTAGTGGTTGTTAGTGGTTGTTAGTGGTTGTTAGTGGTTGTTAGTAGTTTTTAGTGATTGTTAGTGGTTGTTAGTGGTTGTTTGTGGTTGTTAATGTTTGTTAGTGGTTGTTAGTAGTTGTTAGTGGTTGTTAGTGGTTCTAGTGTTGTTAGTGCTTGTTAGTGGTTGTTAGTGGTTGTTAGTGGTTGTTAGTCGTTGTTAGCGGTTGTTAGTGGTTGTTAGTGTTGTTAGTGATTGTTAGTAGTTGTTAGTGGTTGTTGGTGGTTGTTAGTGGTTGTTTGTGGGTGTTCATGGTTGTTAGTGGTTGTTATTAGTTGTTAGTGGTTGTTAGTGGTTGTTAGTGGTTGTTAGTGGTTTTTAGTGGTTGTTAGTAGTTGTTAGTGGTTGTTACTGGTTGTTAGTGGTTGTTAGTGGTTGTTAGTGGTTGTTAACGGTTGGTAGTGATTGTTAGTGTTGTTAGTGGTTGTTAGTGGTTGTTAGTAGTTGTTAGTGGTTGTTAGTGGTTGTTAGTGGTTGTTAGTGTTTGTTAGTGGTTGTTAGTGGTTGTTAGTGGTTGTTAGCGGTTGTTAGTGTTTGTTAGTGTTGTTATTAGGTTGTTAGTGGTTGTTAGTAGTTGTTAGAGGTTGTTAGTGGTGGTTAGTGGTTGTTAGTGGTTGTTAGTGGTTTTTAGTGGTTGTTAGTAGTTGTTAGTAGTTGTTAGAGGTTGTTAGTGGTTGTTAGCGGTTGTTAGTGATTGTTAGTGTTGTTAGTGGTTGTTAGTGACTGCTTGTTAGTAGTTGTTAGTAGGTGTTAGAGGTTGTTAGTGGTTGTTAGTGGTTGTTAGTGGCTGTTAGAGGTTGTTAGTGGTTTTTAGTAGTTGTTAGTGGTTGTTAGTACTTGTTAGTGGTTGTTAGTGGTTGTTAATGATTGTTAGTAGTTGTTCGTGGTTGTTAGTGGTTGTTAGTGGTTGTTAGTAGTTGTCAGTGGTTGTTAGTGGTTGTTAGTAGTTGTTAGTGGTTGTTAGTGGTTGTTATTGATTGTCAGCGGTTGTTAGTGGTTGTTAATAATTGTTATTGGTCGTTAGTGTTTGTTAATGTTTGTTAGTAGTTGTTAGTGATTGTTAGTGGTTGTTAGTGGTTGTTAGTAGTTGTTAGTGATTGTTAGTGGTTGTTAGTGGGCGTTAGTGGTTGGTAGTGATTGGTAGTGGTTGTTAGTGTTATTAGTGGTTGTTAGTGGTTGTTATTAGTTGTTAGTGGTTGTTAGTGGTTGTTAGTGGTTGTTAGTGTTTGTTAGTGGTTGTGAGTGGTTGTTAGTGGATGTTACTCGTTGTTAGTGGTTGTTAGTGGTTGTTAGTGATTATTAGTTGTTGTTAATGTTTGTTAATTGTTGTTAGTGCTTGTTAGTGGTTGTTAGTGGTTGTTAGTGGTTGTTAGTGGTCGTTAGTAATTGTTATTGGTCGTTAGTGGTCGTTCATGGTTGTTAGAAGTTGTTCGTGGTTGTTAGTGGTTGTTAGTGGTTGTTAGTGGTTGTTAGTGGTTGTTAGTGATTGTTAGTGGTTCTAGTGTTGTTAGTGCTTGTTAGTGGTTGTTAGTGGCTGTTAGTGGTTGTTAGTCGTTGTTAGCGGTTGTTAGTGGTTGTTAGTGTTGTTAGTGGTTGTTAGTGGTTGTTAGTAGTTGTTAGTGGTTGTTAGTAGTTGTTATTGGTTGTTAGTGGTTGTTAGTAGTTGTTAGTGGTTGTTAGTAGTTGTTAGTGGTTGTTAGTAATTGTTATTGGACGTTAGTGGTTGTTAATGGTTGTTAGTAGTGGTTAGTGGTTGTTAGTGTTTGTTAGTGGTTGTTAGTAGTTGTTTGTGGTTGTTAATGGTTATTATTGGTTGTTAGTAGTTGTTAGTGGTTGTTAGTGGTTGTTATTGGTTGTTAGTAATTGTTATTGGTCGTTAGTGGTTGTTAATGCTTGTTAGTATTTGTTAGTGGTTGTTAGTGGTTGTTAGTAGTTGTTAGTTGTTGTTAGTAGTTGTTAGTGGTTGTTAGTGGTTGTTAGTGGTTGTTATTGTTGTTAGTGGTTGTTAGTGGTTGTTAGTGGTTGTTGTGTGGATGTTAGTGGTTGTTAGTGGTTGTTAGTAGTTGTTAGTGGTTGTTAGTGTTTGTTAGTGGTTGTTAGTGGTTGTTTGTTGTTGTTAATGGTTATTAGTGGTTGTTAGTAGTTGTTAGTGGTTGTTAGTGGTTGTTACTTGTTGTTAGTATTTGTTAGAGCTTGGTGGTGGTTGTTAGTGGTTGTTAGTGGTGTTAATAGTTGTTAGTGGTTGTTATTGGTTGTTAGTGGTTGTTAGTGGTTGTTAGTGGTTGTTAGATGTTGTTAGTGGTTGTTAGTGGTTGTTAGTGGTTGTCAGTAGTTTTTAGTGGTTGTTAGTGTTTGTTAGTGGTTGTTAGTGGTTGTTAGTAGTTGTTCGTGGTTGTTAGTGGTTGTTAGTGGTTGTTATTGGTTGTTAGTGGTTGTTAGTGGTTGTTAGTGGTTGTTAGATGTTGTTAGTGGTTGTTAGTGGTTGTTAGTGGTTGTTAGTGGTTGTTAGCGGTTGTTAACGGTTGTTAGTGGCTGTTAGTGTTGTTAGAGGTTGTTAGTGGTTGTTACTGGTTGTTAGTAGTTGTTAGAACTTGGTAGTGGTTGTTAATGGTTGTTAGTGGTTGTTAGTAGTTGTTAGTGGTTGTCATTGGTTGTTAGTGGTTGCTAGTGGTTGTTAGTGGTTGTTAGATGTTGTTAGTGGTTGTTAGTGGTTGTTAGTGGTTGTTATTAGTTGTTAGTGGTTGGCAGTGGTTGCTTGTGGTTGTTAGTGGTTGTTACTAGTTGTTCGTGGTTGTTAGTGTTTGTTAGTGGTTGTTAGTGGTTATTAGTGGTTGTTTGTGGTTGTTACTGGTTGTTAGTGGTTGTTAGAGCTTGGTAGTGGTTGTTAGTGGTTGTTAGTGGTTGTTAGTAATTGTTAGTGGTTGTTAGTGGTTGTTAGTGGTTGTTAGTGGTTGTTAGTGGATGTTAGTAGTTGTTAATGGTTGTTAGTGGTTGTTAGTGGTTGTTAGTAGTTGTTAGTGGTTGTTAGTATTTGTTAACGTTTGATAATGGTTGTTAGTGGTTGTTAGTGGTTGTTAGTAGTTGTTAGTGGTTGTTAGTGGTTGTTTGTGGTTGTTAGTAGTTGTTAGTGGTTGTTATTAGCTGTTAATGTTTGATAATGTTTGTTAGTAGTTGTTAGTGGCTGTTAGTGGTTGTTAGTGGTTGTTAGTGGTTGTTAATGGTTGTTAGTGGTTGTTAGTATTTGTTAGTGGTTGTTAGTGGTTGTTAATTGTTGTTATTGGTTGTTAGTAGTTGTTAGTTGTTGTTAGTTGTTGTTAGTGGTTGTTAGTGGTTGTTAGTGGTTGTTAGTAGTTGTTAGTGGTTGTTATTGGTTGTTAGTGGTTCTTAGTGTTTGTTAGTCGTTGTTAGCGCTTGTTAGTGATTGTTAGTGTTGTTAGTGGTTGTTAGGGGTTGTTAGTAGTTGTTAGTAGTTGTTAGAAATTGTTAGTGGTTGTTAGTGATTGTTAGTGGTTGTTAGTTGTTGTTAGTGGTTGTTAGTAGTTGTTATTGGTCGTTAGTGGTTGCTAATGATTATTAGTAGTTGTTAGTGGTTGTTAGTGGTTGGTAGTGGTTGTTAGTGGTTGTTAGTGGTTGTTAGTGGTTGTTAGTGGTTGTTAGTGGTTGTTAGTGGTTGTTAGTAGTTGTTAGTGGTTGTTAGTGGTTGTTACTGATTGTCAGTGGTTGTTAGTGGTTGTTTGTGGTTGTTACTGGTTGTTAGTGGTTGTTAGAGCTTGGTAGTGGTTGTTAGTGTTTGTTAGTGGTTGTTAGTAATTGTTAGTGGTTGTTAGTGGTTGTTAATGGTTGTTAGTGGTTATTAGTGGTTGTTTGTGGTTGTTACTGGTTGTTAGTGGTTGTTAGAGCTTGGTAGTGGTTGTTAGTGCTTGTTAGTGGTTGTTAGTAATTGTTAGTGGTTGTTAGTGGTTGTTAGTGGTTGTTACTGGTTGTTAGTGGATGTTAGTAGTTGTTAATGGTTGTTAGTGGTTGTTAGTGGTTGTTAGTAGTTGTTAGTGATTGTTAGTGGTTGTTAGTGGGCGTTAGTGGTTGGTAGTGATTGGTAGTGGTTGTTAGTGTTATTAGTGGTTGTTAGTGGTTGTTATTAGTTGTTAGTGGTTGTTAGTGGTTGTTAGTGGTTGTTAGTGTTTGTTAGTGGTTGTGAGTGGTTGTTAGTGGATGTTACTCGTTGTTAGTGGTTGTTAGTGGTTGTTAGTGTTTATTAGTGGTTGTTAATGTTTGTTAATTGTTGTTAGTGGTTGTTAGTGGTTGTTAGTGGTTGTTAGTGGTTGTTAGTGGTCGTTAGTAATTGTTATTGGTGGTTAGTGGTCGTTAATGGTTGTTAGAAGTTGTTCGTGGTTGTTAGTGGTTGTTAGTGGTTGTTAGTGGTTGTTAGTGGTTGTTAGTGGTTGTTAGTAGTTTTTAGTGATTGTTAGTGGTTGTTAGTGGTTGTTTGTGGTTGTTAATGTTTGTTAGTGTTTGTTAGTAGTTGTTAGTGGTTGTTAGTGGTTCTAGTGTTGTTAGTGCTTGTTAGTGGTTGTTAGTGGTTGTTAGTGGTTGTTAGTCGTTGTTAGCGGTTGTTAGTGGTTGTTAGTGTTGTTAGTGGTTGTTAGTGGTTGTTAGTAGTTGTTAGTGGTTGTTAGTAGTTGTTAGTGGTTGTTAGTAATTGTTATTGGACGTTAGTGGTTGTTAATGGTTGTTAGTAGTGTTTAGTGGTTGTTAGTGGTCGTTAGTGATTGTTAGTGTTTGTTAGTGGTTGTTAGTAGTTGTCAGTGGTTGTTAGTGTTTGTTAGTGGTTGTTAGTGGTTGTTTGTGGTTGTTAATGGTTATTATTGGTTGTTAGTAGTTGTTAGTGGTTGTTAGTGGTTGTTATTGGTTGTTAGTAATTGTTTTTGGTCGTTAGTGGTTGTTAATGGTTGTTAGTATTTGTTAGTGGTTGTTAGTGGTTGTTAGTGGTTGTTAGTGGTTGTTAGTTGTTGTTAGTAGTTGTTAGTGGTTGTTAGTGGTTGTTAGTGGTTGTTATTGTTGTTAGTGGTTGTTAGTGGTTGTTAGTGGTTGTTGTGTGGATGTTAGTGGTTGTTAGTGGTTGTTAGTAGTTGTTAGTGGTTGTTAGTGTTTGTTAGTGGTTGTTAGTATTTGTTAGAGCTTGGTGGTGGTTGTTAGTGTTTGGTAGTGGTGTTAGTAGTTGTTAGTGGTTGTTATTGGTTGATAGTGGTTGTTAGTGGTTGTTAGTGGTTGTTAGATGTTGTTAGTGGTTGTTAGTGGTTGTTAGTGGTTGTTAGTAGTTTTTAGTGGTTGTTAGTGTTTGTTAGTGGTTGTTAGTGGTTGTTAGTAGTTGTTCGTGGTTGTTAGTGGTTGTTAGTGGTTGTTATTGGTTGTTAGTGGTTGTTAGTGGTTGTTAGTGGTTGTTAGATGTTGTTAGTGGTTGTTAGTGGTTGTTAGTGGTTGTTAGTGGTTGTTAGTGGTTGTTACCGGGTGTTAGTGGCTGTTAGTGTTGTTAGAGTTTGTTAGTGGTTGTTACTGGTTGTTAGTAGTTGTTAGAACTTGGTAGTGGTTGTTAGTAGTTGTTAGTGGTTGTCATTGGTTGTTAGTGGTTGCTAGTGGTTGTTAGTGGTTGTTAGATGTTGTTAGTGGTTGTTAGTGGTTGTTAGTGGTTGTTATTAGTTGTTAGTGGTTGGCAGTGGTTGCTTGTGGTTGTTAGTGGTTGTTACTAGTTGTTCGTGGTTGTTAGTGTTTGATAGTGGTTGTTAGTGGTTATTAGTGGTTGTTTGTGGTTGTTACTGGTTGTTAGTGGTTGTTAGAGCTTGGTAGTGGTTGTTAGTGGTTGTTAGTGGTTGTTAGTAATCGTTAGTGGTTGTTAGTGGTTGTTAGTGGTTGTTAGTGGTTGTTAGTGGATGTTAGTAGTTGTTAATGGTTGTTAGTGGTTGTTAGTGGTTGTTAGTAGTTGTAAGTGGTTGTTAGTATTTGTTAACGTTTGATAATGGTTGTTAATGTTTGTTAGTAGTTGTTACTGGTTGTTCGTGGTTGTTAGTGGTTGTTAGTGTTTGTTAGTGGTTGTTAGTGGTAGTTAGCAGTTGTTATTGGTTTTTAGTGTTGTTAGTGGTTGTTAGTGGTTGTTAGTGGTTGTTAGTAGTTGTTA
The DNA here is from genome assembly GCA_964016885.1 of Eledone cirrhosa. Lineage (NCBI taxonomy): Eukaryota > Metazoa > Mollusca > Cephalopoda > Octopoda > Eledonidae > Eledone > Eledone cirrhosa. Next base: position 25,719,708 of record OZ024744.1, read on the forward strand.
GAACTTGTTAGTGGTTGTTAATGGTTGTTAATGGTTGTTAGTGGTTGTTAGTGGTTGTTAGTAGTTGTTAGTGGTTGTTAGTTGTTGTTTGTGTTTGTTAGTGGTTGTTAGTGACGATTAGTGTTGTTAGTGGTTGTTAGTGGTTGTTAGTGGTTGTTAGTGGTTGTTAGTGGTTGTTAGTGGTTGTTAGTGGATGTTAGTAGTTGTTAATGGTTGTTAGTGGTTGTTAGTGGTTGGTAGTAGTTGTTAATACTTGATAATGGTTGTTAGTTGTTGTTAGTGGTTAATAGTAGTTGTTAGTGGTTGTTAGTATATGTAAGTTGTTAGTGGATGTTAGTGGATGTTAGTAGTTGTTGATGGTTGTTAGTGGTTGTTAGTGGTTGTTAGTGGTTGTTATCGGTTGTTAGTGGCTGTTAGTGTTGTTAGAGGTTGTTAGTGGTTGTTACTGGTTTTTAGTAGTTGTTAGAACTTGGTAGTGGTTGTTAGTGGTTGTTAGTGGTTGTTAGTAGTTGTTAGTAGTTGTCATTGTTTTGTTAGTGGTTGCTAGTGGTTGTTAGTGGTTGTTAGATGTTGTTAGTGGTTGTTAGTGGTTGTTAGTGGTTATTAGTGGTTGTTTGTGGTTGTTACTGGTTGTTAGTGGTTGTTAGAGCTTGGTAGTGGTTGTTAGTGGTTGTTAGTGGTTGTTAGTAATTGTTAGTGGTTGTTAGTGGTTGTTAGTGGTTGTTAGTGGTTGTTAGTGGATGTTAGTAGTTGTTAATGGTTGTTAGTGGTTGTTAGTGGTTGTTAGTAGTTGTTAGTGATTGTTAGTGGTTGTTAGTGGGCGTTAGTGGTTGGTAGTGATTGGTAGTGGTTGTTAGTGTTATTAGTGGTTGTTAGTGGTTGTTATTAGTTGTTAGTGGTTGTTAGTGGTTGTTAGTGGTTGTTAGTGTTTGTTAGTGGTTGTGAGTGGTTGTTAGTAGATGTTACTCGTTGTTAGTGGTTGTTAGTGGTTGTTAATGTTTGTTAATTGTTGTTAGTGGTTGTTAGTGGTTGTTAGTGGTTGTTAGTGGTTGTTAGTGGTCGTTAGTAATTGTTATTGGTCGTTAGTGGTCGTTAATGGTTGTTAGAAGTTGTTCGTGGTTGTTTGTGGTTGTTAATGTTTGTTAGTGGTTGTTAGTAGTTGTTAGTGGTTGTTAGTGGTTCTAGTGTTGTTAGTGCTTGTTAGTGGTTGTTAGTGGTTGTTAGTGGTTGTTTGTCGTTGTTAGCGGTTGTTAGTGGTTGTTAGTGTTGTTTGTGGTTGTTAGTGGTTGTTAGTAGTTGTTAGTGGTTGTTAGTAGTTGTTAGTGGTTGTTAGTGGTTGTTAGTAGTTGTTAGTGGTTGTTAGTAGTTGTTAGTGGTTGTTAGTAATTGTTATTGAACGTTAGTGGTTGTTAATGGTTGTTAGTAGTGTTTAGTGGTTGTTAGTGGTCGTTAGTGATTGTTAGTGTTTGTTAGTGGTTGTTAGTAGTTGTCAGTGGTTGTTAGTGTTTGTTAGTGGTTGTTAGTGGTTGTTTGTGGTTGTTAATGGTTATTATTGGTTGTTAGTAGTTGTTAGTGGTTGTTAGTGGTTGTTATTGGTTGTTAGTAATTGTTATTGGTCGTTAGTGGTTGTTAATGGTTGTTAGTATTTGTTAGTGGTTGTTAGTGGTTGTTAGTGGTTGTTAGTGGTTGTTAGTTGTTGTTAGTAGTTGTTAGTGGTTGTTAGTGGTTGTTAGTGGTTGTTATTGTTGTTAGTGGTTGTTAGTGGTTGTTAGTGGTTGTTGTTAGGATGTTAGTGGTTGTTAGTGGTTGTTAGTAGTTGTTAGTGGTTGTTAGTGTTTGTTAGTGGTTGTTAGTGGTTGTTTGTTGTTGTTAATGGTTATTAGTGGTTGTTAGTAGTTGTTAGTGGTTGTTAGTGGTTGTTACTGGTTGTTAGTATTTGTTAGAGCTTGGTGGTGGTTGTTAGTGGTTGTTAGTGGTGTTAGTAGTTGTTAGTGGTTGTTATTGTTTGATAATGGTTGTTAGTGGTTGTTAGTGGTTGTTAAATGTTGTTAGTGGTTGTTAGTGGTTGTTAGTGGTTGTTAGTAGTTTTTAGTGGTTGTTAGTGTTTGTTAGTGGTTGTTAGTGGTTGTTAGTAGTTGTTCGTGGTTGTTAGTGGTTGTTAGTGGTTGTTATTGGTTGTTAGTGGTTGTTAGTGGTTGTTAGTGGTTGTTAGATGTTGTTAGTGGTTGTTAGTGGTTGTTAGTGGTTGTTAGTGGTTGTTAGTGGTTGTTAACGGTTGTTAGTGGCTGTTAGTGTTGTTAGAGGTTGTTAGTGGTTGTTACTGGTTGTTAGTAGTTGTTAGAACTTGGTAGTGGTTGTTAGTGGTTGTTAGTGGTTGTTAGTAGTTGTTAGTGGTTGTCATTGGTTGTTAGTGGTTGCTAGTGGTTGTTAGTGGTTGTTAGATGTTGTTAGTGGTTGTTAGTGGTTGTTAGTGGTTGTTATTAGTTGTTAGTGGTTGGCAGTGGTTGCTTGTGGTTGTTAGTGGTTGTTACTAGTTGTTCGTGGTTGTTAGTGTTTGTTAGTGGTTGTTAGTGGTTATTAGTGGTTGTTTGTGGTTGTTACTGGTTGTTAGTGGTTGTTAGAGCTTGGTAGTGGTTGTTAGTGGTTGTTAGTGGTTGTTAGTAATTGTTAGTGGTTGTTAGTGGTTGTTAGTGGTTGTTAGTGTTTGTTAGTGGATGTTAGTAGTTGTTAATGGTTGTTAGTGGTTGTTAGTGGTTGTTAGTAGTTGTTAGTGGTGGTTAGTATTTGTTAACGTTTGATAATGGTTGGTAGTGGTTGTTAGTGGTTGTTAGTAGTTGTTAGTGGTTGTTAGTGGTTGTTAGTGGTTGTTATTGGTTGTTAGTGGTTGTTAGTGGTTGTTAGTGGTTGTTAGATGTTGTTAGTGGTTGTTAGTGGTTGTTAGTGGTTGTTAGTGGTTGTTAGTGGTTGTTAACGGTTGTTAGTGGCTGTTAGTGTTGTTAGAGGTTGTTAGTGGTTGTTACTAGTTGTTAGTAGTTGTTAGAACTTGGTAGTGGTTGTTAGTGGTTGTTAGTGGTTGTTAGTAGTTGTTAGTGGTTGTCATTGGTTGTTAGTGGTTGCTAGTGGTTGTTAGTGGTTGTTAGATGTTGTTAGTGGTTGTTAGTGGTTGTTAGTGGTTGTTATTAGTTGTTAGTGGTTGGCAGTGGTTGCTTGTGGTTGTTAGTGGTTGTTACTAGTTGTTCGTGGTTGTTAGTGTTTGTTAGTGGTTGTTAGTGGTTATTAGTGGTTGTTTGTGGTTGTTACTGGTTGTTAGTGGTTGTTAGAGCTTGGTAGTGGTTCTTAGTGGTTGTTAGTGGTTGTTAGCAATTGTTAGTGGTTGTTAGTGGTTGTTAGTGATTGTTAGTGGTTGTTAGTGGATGTTAGTAGTTGTTAATGGTTGTTAGTGGTTGTTAGTGGTTGTTAGTAGTTGTTAGTGGTTGTTAGTATTTGTTAACGTTTGATAATGGTTGGTAGTGGTTGTTAGTGGTTGTTAGTAGTTGTTAGTGGTTGTTAGTGGTTGTTTGTGGTTGTTAGTAGTTGTTAGTGATTGTTAGTGGTTGTTAGTGGATGTTAGTAGTTGTTAATGGTTGTTAGTGGTTGTTAGTGGTTGTTAGTAGTTGTTAGTGGTTGTTAGTATTTGTTAACGTTTGATAATGGTTGGTAGTGGTTGTTAGTGGTTGTTAGTAGTTGTTAGTGGTTGTTAGTGGTTGTTTGTGGTTGTTAGTAGTTGTTAGTGGTTGTTAGTAGTTGTTAATGTTTGATAATGTTTGTTAGTAGTTGTTAGTGGCTGTTAGTGGTTGTTAGTGGTTGTTAGTGGTTGTTAATGGTTGTTAGTGGTTGTTAGTATTTGTTAGTGGTTGTTAGTGGTTGTTAATGGTTGTTATTGGTTGTTAGTAGTTGTTAGTTGTTGTTAGTTGTTGTTAGTCGTTGTTAGTGGTTGTTAGTGGTTGTTAGTAGTTGTTAGTGGTTGTTATTGGTTGTTAGTGGTTCTTAGTGTTTGTTAGTCGTTGTTAGCGCTTGTTAGCGATTGTTAGTGTTGTTAGTGGTTGTTAGGGGTTGTTAGTAGTTGTTAGTAGTTGTTAGAGGTTGTTAGTGGTTGTTAGTGGTTGTTAGTGGTTGTTAGTTGTTGTTAGTGGTTGTTAGTAGTTGTTATTGGTCGTTACTGGTTGCTAATGATTATTAGTAGTTGTTAGTGGTTGTTAGTGGTTGGTAGTGGTTGTTAGTGGTTGTTAGTGGTTGTTAGTGGTTGTTAGTGGTTGTTAGTGGTTGTTAGTGGTTGTTAGTAGTTGTTAGTGGTTGTTAGTGGTTGTTACTGATTGTCAGTGGTTGTTAGTGGTTGTTAGTAATTGTTATTGGTCGTTAGTGGTTGTTAATGTTTGTTAGTAGTTGTTACTGGTTGTTCGTGGTTGTTAGTGGTTGTTAGTGGTTGTTAGTGGTTGTTAGTGGTTGTTAGCAGTTGTTATTGGTTTTTAGTATTGTTAGTGGTTGTTAGTGGTTGTTAGTGGTTGTTAGTAGTTGTTAGAACTTGTTAGTGGTTGTTAATGGTTGTTAATGGTTGTTAGTGGTTGTTAGTGGTTGTTAGTAGTTGTTAGTGGTTGTTAGTTGTTGTTTGTGGTTGTTAGTGGTTGTTAGTGACGATTAGTGTTGTTAGTGATTGTTAGTGGTTGTTAGTGGTTGTTAGTGGTTGTTAGTGGTTGTTAGTGGTTGTTAGTGGATGTTAGTAGTTGTTAATGGTTGTTAGTGGTTGTTAGTGGTTGGTAGTAATTGTTAATGCTTGATAATGGTTGTTAGTTGTTGTTAGTGGTTGATAGTAGTTGTTAGTGGTTGTTAGTAGATGTAAGTTGTTAGTGGATGTTAGTGGATGTTAGTAGTTGTTGATGGTTGTTAGTGGTTGTTAGTGGTTGTTAGTGGTTGTTAGCGGTTGTTAGTGGCTGTTAGTGTTGTTAGAGGTTGTTAGCGGTTGTTACTGGTTGTTAGTAGTTGTTAGAACTTGGTAGTGGTTGTTAGTGGTTGTTAGTGGTTGTTAGTAGTTGTTAGTGGTTGTCATTGTTTTGTTAGTGGTTGCTAGTGGTTGTTAGTGGTTGTTAGATGTTGTTAGTGGTTGTTAGTGGTTGTTAGTGGTTGTTAGTAGTTGTTAGTGGTTGTTAGTGGTTGTTTGTGGTTGTTAGTGGTTGTTGCTAGTTGTTCGTGGTTGTTAGTGTTTGTTAGTGGTTGTTAGTGGTTATTAGTGGTTGTTTGTGGTTGTTACTGGTTGTTAGTGGTTGTTAGAGCTTGGTAGTGGTTGTTAGTGGTTGTTAGTGGTTGTTAGTAATTGTTAGTGGTTGTTAGTGGTTGTTAGTGGTTGTTAGTGGTTGTTAGTGGATGTTAGTAGTTGTTAATGGTTGTTAGTGGTTGTTAGTGGTTGTTAGTAGTTGTTAGTGGTTGTTAGTATTTGTTAACGTTTGATAATGGTTGTTAGTGGTTGTTAGTGGTTGTTAGTAGTTGTTAGTGGTTGTTAGTGGTTGTTTGTGGATGTTAGTAGTTGTTAGTGGTTGTTAGTAGTTGTTAATGTTTGATAATGTTTGTTAGTAGTTGTTAGTGGTTGTTAGTGGTTGTTAGTGGTTGTTAGTGGTTGTTAATGGTTGTTAGTGGTTGTTAGTATTTGTTAGTGGTTGTTAGTGGTTGTTAATGGTTGTTATTGGTTGTTAGTAGTTGTTAGTTGTTGTTAGTTGTTGTTAGTGGTTGTTAGTGGTTGTTAGTGGTTGTTAGTAGTTGTTAGTGGTTGTTATTGGTTGTTAGTGGTTCTTAGTGTTTGTTAGTCGTTGTTAGCGCTTGTTAGTGATTGTTAGTGTTGTTAGTGGTTGTTAGTGGTTGTCATTGGTTGTTAGTGGTTGCTAGTGGTTGTTAGTGGTTGTTAGATGTTGTTAGTGGTTGTTAGTGGTTGTTAGTGGTTGTTATTAGTTGTTAGTGGTTGGCAGTGGTTGCTTGTGGTTGTTAGTGGTTGTTACTAGTTGTTCGTGGTTGTTAGTGTTTGTTAGTGGTTGTTAGTGGTTATTAGTGGTTGTTTGTGGTTGTTACTGGTTGTTAGTGGTTGTTAGAGCTTGGTAGTGGTTCTTAGTGGTTGTTAATGGTTGTTAGCAATTGTTAGTGGTTGTTAGTGGTTGTTAGTGATTGTTAGTGGTTGTTAGTGGATGTTAGTAGTTGTTAATGGTTGTTAGTGGTTGTTAGTGGTTGTTAGTAGTTGTTAGTGGTTGTTAGTATTTGTTAACGTTTGATAATGGTTGGTAGTGGTTGTTAGTGGTTGTTAGTAGTTGTTAGTGGTTGTTAGTGGTTGTTTGTGGTTGTTAGTAGTTGTTAGTGATTGTTAGTGGTTGTTAGTGGATGTTAGTAGTTGTTAATGGTTGTTAGTGGTTGTTAGTGGTTGTTAGTAGTTGTTAGTGGTTGTTAGTATTTGTTAACGTTTGATAATGGTTGGTAGTGGTTGTTAGTGGTTGTTAGTAGTTGTTAGTGGTTGTTAGTGGTTGTTTGTGGTTGTTAGTAGTTGTTAGTGGTTGTTAGTAGTTGTTAATGTTTGATAATGTTTGTTAGTAGTTGTTAGTGGCTGTTAGTGGTTGTTAGTGGTTGTTAGTGGTTGTTAATGGTTGTTAGTGGTTGTTAGTATTTGTTAGTGGTTGTTAGTGGTTGTTAATGGTTGTTATTGGTTGTTAGTAGTTGTTAGTTGTTGTTAGTTGTTGTTAGTCGTTGTTAGTGGTTGTTAGTGGTTGTTAGTAGTTGTTAGTGGTTGTTATTGGTTGTTAGTGGTTCTTAGTGTTTGTTAGTCGTTGTTAGCGCTTGTTAGCGATTGTTAGTGTTGTTAGTGGTTGTTAGGGGTTGTTAGTAGTTGTTAGTAGTTGTTAGAGGTTGTTAGTGGTTGTTAGTGGTTGTTAGTGGTTGTTAGTTGTTGTTAGTGGTTGTTAGTAGTTGTTATTGGTCGTTACTGGTTGCTAATGATTATTAGTAGTTGTTAGTGGTTGTTAGTGGTTGGTAGTGGTTGTTAGTGGTTGTTAGTGGTTGTTAGTGGTTGTTAGTGGTTGTTAGTGGTTGTTAGTGGTTGTTAGTAGTTGTTAGTGGTTGTTAGTGGTTGTTACTGATTGTCAGTGGTTGTTAGTGGTTGTTAGTAATTGTTATTGGTCGTTAGTGGTTGTTAATGTTTGTTAGTAGTTGTTACTGGTTGTTCGTGGTTGTTAGTGGTTGTTAGTGGTTGTTAGTGGTTGTTAGTGGTTGTTAGCAGTTGTTATTGGTTTTTAGTATTGTTAGTGGTTGTTAGTGGTTGTTAGTGGTTGTTAGTAGTTGTTAGAACTTGTTAGTGGTTGTTAATGGTTGTTAATGGTTGTTAGTGGTTGTTAGTGGTTGTTAGTAGTTGTTAGTGGTTGTTAGTTGTTGTTTGTGGTTGTTAGTGGTTGTTAGTGACGATTAGTGTTGTTAGTGATTGTTAGTGGTTGTTAGTGGTTGTTAGTGGTTGTTAGTGGTTGTTAGTGGTTGTTAGTGGATGTTAGTAGTTGTTAATGGTTGTTAGTGGTTGTTAGTGGTTGGTAGTAGTTGTTAATGCTTGATAATGGTTGTTAGTTGTTGTTAGTGGTTGATAGTAGTTGTTAGTGGTTGTTAGTAGATGTAAGTTGTTAGTGGATGTTAGTGGATGTTAGTAGTTGTTGATGGTTGTTAGTGGTTGTTAGTGGTTGTTAGTGGTTGTTAGCGGTTGTTAGTGGCTGTTAGTGTTGTTAGAGGTTGTTAGCGGTTGTTACTGGTTGTTAGTAGTTGTTAGAACTTGGTAGTGGTTGTTAGTGGTTGTTAGTGGTTGTTAGTAGTTGTTAGTGGTTGTCATTGTTTTGTTAGTGGTTGCTAGTGGTTGTTAGTGGTTGTTAGATGTTGTTAGTGGTTGTTAGTGGTTGTTAGTGGTTGTTAGTAGTTGTTAGTGGTTGTTAGTGGTTGTTTGTGGTTGTTAGTGGTTGTTGCTAGTTGTTCGTGGTTGTTAGTGTTTGTTAGTGGTTGTTAGTGGTTATTAGTGGTTGTTTGTGGTTGTTACTGGTTGTTAGTGGTTGTTAGAGCTTGGTAGTGGTTGTTAGTGGTTGTTAGTGGTTGTTAGTAATTGTTAGTGGTTGTTAGTGGTTGTTAGTGGTTGTTAGTGGTTGTTAGTGGATGTTAGTAGTTGTTAATGGTTGTTAGTGGTTGTTAGTGGTTGTTAGTAGTTGTTAGTGGTTGTTAGTATTTGTTAACGTTTGATAATGGTTGTTAGTGGTTGTTAGTGGTTGTTAGTAGTTGTTAGTGGTTGTTAGTGGTTGTTTGTGGTTGTTAGTAGTTGTTAGTGGTTGTTAGTAGTTGTTAATGTTTGATAATGTTTGTTAGTAGTTGTTAGTGGTTGTTAGTGGTTGTTAGTGGTTGTTAGTGGTTGTTAGTGGTTGTTAGTGGTTGTTAGTGGTTGTTAGTAGTTTTTAGTGATTGTTAGTGGTTGTTAGTGGTTGTTTGTGGTTGTTAATGTTTGTTAGTGGTTGTTAGTAGTTGTTAGTGGTTGTTAGTGGTTCTAGTGTTGTTAGTGCTTGTTAGTGGTTGTTAGTGGTTGTTAGTGGTTGTTTGTCGTTGTTAGCGGTTGTTAGTGGTTGTTAGTGTTGTTTGTGGTTGTTAGTGGTTGTTAGTAGTTGTTAGTGGTTGTTAGTAGTTGTTAGTGGTTGTTAGTGGTTGTTAGTAGTTGTTAGTGGTTGTTAGTAGTTGTTAGTGGTTGTTAGTAATTGTTATTGAACGTTAGTGGTTGTTAATGGTTGTTAGTAGTGTTTAGTGGTTGTTAGTGGTCGTTAGTGATTGTTAGTGTTTGTTAGTGGTTGTTAGTAGTTGTCAGTGGTTGTTAGTGTTTGTTAGTGGTTGTTAGTGGTTGTTTGTGGTTGTTAATGGTTATTATTGGTTGTTAGTAGTTGTTAGTGGTTGTTAGTGGTTGTTATTGGTTGTTAGTAATTGTTATTGGTCGTTAGTGGTTGTTAATGGTTGTTAGTATTTGTTAGTGGTTGTTAGTGGTTGTTAGTGGTTGTTAGTGGTTGTTAGTTGTTGTTAGTAGTTGTTAGTGGTTGTTAGTGGTTGTTAGTGGTTGTTATTGTTGTTAGTGGTTGTTAGTGGTTGTTAGTGGTTGTTGTTAGGATGTTAGTGGTTGTTAGTGGTTGTTAGTAGTTGTTAGTGGTTGTTAGTGTTTGTTAGTGGTTGTTAGTGGTTGTTTGTTGTTGTTAATGGTTATTAGTGGTTGTTAGTAGTTGTTAGTGGTTGTTAGTGGTTGTTACTGGTTGTTAGTATTTGTTAGAGCTTGGTGGTGGTTGTTAGTGGTTGTTAGTGGTGTTAGTAGTTGTTAGTGGTTGTTATTGTTTGATAATGGTTGTTAGTGGTTGTTAGTGGTTGTTAAATGTTGTTAGTGGTTGTTAGTGGTTGTTAGTGGTTGTTAGTAGTTTTTAGTGGTTGTTAGTGTTTGTTAGTGGTTGTTAGTGGTTGTTAGTAGTTGTTCGTGGTTGTTAGTGGTTGTTAGTGGTTGTTATTGGTTGTTAGTGGTTGTTAGTGGTTGTTAGTGGTTGTTAGATGTTGTTAGTGGTTGTTAGTGGTTGTTAGTGGTTGTTAGTGGTTGTTAGTGGTTGTTAACGGTTGTTAGTGGCTGTTAGTGTTGTTAGAGGTTGTTAGTGGTTGTTACTGGTTGTTAGTAGTTGTTAGAACTTGGTAGTGGTTGTTAGTGGTTGTTAGTGGTTGTTAGTAGTTGTTAGTGGTTGTCATTGGTTGTTAGTGGTTGCTAGTGGTTGTTAGTGGTTGTTAGATGTTGTTAGTGGTTGTTAGTGGTTGTTAGTGGTTGTTATTAGTTGTTAGTGGTTGGCAGTGGTTGCTTGTGGTTGTTAGTGGTTGTTACTAGTTGTTCGTGGTTGTTAGTGTTTGTTAGTGGTTGTTAGTGGTTATTAGTGGTTGTTTGTGGTTGTTACTGGTTGTTAGTGGTTGTTAGAGCTTGGTAGTGGTTGTTAGTGGTTGTTAGTGGTTGTTAGTAATTGTTAGTGGTTGTTAGTGGTTGTTAGTGGTTGTTAGTAGTTGTTAGTGGTGGTTAGTATTTGTTAACGTTTGATAATGGTTGGTAGTGGTTGTTAGTGGTTGTTAGTAGTTGTTAGTGGTTGTTAGTGGTTGTTAGTGGTTGTTATTGGTTGTTAGTGGTTGTTAGTGGTTGTTAGTGGTTGTTAGATGTTGTTAGTGGTTGTTAGTGGATGTTAGTAGTTGTTAATGGTTGTTAGTGGTTGTTAGTGGTTGTTAGTAGTTGTTAGTGGTGGTTAGTATTTGTTAACGTTTGATAATGGTTGGTAGTGGTTGTTAGTGGTTGTTAGTAGTTGTTAGTGGTTGTTAGTGGTTGTTAGTGGTTGTTATTGGTTGTTAGTGGTTGTTAGTGGTTGTTAGTGGTTGTTAGATGTTGTTAGTGGTTGTTAGTGGTTGTTAGTGGTTGTTAGTGGTTGTTAGTGGTTGTTAACGGTTGTTAGTGGCTGTTAGTGTTGTTAGAGGTTGTTAGTGGTTGTTACTAGTTGTTAGTAGTTGTTAGAACTTGGTAGTGGTTGTTAGTGGTTGTTAGTGGTTGTTAGTAGTTGTTAGTGGTTGTCATTGGTTGTTAGTGGTTGCTAGTGGTTGTTAGTGGTTGTTAGATGTTGTTAGTGGTTGTTAGTGGTTGTTAGTGGTTGTTATTAGTTGTTAGTGGTTGGCAGTGGTTGCTTGTGGTTGTTAGTGGTTGTTACTAGTTGTTCGTGGTTGTTAGTGTTTGTTAGTGGTTGTTAGTGGTTATTAGTGGTTGTTTGTGGTTGTTACTGGTTGTTAGTGGTTGTTAGAGCTTGGTAGTGGTTCTTAGTGGTTGTTAGTGGTTGTTAGCAATTGTTAGTGGTTGTTAGTGGTTGTTAGTGATTGTTAGTGTTTGTTAGTGGATGTTAGTAGTTGTTAATGGTTGTTAGTGGTTGTTAGTGGTTGTTAGTAGTTGTTAGTGGTTGTTAGTATTTGTTAACGTTTGATAATGGTTGGTAGTGGTTGTTAGTGGTTGTTAGTAGTTGTTAGTGGTTGTTAGTGGTTGTTTGTGGTTGTTAGTAGTTGTTAGTGATTGTTAGTGGTTGTTAGTGGATGTTAGTAGTTGTTAATGGTTGTTAGTGGTTGTTAGTGGTTGTTAGTAGTTGTTAGTGGTTGTTAGTATTTGTTAACGTTTGATAATGGTTGGTAGTGGTTGTTAGTGGTTGTTAGTAGTTGTTAGTGGTTGTTAGTGGTTGTTTGTGGTTGTTAGTAGTTGTTAGTGGTTGTTAGTAGTTGTTAATGTTTGATAATGTTTGTTAGTAGTTGTTAGTGGCTGTTAGTGGTTGTTAGTGGTTGTTAGTGGTTGTTAATGGTTGTTAGTGGTTGTTAGTATTTGTTAGTGGTTGTTAGTGGTTGTTAATGGTTGTTATTGGTTGTTAGTAGTTGTTAGTTGTTGTTAGTTGTTGTTAGTCGTTGTTAGTGGTTGTTAGTGGTTGTTAGTAGTTGTTAGTGGTTGTTATTGGTTGTTAGTGGTTCTTAGTGTTTGTTAGTCGTTGTTAGCGCTTGTTAGCGATTGTTAGTGTTGTTAGTGGTTGTTAGGGGTTGTTAGTAGTTGTTAGTAGTTGTTAGAGGTTGTTAGTGGTTGTTAGTGGTTGTTAGTGGTTGTTAGTTGTTGTTAGTGGTTGTTAGTAGTTGTTATTGGTCGTTACTGGTTGCTAATGATTATTAGTAGTTGTTAGTGGTTGTTAGTGGTTGGTAGTGGTTGTTAGTGGTTGTTAGTGGTTGTTAGTGGTTGTTAGTGGTTGTTAGTGGTTGTTAGTGGTTGTTAGTAGTTGTTAGTGGTTGTTAGTGGTTGTTACTGATTGTCAGTGGTTGTTAGTGGTTGTTAGTAATTGTTATTGGTCGTTAGTGGTTGTTAATGTTTGTTAGTAGTTGTTACTGGTTGTTCGTGGTTGTTAGTGGTTGTTAGTGGTTGTTAGTGGTTGTTAGTGGTTGTTAGCAGTTGTTATTGGTTTTTAGTATTGTTAGTGGTTGTTAGTGGTTGTTAGTGGTTGTTAGTAGTTGTTAGAACTTGTTAGTGGTTGTTAATGGTTGTTAATGGTTGTTAGTGGTTGTTAGTGGTTGTTAGTAGTTGTTAGTGGTTGTTAGTTGTTGTTTGTGGTTGTTAGTGGTTGTTAGTGACGATTAGTGTTGTTAGTGATTGTTAGTGGTTGTTAGTGGTTGTTAGTGGTTGTTAGTGGTTGTTAGTGGTTGTTAGTGGATGTTAGTAGTTGTTAATGGTTGTTAGTGGTTGTTAGTGGTTGGTAGTAATTGTTAATGCTTGATAATGGTTGTTAGTTGTTGTTAGTGGTTGATAGTAGTTGTTAGTGGTTGTTAGTAGATGTAAGTTGTTAGTGGATGTTAGTGGATGTTAGTAGTTGTTGATGGTTGTTAGTGGTTGTTAGTGGTTGTTAGTGGTTGTTAGCGGTTGTTAGTGGCTGTTAGTGTTGTTAGAGGTTGTTAGCGGTTGTTACTGGTTGTTAGTAGTTGTTAGAACTTGGTAGTGGTTGTTAGTGGTTGTTAGTGGTTGTTAGTAGTTGTTAGTGGTTGTCATTGTTTTGTTAGTGGTTGCTAGTGGTTGTTAGTGGTTGTTAGATGTTGTTAGTGGTTGTTAGTGGTTGTTAGTGGTTGTTAGTAGTTGTTAGTGGTTGTTAGTGGTTGTTTGTGGTTGTTAGTGGTTGTTGCTAGTTGTTCGTGGTTGTTAGTGTTTGTTAGTGGTTGTTAGTGGTTATTAGTGGTTGTTTGTGGTTGTTACTGGTTGTTAGTGGTTGTTAGAGCTTGGTAGTGGTTGTTAGTGGTTGTTAGTGGTTGTTAGTAATTGTTAGTGGTTGTTAGTGGTTGTTAGTGGTTGTTAGTGGTTGTTAGTGGATGTTAGTAGTTGTTAATGGTTGTTAGTGGTTGTTAGTGGTTGTTAGTAGTTGTTAGTGGTTGTTAGTATTTGTTAACGTTTGATAATGGTTGTTAGTGGTTGTTAGTGGTTGTTAGTAGTTGTTAGTGGTTGTTAGTGGTTGTTTGTGGATGTTAGTAGTTGTTAGTGGTTGTTAGTAGTTGTTAATGTTTGATAATGTTTGTTAGTAGTTGTTAGTGGTTGTTAGTGGTTGTTAGTGGTTGTTAGTGGTTGTTAATGGTTGTTAGTGGTTGTTAGTATTTGTTAGTGGTTGTTAGTGGTTGTTAATGGTTGTTATTGGTTGTTAGTAGTTGTTAGTTGTTGTTAGTTGTTGTTAGTGGTTGTTAGTGGTTGTTAGTGGTTGTTAGTAGTTGTTAGTGGTTGTTATTGGTTGTTAGTGGTTCTTAGTGTTTGTTAGTCGTTGTTAGCGCTTGTTAGTGATTGTTAGTGTTGTTAGTGGTTGTTAGTGGTTGTTAGAGCTTGGTAGTGGTTGTTAGTGGTTGTTAGTGGTTGTTAGTAGTTGTTAGTAGTTGTTAGAGGTTGTTAGTGGTTGTTAGTGGTTGTTAGTGGTTGTTAGTTGTTGTTAGTGGTTGTTAGTAGTTGTTATTGGTCGTTAGTGGTTGCTAATGATTATTAGTAGTTGTTAGTGGTTGTTAGTGGTTGGTAGTGGTTGTTATTGGTTGTTAGTGGTTGTTAGTAGTTGTTAGTGGTTGTCAATGTTTGTTAGTGGTTGCTAGTGGTTGTTAGTGGTTGTTAGATGTTGTTAGTGGTTGTTAGTGGTTGTTAGTGGTTGTTAGTAGTTGTTAGTGGTTGTTAGTGGTTGTTTGTGGTTGTTAGTGGTTGTTAGTGGTTGTTAGTGGTTGTTAGTGGTTGTTAGTGGTTGTTATTGGTTGTTACTGTTTGTTAGTGGTTGTTAGAGCTTGGTAGTGGTTGTTAGTGGTTGTTAGTGGTTGTTAGTTGTTGTTAGTGGTTGTTAGTGGTTGTTAGTGGTTGTTAGAGGTTGTTAGTGGTTGTTAGTGGATGTTAGTAGTTGTTAATGGTTGTTAGTGGTTGTTAGTAGTTGTTAATGTTTGATAATGGTTGTTAGTGGTTGTTAGTGGTTGTTAGTAGTTGTTAGTGGTTGTTAGTGGTTGTTTGTGGTTGTTAGTAGTTGTTAGTGGTTGTTAGTAGTTGTTAATGTTTGATAATGGTTGTTAGTAGTTGTTAGTGGTTGTTAGTGGTTGTTAGTGGTTGTTAGTGGTTGTTAGTGGTTGTTAATGGTTGTTAGTGGTTGTTAGTAGTTGTTAGTGCTTGTTATTGGTTGTTAGTGGTTCTTAGTGTTTGTTAGTCGTTGTTAGCGCTTGTTAGTGATTGTTAGTGTTGTTAGTGGTTGTTAGTGGTTGTTAGTAGTTGTTAGTAGTTGTTAGTGGTTGTTAGTAGTTGTTATTGGTCGGTAGTGGTTGCTAATGATTATTAGTAGTTGTTACTGGTTGTTAGTGGTTGGTAGTGGTTGTTAGTGGTTCTTAGTGGTTCTTAGTGGTTGTTAGTGGTTGTTAGTGGTTGTTGGTAGTTGTTAGTGGTTGTTAGTGGTTGTTATTGATTGTCAGTGGTTGTTAGTGGTTGTTAGTAATTGTTATTGGTCGTTAGTGGTTGTTAATGTTTATTAGTAGTTGTTACTGATTGTTCGTGGTTGTTAGTGGTTGTTAGTGGTTGTTAGTGGTTGTTAGTGGTTGTTAGCGGTTGTTAATGGTTGTTAGTGGTTGTTAGTGGTTGTTAGTGGTTGTTAGCGGTTGTTAGGGTTGTTAGTGGTTGTTAGTGTTGTTAGTGGTTGTTAGTGGTTGTTAGTAGTTGTTAGTGGTTGTTAGTGGTTGTTAGTAGTTGTTAGTGGTTGTTAGTGTTTGTTAGTGGTTGTTAGAGGTTGTTAATGGTTGTTAGTAGTTGTTAGTGGTTGTTAGTGGTTGTTTGTAGTTGTTAGTGGTTGTTAGTGGTTGTTAGTGGTTGTTAGTGGTTGAAATGGTCGTTAGTGTTTGTTAATGGTTGTTAGTAGTTGTTAGTGGTTGTTAATGGTTGTTAGTGGTTGTTAGTGGTTGTTAGTGGTTGTTAGTAATTGTTATTGGTCGTTAGTGGTTGTTAATGGTTGTTAGTAGTTGTTGGTGGTTGTTAGTGGTTGTTAGTGTTTGTTAGTGGTTGTTAGTGGTTGTTAGTAGTTGTTAGTGATTGTTAGTGGTTGTTAGTGGTTGTTTGTGGTTGTTAATGGTTGTTAGTGGTTGTTAGTGGTTCTAGTGTTGTTAGTGGTTGTTAGTGGGTGTGATTGGTTGTTAGTGGTTGTTAGCAGTTGTTAGTGGTTGTTAGTGTTGTTAGGGGTTGTTAGTGGTTGTTAGTAGTTGTTAGTGGTTGTTTGTAGTTGTTAGTGGTTGTTAGTAGTTGTTAGTGGTTGTTAGTGGTTGTTAGTGGTTGTTAGTAATTGTTATTGGTCGTTAGTGGTGGTTAGTGGTTGTTAGTGGTTGTCAGTGGTTGTTAGTAGTTGTTAGTGGTTGTTAGCTGTTTGTTAGTGGTTGTTAGTGATTGTTTGTTGTTGTTAATGGTTATTAGTGGTTGTTAGTAGTTGTTAGTGGTTGTTAGTGGTTGTTAGTGGTTGTGAGTGGTTGTTAGTAATTGTTATTTGTCGTTAGTGGTTGTTAATGTTTGTTAGTAGTTGTTAGTGGTTGTTAGTGGTTGTTAGTGGTTGTTAGTGGTTGTTAGCGGTTGTTAGTGGTTGTTAGTGTTGTTAGTGGTTGTTAGTGGTTATTACTGGTTGTTAGTATTTGTTAGAGCTTGGTGGTGGTTGTTAGTGGTTGTTAGTGGTGTTAGTAGTTGTTAGTGGTTGTTATTGGTTGTTAGTGGTTGTTAGTGGTTGTTAGTGGTTGTTAGATGTTGTTAATGGTTGTTAGTGGTTGTTAGTGGTTGTTAGTAATATTTAGTGGTTGTTAGTGGTTGTTAGTGGTTGTTAGTGGTTGTTAGTAGTTGTTCGTGGTTGTTAGTGGTTGTTAGTAGTTGTTATTGGTTGTTATTGGTTGTTAGTGGTTGTTAGTGGTTGTTAGATGTTGTTAGTGGTTGTTAGTGATTGTTAGTGGTTGTTAGTGGTTGTTAGTGGTTGTTAGCGGTTGTTAGTGGCTGTTAGTGTTGTTAGTGGCTGTTAGTGGTTGTTAGTGATTGTTAGCGGTTGTTAGTGGTTGTTGGTGTTGTTAGTGGTTGTTAGTGGTTGTTACTGGTTGTTAGTAGTTGTTACAGCTTGGTAGTGGTTGTTAGTGGATTGTTAGTGGTTGTTAGTTGTTGTTAGTGGTTGTTAGTGGTTGTTAGTGGTTGTTAGTGGTTGCTAGTAGTTGTTAGTGGTTGTTATTGGTTGTTAGTGGTTGTTAGTGGTTTTTAATAGTTGTTCGTGATTGTTAGTGGTTGTTAGTGGTTGTTAGTGGTTGTTAGTGGTTCTTAGTTGTTGTTAGTGGTTGTTAGTGGTTGTTAGTGGTTGTTAGTAGTTGTTAGTGGTTGTTAGTGGTTGTTAGTGGTTGTTAGTGGTTGTTAGTGGTTGTTAGTAGGTGTTAGTTGTTGTTAGTGGTTATTAGTGGTTGTTAATATTTGTTAATGTTTGATAATCGTTGTTAATGGTTGTTAGTGGTTGTTAGTGGTTGTTAGTGGCTGTTAGTGGACGTTAGTGTATGTTAGTGGATGTTAGTAGTTGTTAATGGTTGTTAGTGGTTGATAGTGGTTGTTGTTGGTTGTTAGTGGTTGTTAGTGATTGTCAGTGGTTGTTAGTTGTTGTTAGTAATTGTTATTGGTCGTTAGTGGTTGTTAATGTTTGTTAGTAGTTGTTAGTAGTTGTTAGTGGTTGTTAGTGTTTGTTAGTGGTTGTTAGTAGTTGTTAGTGGTTGTTAGTGGTTGTTAGTAATTGTTATTGGTCGTTAGTGGTTGTTAATTGTTGTTAGTATTTGTTAGTGGTTGTTAGTGGTTGTTAGTGGTTGTTAGTTGTTGTTACTAGTTGTTAGTGGTTGTTAGTGGTTGTTAGTGGTTGTTAGTGTTGTTAGTGGTTGTTAGTGGTTGTTAGTGGTTGTTAGTGGTTGTTAACGGTTGTTAGTGGCTGTTAGTGTTGTTAGAGGTTGTTAGTGGTTGTTACTAGTTGTTAGTAGTTGTTAGAACTTGGTAGTGGTTGTTAGTGGTTGTTAGTGGTTGTTAGTAGTTGTTAGTGGTTGTCATTGGTTGTTAGTGGTTGCTAGTGGTTGTTAGTGGTTGTTAGATGTTGTTAGTGGTTGTTAGTGGTTGTTAGTGGTTGTTATTAGTTGTTAGTGGTTGGCAGTGGTTGCTTGTGGTTGTTAGTGGTTGTTACTAGTTGTTCGTGGTTGTTAGTGTTTGTTAGTGGTTGTTAGTGGTTATTAGTGGTTGTTTGTGGTTGTTACTGGTTGTTAGTGGTTGTTAGAGCTTGGTAGTGGTTCTTAGTGGTTGTTAGTGGTTGTTAGCAATTGTTAGTGGTTGTTAGTGGTTGTTAGTGATTGTTAGTGGTTGTTAGTGGATGTTAGTAGTTGTTAATGGTTGTTAGTGGTTGTTAGTGGTTGTTAGTAGTTGTTAGTGGTTGTTAGTATTTGTTAACGTTTGATAATGGTTGGTAGTGGTTGTTAGTGGTTGTTAGTAGTTGTTAGTGGTTGTTAGTGGTTGTTTGTGGTTGTTAGTAGTTGTTAGTGATTGTTAGTGGTTGTTAGTGGATGTTAGTAGTTGTTAATGGTTGTTAGTGGTTGTTAGTGGTTGTTAGTAGTTGTTAGTGGTTGTTAGTATTTGTTAACGTTTGATAATGGTTGGTAGTGGTTGTTAGTGGTTGTTAGTAGTTGTTAGTGGTTGTTAGTGGTTGTTTGTGGTTGTTAGTAGTTGTTAGTGGTTGTTAGTAGTTGTTAATGTTTGATAATGTTTGTTAGTAGTTGTTAGTGGCTGTTAGTGGTTGTTAGTGGTTGTTAGTGGTTGTTAATGGTTGTTAGTGGTTGTTAGTATTTGTTAGTGGTTGTTAGTGGTTGTTAATGGTTGTTATTGGTTGTTAGTAGTTGTTAGTTGTTGTTAGTTGTTGTTAGTCGTTGTTAGTGGTTGTTAGTTGTTGTTAGTAGTTGTTAGTGGTTGTTATTGGTTGTTAGTGGTTCTTAGTGTTTGTTAGTCGTTGTTAGCGCTTGTTAGCGATTGTTAGTGTTGTTAGTGGTTGTTAGGGGTTGTTAGTAGTTGTTAGTAGTTGTTAGAGGTTGTTAGTGGTTGTTAGTGGTTGTTAGTGGTTGTTAGTTGTTGTTAGTGGTTGTTAGTAGTTGTTATTGGTCGTTAGTGGTTGCTAATGATTATTAGTAGTTGTTAGTGGTTGTTAGTGGTTGGTAGTGGTTGTTAGTGGTTGTTAGTGGTTGTTAGTGGTTGTTAGTGGTTGTTAGTGGTTGTTAGTGGTTGTTAGTAGTTGTTAGTGGTTGTTAGTGGTTGTTACTGATTGTCAGTGGTTGTTAGTGGTTGTTAGTAATTGTTATTGGTCGTTAGTGGTTGTTAATGTTTGTTAGTAGTTGTTACTGGTTGTTCGTGGTTGTTAGTGGTTGTTAGTGGTTGTTAGTGGTTGTTAGTGGTTGTTAGCAGTTGTTATTGGTTTTTAGTATTGTTAGTGGTTGTTAGTGGTTGTTAGTGGTTGTTAGTAGTTGTTAGAACTTGTTAGTGGTTGTTAATGGTTGTTAATGGTTGTTAGTGGTTGTTAGTGGTTGTTAGTAGTTGTTAGTGGTTGTTAGTTGTTGTTTGTGGTTGTTAGTGGTTGTTAGTGACGATTAGTGTTGTTAGTGATTGTTAGTGGTTGTTAGTGGTTGTTAGTGGTTGTTAGTGGTTGTTAGTGGTTGTTAGTGGATGTTAGTAGTTGTTAATGGTTGTTAGTGGTTGTTAGTGGTTGGTAGTAGTTGTTAATGCTTGATAATGGTTGTTAGTTGTTGTTAGTGGTTGATAGTAGTTGTTAGTGGTTGTTAGTAGATGTAAGTTGTTAGTGGATGTTAGTGGATGTTAGTAGTTGTTGATGGTTGTTAGTGGTTGTTAGTGGTTGTTAGTGGTTGTTAGCGGTTGTTAGTGGCTGTTAGTGTTGTTAGAGGTTGTTAGCGGTTGTTACTGGTTGTTAGTAGTTGTTAGAACTTGGTAGTGGTTGTTAGTGGTTGTTAGTGGTTGTTAGTAGTTGTTAGTGGTTGTCATTGTTTTGTTAGTGGTTGCTAGTGGTTGTTAGTGGTTGTTAGATGTTGTTAGTGGTTGTTAGTGGTTGTTAGTGGTTGTTAGTAGTTGTTAGTGGTTGTTAGTGGTTGTTTGTGGTTGTTAGTGGTTGTTGCTAGTTGTTCGTGGTTGTTAGTGTTTGTTAGTGGTTGTTAGTGGTTATTAGTGGTTGTTTGTGGTTGTTACTGGTTGTTAGTGGTTGTTAGAGCTTGGTAGTGGTTGTTAGTGGTTGTTAGTGGTTGTTAGTAATTGTTAGTGGTTGTTAGTGGTTGTTAGTGGTTGTTAGTGGTTGTTAGTGGATGTTAGTAGTTGTTAATGGTTGTTAGTGGTTGTTAGTGGTTGTTAGTAGTTGTTAGTGGTTGTTAGTATTTGTTAACGTTTGATAATGGTTGTTAGTGGTTGTTAGTGGTTGTTAGTAGTTGTTAGTGGTTGTTAGTGGTTGTTTGTGGTTGTTAGTAGTTGTTAGTGGTTGTTAGTAGTTGTTAATGTTTGATAATGTTTGTTAGTAGTTGTTAGTGGTTGTTAGTGGTTGTTAGTGGTTGATAGTGGTTGTTAATGGTTGTTAGTGGTTGTTAGTATTTGTTAGTGGTTGTTAGTGGTTGTTAATGGTTGTTATTGGTTGTTAGTAGTTGTTAGTTGTTGTTAGTTGTTGTTAGTGGTTGTTAGTGGTTGTTAGTGGTTGTTAGTAGTTGTTAGTGGTTGCTATTGGTTGTTAGTGGTTCTTAGTGTTTGTTAGTCGTTGTTAGCGCTTGTTAGTGATTGTTAGTGTTGTTAGTGGTTGTTAGTGGTTGTTAGAGCTTGGTAGTGGTTGTTAGTGGTTGTTAGTGGTTGTTAGTAGTTGTTAGTAGTTGTTAGAGGTTGTTAGTGGTTGTTAGTGGTTGTTAGTGGTTGTTAGTTGTTGTTAGTGGTTGTTAGTAGTTGTTATTGGTCGTTAGTGGTTGCTAATGATTATTAGTAGTTGTTAGTGGTTGTTAGTGGTTGGTAGTGGTTGTTAGTGGTTGTTAGTGGTTGTTAGTAGTTGTTAGTGGTTGTCAATGTTTGTTAGTGGTTGCTAGTGGTTGTTAGTGGTTGTTAGATGTTGTTAGTGGTTGTTAGTGGTTTTTAGTGGTTGTTAGTAGTTGTTAGTGGTTGTTAGTGGTTGTTTGTGGTTGTTAGTGGTTGTTGCTAGTTGTTCGTGGTTGTTAGTGTTTGTTAGTGGTTGTTAGTGGTTATTAGTGGTTGTTTGTGGTTGTTACTGGTTGTTAGTGGTTGTTAGAGCTTGGTAGTGGTTGTTAGTGGTTGTTAGTGGTTGTTAGTAATTGTTAGTGGTTGTTAGTGGTTGTTAGTGGTTGTTAGTGGTTGTTAGTGGATGTTAGTAGTTGTTAATGGTTGTTAGTGGTTGTTAGTGGTTGTTAGTAGTTGTTAGTGGTTGTTAGTATTTGTTAACGTTTGATAATGGTTGTTAGTGGTTGTTAGTGGTTGTTAGTAGTTGTTAGTGGTTGTTAGTGGTTGTTTGTGGTTGTTAGTAGTTGTTAGTGGTTGTTAGTAGTTGTTAATGTTTGATAATGTTTGTTAGTAGTTGTTAGTGGTTGTTAGTGGTTGTTAGTGGTTGTTAGTGGTTGTCAATGGTTGTTAGTGGTTGTTAGTATTTGTTAGTGGTTGTTAGTGGTTGTTAATGGTTGTTATTGGTTGTTAGTAGTTGTTAGTTGTTGTTAGTTGTTGTTAGTGGTTGTTAGTGGTTGTTAGTGGTTGTTAGTAGTTGTTAGTGGTTGTTATTGGTTGTTAGTGGTTCTTAGTGTTTGTTAGTCGTTGTTAGCGCTTGTTAGTGATTGTTAGTGTTGTTAGTGGTTGTTAGTGGTTGTTAGAGCTTGGTAGTGGTTGTTAGTGGTTGTTAGTGGTTGTTAGTAGTTGTTAGTAGTTGTTAGAGGTTGTTAGTGGTTGTTAGTGGTTGTTAGTGGTTGTTAGTTGTTGTTAGTGGTTGTTAGTAGTTGTTATTGGTCGTTAGTGGTTGCTAATGATTATTAGTAGTTGTTAGTGGTTGTTAGTGGTTGGTAGTGGTTGTTAGTGGTTGTTAGTGGTTGTTAGTAGTTGTTAGTGGTTGTCAATGTTTGTTAGTGGTTGCTAGTGGTTGTTAGTGGTTGTTAGATGTTGTTAGTGGTTGTTAGTGGTTGTTAGTGGTTGTTAGTAGTTGTTAGTGGTTGTTAGTGGTTGTTTGTGGTTGTTAGTGGTTGTTAGTGGTTGTTAGTGGTTGTTAGTGCTTGTTAGTGGTTGTTATTGGTTGTTACTGTTTGTTAGTGGTTGTTAGAGCTTGGTAGTGGTTGTTAGTGGTTGTTAGTGGTTGTTAGTTGTTGTTAGTGGTTGTTAGTGGTTGTTAGTGGTTGTTAGAGGTTGTTAGTGGTTGTTAGTGGATGTTAGTAGTTGTTAATGGTTGTTAGTGGTTGTTAGTAGTTGTTAATGTTTGATAATGGTTGTTAGTGGTTGTTAGTGGTTGTTAGTATTTGTTAGTGGTTGTTAGTGGTTGTTTGTGGTTGTTAGTAGTTGTTAGTGGTTGTTAGTAGTTGTTAATGTTTGATAATGGTTGTTAGTAGTTGTTAGTGGTTGTTAGTGGTTGTTAGTGGTTGTTAGTGGTTGTTAGTGGTTGTTAATGGTTGTTAGTGGTTGTTAGTATTTGTTAGTGGTTGTTAGTGGTTGTTAATGGTTGTTAGTGTTTGTTAGTAGTTGTAAGTGGTTGTTAGTGGTTGTTAGTGATTTTTAGTGGTTGTTAGTCGTTGTTAGTAGTTGTTAGTGCTTGTTATTGGTTGTTAGTGGTTCTTAGTGTTTGTTAGTCGTTGTTAGCGCTTGTTAGTGATTGTTAGTGTTGTTAGTGGTTGTTAGTGGTTGTTAGTAGTTGTTAGTAGTTGTTAGTGGTTGTTAGTAGTTGTTATTGGTCGGTAGTGGTTGCTAATGATTATTAGTAGTTGTTACTGGTTGTTAGTGGTTGGTAGCGGTTGTTAGTGGTTCTTAGTGGTTCTTAGTGGTTGTTAGTGGTTGTTAGTGGTTGTTGGTAGTTGTTAGTGGTTGTTAGTGGTTGTTATTGATTGTCAGTGGTTGTTAGTGGTTGTTAGTAATTGTTATTGGTCGTTAGTGGTTGTTAATGTTTATTAGTAGTTGTTACTGGTTGTTCGTGGTTGTTAGTGGTTGTTAGTGGTTGTTAGTGGTTGTTAGTGGTTGTTAGCGGTTGTTAATGGTTGTTAGTGGTTGTTAGTGGTTGTTAGTGGTTGTTAGCGGTTGTTAGGGTTGTTAGTGGTTGTTAGTGTTGTTAGTGGTTGTTAGTGGTTGTTAGTAGTTGTTAGTGGTTGTTAGTGGTTGTTAGTAGTTGTTAGTGGTTGTTAGTGTTTGTTAGTGGTTGTTAGAGGTTGTTAATGGTTGTTAGTAGTTGTTAGTGGTTGTTAGTGGTTGTTTGTAGTTGTTAGTGGTTGTTAGTGGTTGTTAGTGGTTGTTAGTGGTTGAAATGGTCGTTAGTGTTTGTTAATGGTTGTTAGTAGTTGTTAGTGGTTGTTAATGGTTGTTAGTGGTTGTTAGTGGTTGTTAGTGGTTGTTAGTAATTGTTATTGGTCGTTAGTGGTTGTTAATGGTTGTTAGTAGTTGTTGGTGGTTGTTAGTGGTTGTTAGTGTTTGTTAGTGGTTGTTAGTGGTTGTTAGTAGTTGTTAGTGATTGTTAGTGGTTGTTAGTGGTTGTTTGTGGTTGTTAATGGTTGTTAGTGGTTGTTAGTGGTTCTAGTGTTGTTAGTGGTTGTTAGTGGTTGTGATTGGTTGTTAGTGGTTGTTAGCAGTTGTTAGTGGTTGTTAGTGTTGTTAGGGGTTGTTAGTGGTTGTTAGTAGTTGTTAGTGGTTCTTTGTAGTTGTTAGTGGTTGTTAGTAGTTGTTAGTGGTTGTTAGTGGTTGTTAGTGGTTGTTAGTAGTTGTTAGTGGTTGTTAGTGGTTGTTAGTGGTTGTGAGTGGTTGTTAGTAATTGTTATTTGTCGTTAGTAATTGTTATTGGTCGTTTGTGGTGGTTAGTGGTTGTTAGTGGTTGTCAGTGGTTGTTAGTAGTTGTTAGTGGTTGTTAGCTGTTTGTTAGTGGTTGTTAGTGATTGTTTGTTGTTGTTAATGGTTATTAGTGGTTGTTAGTAGTTGTTAGTGGTTGTTAGTGGTTGTTAGTGGTTGTGAGTGGTTGTTAGTAATTGTTATTTGTCGTTAGTGGTTGTTAATGTTTGTTAGTAGTTGTTAGTGGTTGTTAGTGGTTGTTAGTGGTTGTTAGTGGTTGTTAGCGGTTGTTAGTGGTTGTTAGTGTTGTTAGTGGTTGTTAGTGGTTATTACTGGTTGTTAGTATTTGTTAGAGCTTGGTGGTGGTTGTTAGTGGTTGTTAGTGGTGTTAGTAGTTGTTAGTGGTTGTTATTGGTTGTTAGTGGTTGTTAGTGGTTGTTAGTGGTTGTTAGATGTTGTTAATGGTTGTTAGTGGTTGTTAGTGGTTGTTAGTAATATTTAGTGGTTGTTAGTGGTTGTTAGTGGTTGTTAGTGGTTGTTAGTAGTTGTTCGTGGTTGTTAGTGGTTGTTAGTAGTTGTTATTGGTTGTTATTGGTTGTTAGTGGTTGTTAGTGGTTGTTAGATGTTGTTAGTGGTTGTTAGTGATTGTTAGTGGTTGTTAGTGGTTGTTAGTGGTTGTTAGCTGTTGTTAGTGGCTGTTAGTGTTGTTAGTGGCTGTTAGTGGTTGTTAGTGATTGTTAGCGGTTGTTAGTGGTTCTTGGTGTTGTTAGTGGTTGTTAGTGGGTGTTACTGGTTGTTAGTAGTTGTTACAGCTTGGTAGTGGTTGTTAGTGGATTGTTAGTGGTTGTTAGTTGTTGTTAGTGGTTGTTAGTGGTTGTTAGTGGTTGTTAGTGGTTGCTAGTAGTTGTTAGTGGTTGTTATTGGTTGTTAGTGGTTGTTAGTGGTTTTTAATAGTTGTTCGTGATTGTTAGTGGTTGTTAGTGGTTGTTAGTGGTTGTTAGTGGTTCTTAGTTGTTGTTAGTGGTTGTTAGTGGTTGTTAGTGGTTGTTAATATTTGTTAATGTTTGATAATCGTTGTTAATGGTTGTTAGTGGTTGTTAGTGGTTGTTAGTGGTTGTTAGTGGATGTTAGTGTATGTTAGTGGATGTTAGTAGTTGTTAATGGTTGTTAGTGGTTGATAGTGGTTGTTGTTGGTTGTTAGTGGTTGTTAGTGATTGTCAGTGGTTGTTAGTTGTTGTTAGTAATTGTTATTGGTCGTTAGTGGTTGTTAATGTTTGTTAGTAGTTGTTAGTAGTTGTTAGTGGTTGTTAGTGTTTGTTAGTGGTTGTTAGTAGTTGTTAGTGGTTGTTAGTGGTTGTTAGTAATTGTTATTGGTCGTTAGTGGTTGTTAATTGTTGTTAGTATTTGTTAGTGGTTGTTAGTGGTTGTTAGTGGTTGTTAGTTGTTGTTACTAGTTGTTAGTGGTTGTTAGTGGTTGTTTGTGGTTGTTAGTGTTGTTAGTGGTTGTTAGTGGTTGTTAGTGGTTGTTAGTGGATGGTAGTGGTTGTTAGTGGTTGTTAGTAGTTGTTAGTGGTTGTTAGTGGTTGTTAGTGGTTGTTAATGGTTGGAAGTGGTTGTTAGTAGTTGTTAGTGGTTGTTAGTGTTTGTTAGTGGTTGTTAATGGTTGTTAGTAGTTGTTAGTAGTTGTCAGAGGTTGTTAGTGGTTGTTAGTGGTTGTTAGTGGTTGTTAGTTGTTGTTAGTGGTTGTTAGTAGTTGTTATTGGTCGTTAGTGGTTGCTAATGATTATTAGTAGTTGTTAGTGGTTGTTAGTGGTTGGTAGTGGTTGTTAGTGGTTGTTAGTGGTTGTTAGTGGTTGTTAGTGGTTGTTAGTGGTTGTTAGTGGTTGTTAGTAGTTGTTAGTGGTTGTTAGTGGTTGTTACTGATTGTCAGTGGTTGTTAGTGGTTGTTAGTAATTGTTATTGGTCGTTAGTGGTTGTTAATGTTTGTTAGTAGTTGTTACTGGTTGTTCGTGGTTGTTAGTGGTTGTTAGTGGTTGTTAGTGGTTGTTAGTGGTTGTTAGCAGTTGTTATTGGTTTTTAGTATTGTTAGTGGTTGTTAGTGGTTGTTAGTGGTTGTTAGTAGTTGTTAGAACTTGTTAGTGGTTGTTAATGGTTGTTAATGGTTGTTAGTGGTTGTTAGTGGTTGTTAGTAGTTGTTAGTGGTTGTTAGTTGTTGTTTGTGGTTGTTAGTGGTTGTTAGTGACGATTAGTGTTGTTAGTGATTGTTAGTGGTTGTTAGTGGTTGTTAGTGGTTGTTAGTGGTTGTTAGTGGTTGTTAGTGGATGTTAGTAGTTGTTAATGGTTGTTAGTGGTTGTTAGTGGTTGGTAGTAGTTGTTAATGCTTGATAATGGTTGTTAGTTGTTGTTAGTGGTTGATAGTAGTTGTTAGTGGTTGTTAGTAGATGTAAGTTGTTAGTGGATGTTAGTGGATGTTAGTAGTTGTTGATGGTTGTTAGTGGTTGTTAGTGGTTGTTAGTGGTTGTTAGCGGTTGTTAGTGGCTGTTAGTGTTGTTAGAGGTTGTTAGCGGTTGTTACTGGTTGTTAGTAGTTGTTAGAACTTGGTAGTGGTTGTTAGTGGTTGTTAGTGGTTGTTAGTAGTTGTTAGTGGTTGTCATTGTTTTGTTAGTGGTTGCTAGTGGTTGTTAGTGGTTGTTAGATGTTGTTAGTGGTTGTTAGTGGTTGTTAGTGGTTGTTAGTAGTTGTTAGTGGTTGTTAGTGGTTGTTTGTGGTTGTTAGTGGTTGTTGCTAGTTGTTCGTGGTTGTTAGTGTTTGTTAGTGGTTGTTAGTGGTTATTAGTGGTTGTTTGTGGTTGTTACTGGTTGTTAGTGGTTGTTAGAGCTTGGTAGTGGTTGTTAGTGGTTGTTAGTGGTTGTTAGTAATTGTTAGTGGTTGTTAGTGGTTGTTAGTGGTCGTTAGTGGTTGTTAGTGGATGTTAGTAGTTGTTAATTGTTGTTAGTGGTTGTTAGTGGTTGTTAGTAGTTGTTAGTGGTTGTTAGTATTTGTTAACGTTTGATAATGGTTGTTAGTGGTTGTTAGTGGTTGTTAGTAGTTGTAAGTGGTTGTTAGTGGTTGTTTGTGGTTGTTAGTAGTTGTTAGTGGTTGTTAGTAGTTGTTAATGTTTGATAATGTTTGTTAGTAGTTGTTAGTGGTTGTTAGTGGTTGTTAGTGGTTGTTAGTGGTTGTTAATGGTTGTTAGTGGTTGTTAGTATTTGTTAGTGGTTGTTAGTGGTTGTTAATGGTTGTTATAGGTTGTTAGTAGTTGTTAGTTGTTGTTAGTTGTTGTTAGTGGTTGTTAGTGGTTGTTAGTGGTTGTTAGTAGTTGTTAGTGGTTGTTATTGGTTGTTAGTGGTTCTTAGTGTTTGTTAGTCGTTGTTAGCGCTTGTTAGTGATTGTTAGTGTTGTTAGTGGTTGTTAGTGGTTGTTAGAGCTTGGTAGTGGTTGTTAGTGATTGTTAGTGGTTGTTAGTAGTTGTTAGTAGTTGTTAGAGGTTGTTAGTGGTTGTTAGTGGTTGTTAGTGGTTGTTAGTTGTTGTTAGTGGTTGTTAGTAGTTGTTATTGGTCGTTAGTGGTTGCTAATGATTATTAGTAGTTGTTAGTGGTTGTTAGTGGTTGGTAGTGGTTGTTAGTGGTTGTTAGTGGTTGTTAGTGGTTGTTAGTGGTTGTCAATGTTTGTTAGTGGTTGCTAGTGGTTGTTAGTGGTTGTTAGATGTTGTTAGTGGTTGTTAGTGGTTTTTAGTGGTTGTTAGTAGTTGTTAGTGGTTGTTAGTGGTTGTTTGTGGTTGTTAGTGGTTGTTGCTAGTTGTTCGTGGTTGTTAGTGTTTGTTAGTGGTTGTTAGTGGTTATTAGTGGTTGTTTGTGGTTGTTACTGGTTGTTAGTGGTTGTTAGAGCTTGGTAGTGGTTGTTAGTGGTTGTTAGTGGTTGTTAGTAATTGTTAGTGGTTGTTAGTGGTTGTTAGTGGTTGTTAGTGGTTGTTAGTGGATGTTAGTAGTTGTTAATGGTTGTTAGTGGTTGTTAGTGGTTGTTAGTAGTTGTTAGTGGTTGTTAGTATTTGTTAACGTTTGATAATGGTTGTTAGTGGTTGTTAGTGGTTGTTAGTAGTTGTTAGTGGTTGTTAGTGGTTGTTTGTGGTTGTTAGTAGTTGTTAGTGGTTGTTAGTAGTTGTTAATGTTTGATAATGTTTGTTAGTAGTTGTTAGTGGTTGTTAGTGGTTGTTAGTGGTTGTTAGTGGTTGTCAATGGTTGTTAGTGGTTGTTAGTATTTGTTAGTGGTTGTTAGTGGTTGTTAATGGTTGTTATTGGTTGTTAGTAGTTGTTAGTTGTTGTTAGTTGTTGTTAGTGGTTGTTAGTGGTTGTTAGTGGTTGTTAGTAGTTGTTAGTGGTTGTTATTGGTTGTTAGTGGTTCTTAGTGTTTGTTAGTCGTTGTTAGCGCTTGTTAGTGATTGTTAGTGTTGTTAGTGGTTGTTAGTGGTTGTTAGAGCTTGGTAGTGGTTGTTAGTGGTTGTTAGTGGTTGTTAGTAGTTGTTAGTAGTTGTTAGAGGTTGTTAGTGGTTGTTAGTGGTTGTTAGTGGTTGTTAGTTGTTGTTAGTGGTTGTTAGTAGTTGTTATTGGTCGTTAGTGGTTGCTAATGATTATTAGTAGTTGTTAGTGGTTGTTAGTGGTTGGTAGTGGTTGTTAGTGGTTGTTAGTGGTTGTTAGTAGTTGTTAGTGGTTGTCAATGTTTGTTAGTGTTTGCTAGTGGTTGTTAGTGGTTGTTAGATGTTGTTAGTGGTTGTTAGTGGTTGTTAGTGGTTGTTAGTAGTTGTTAGTGGTTGTTAGTGGTTGTTTGTGGTTGTTAGTGGTTGTTAGTGGTTGTTAGTGGTTGTTAGTGGTTGTTAGTGGTTGTTATTGGTTGTTACTGTTTGTTAGTGGTTGTTAGAGCTTGGTAGTGGTTGTTAGTGGTTGTTAGTGGTTGTTAGTTGTTGTTAGTGGTTGTTAGTGGTTGTTAGTGGTTGTTAGAGGTTGTTAGTGGTTGTTAGTGGATGTTAGTAGTTGTTAATGGTTGTTAGTGGTTGTTAGTAGTTGTTAATGTTTGATAATGGTTGTTAGTGGTTGTTAGTGGTTGTTAGTATTTGTTAGTGGTTGTTAGTGGTTGTTTGTGGTTGTTAGTAGTTGTTAGTGGTTGTTAGTAGTTGTTAATGTTTGATAATGGTTGTTAGTAGTTGTTAGTGGTTGTTAGTGGTTGTTAGTGGTTGTTAGTGGTTGTTAGTGGTTGTTAATGGTTGTTAGTGGTTGTTAGTATTTGTTAGTGGTTGTTAGTGGTTGTTAATGGTTGTTAGTGTTTGTTAGTAGTTGTAAGTGGTTGTTAGTGGTTGTTAGTGATTTTTAGTGGTTGTTAGTCGTTGTTAGTAGTTGTTAGTGCTTGTTATTGGTTGTTAGTGGTTCTTAGTGTTTGTTAGTCGTTGTTAGCGCTTGTTAGTGATTGTTAGTGTTGTTAGTGGTTGTTAGTGGTTGTTAGTAGTTGTTAGTAGTTGTTAGTGGTTGTTAGTAGTTGTTATTGGTCGGTAGTGGTTGCTAATGATTATTAGTAGTTGTTACTGGTTGTTAGTGGTTGGTAGTGGTTGTTAGTGGTTCTTAGTGGTTCTTAGTGGTTGTTAGTGGTTGTTAGTGGTTGTTGGTAGTTGTTAGTGGTTGTTAGTGGTTGTTATTGATTGTCAGTGGTTGTTAGTGGTTGTTAGTAATTGTTATTGGTCGTTAGTGATTGTTAATGTTTATTAGTAGTTGTTACTGGTTGTTCGTGGTTGTTAGTGGTTGTTAGTGGTTGTTAGTGGTTGTTAGTGGTTGTTAGCGGTTGTTAATGGTTGTTAGTGGTTGTTAGTGGTTGTTAGTGGTTGTTAGCGGTTGTTAGGGTTGTTAGTGGTTGTTAGTGTTGTTAGTGGTTGTTAGTGGTTGTTAGTAGTTGTTAGTGGTTGTTAGTGGTTGTTAGTAGTTGTTAGTGGTTGTTAGTGTTTGTTAGTGGTTGTTAGAGGTTGTTAATGGTTGTTAGTAGTTGTTAGTGGTTGTTAGTGGTTGTTTGTAGTTGTTAGTGGTTGTTAGTGGTTGTTAGTGGTTGTTAGTGGTTGAAATGGTCGTTAGTGTTTGTTAATGGTTGTTAGTAGTTGTTAGTGGTTGTTAATGGTTGTTAGTGGTTGTTAGTGGTTGTTAGTGGTTGTTAGTAATTGTTATTGGTCGTTAGTGGTTGTTAATGGTTGTTAGTAGTTGTTGGTGGTTGTTAGTGGTTGTTAGTGTTTGTTAGTGGTTGTTAGTGGTTGTTAGTAGTTGTTAGTGCTTGTTATTGGTTGTTAGTGGTTCTTAGTGTTTGTTAGTCGTTGTTAGCGCTTGTTAGTGATTGTTAGTGTTGTTAGTGGTTGTTAGTGGTTGTTAGTAGTTGTTAGTAGTTGTTAGTGGTTGTTAGTAGTTGTTATTGGTCGGTAGTGGTTGCTAATGATTATTAGTAGTTGTTACTGGTTGTTAGTGGTTGGTAGTGGTTGTTAGTGGTTCTTAGTGGTTCTTAGTGGTTGTTAGTGGTTGTTAGTGGTTGTTGGTAGTTGTTAGTGGTTGTTAGTGGTTGTTATTGATTGTCAGTGGTTGTTAGTGGTTGTTAGTAATTGTTATTGGTCGTTAGTGGTTGTTAATGTTTATTAGTAGTTGTTACTGGTTGTTCGTGGTTGTTAGTGGTTGTTAGTGGTTGTTAGTGGTTGTTAGTGGTTGTTAGCGGTTGTTAATGGTTGTTAGTGGTTGTTAGTGGTTGTTAGTGGTTGTTAGCGGTTGTTAGGGTTGTTAGTGGTTGTTAGTGTTGTTAGTGGTTGTTAGTGGTTGTTAGTAGTTGTTAGTGGTTGTTAGTGGTTGTTAGTAGTTGTTAGTGGTTGTTAGTGTTTGTTAGTGGTTGTTAGAGGTTGTTAATGGTTGTTAGTAGTTGTTAGTGGTTGTTAGTGGTTGTTTGTAGTTGTTAGTGGTTGTTAGTGGTTGTTAGTGGTTGTTAGTGGTTGAAATGGTCGTTAGTGTTTGTTAATGGTTGTTAGTAGTTGTTAGTGGTTGTTAATGGTTGTTAGTGGTTGTTAGTGGTTGTTAGTGGTTGTTAGTAATTGTTATTGGTCGTTAGTGGTTGTTAATGGTTGTTAGTAGTTGTTGGTGGTTGTTAGTGGTTGTTAGTGTTTGTTAGTGGTTGTTAGTGGTTGTTAGTAGTTGTTAGTGATTGTTAGTGGTTGTTAGTGGTTGTTTGTGGTTGTTAATGGTTGTTAGTGGTTGTTAGTGGTTCTAGTGTTGTTAGTGGTTGTTAGTGGTTGTGATTGGTTGTTAGTGGTTGTTAGCAGTTGTTAGTGGTTGTTAGTGTTGTTAGGGGTTGTTAGTGGTTGTTAGTAGTTGTTAGTGGTTCTTTGTAGTTGTTAGTGGTTGTTAGTAGTTGTTAGTGGTTGTTAGTGGTTGTTAGTGGTTGTTAGTAGTTGTTAGTGGTTGTTAGTGGTTGTTAGTGGTTGTGAGTGGTTGTTAGTAATTGTTATTTGTCGTTAGTAATTGTTATTGGTCGTTTGTGGTGGTTAGTGGTTGTTAGTGGTTGTCAGTGGTTGTTAGTAGTTGTTAGTGGTTGTTAGCTGTTTGTTAGTGGTTGTTAGTGATTGTTTGTTGTTGTTAATGGTTATTAGTGGTTGTTAGTAGTTGTTAGTGGTTGTTAGTGGTTGTTAGTGGTTGTGAGTGGTTGTTAGTAATTGTTATTTGTCGTTAGTGGTTGTTAATGTTTGTTAGTAGTTGTTAGTGGTTGTTAGTGGTTGTTAGTGGTTGTTAGTGGTTGTTAGCGGTTGTTAGTGGTTGTTAGTGTTGTTAGTGGTTGTTAGTGGTTATTACTGGTTGTTAGTATTTGTTAGAGCTTGGTGGTGGTTGTTAGTGGTTGTTAGTGGTGTTAGTAGTTGTTAGTGGTTGTTATTGGTTGTTAGTGGTTGTTAGTGGTTGTTAGTGGTTGTTAGATGTTGTTAATGGTTGTTAGTGGTTGTTAGTGGTTGTTAGTAATATTTAGTGGTTGTTAGTGGTTGTTAGTGGTTGTTAGTGGTTGTTAGTAGTTGTTCGTGGTTGTTAGTGGTTGTTAGTAGTTGTTATTGGTTGTTATTGGTTGTTAGTGGTTGTTAGTGGTTGTTAGATGTTGTTAGTGGTTGTTAGTGATTGTTAGTGGTTGTTAGTGGTTGTTAGTGGTTGTTAGCGGTTGTTAGTGGCTGTTAGTGTTGTTAGTGGCTGTTAGTGGTTGTTAGTGATTGTTAGCGGTTGTTAGTGGTTCTTGGTGTTGTTAGTGGTTGTTAGTGGTTGTTACTGGTTGTTAGTAGTTGTTACAGCTTGGTAGTGGTTGTTAGTGGATTGTTAGTGGTTGTTAGTTGTTGTTAGTGGTTGTTAGTGGTTGTTAGTGGTTGTTAGTGGTTGCTAGTAGTTGTTAGTGGTTGTTATTGGTTGTTAGTGGTTGTTCGTGGTTTTTAATAGTTGTTCGTGATTGTTAGTGGTTGTTAGTGGTTGTTAGTGGTTGTTAGTGGTTCTTAGTTGTTGTTAGTGGTTGTTAGTGGTTGTTAGTGGTTGTTAATATTTGTTAATGTTTGATAATCGTTGTTAATGGTTGTTAGTGGTTGTTAGTGGTTGTTAGTGGTTGTTAGTGGATGTTAGTGTATGTTAGTGGATGTTAGTAGTTGTTAATGGTTGTTAGTGGTTGATAGTGGTTGTTGTTGGTTGTTAGTGGTTGTTAGTGATTGTCAGTGGTTGTTAGTTGTTGTTAGTAATTGTTATTGGTCGTTAGTGGTTGTTAATGTTTGTTAGTAGTTGTTAGTAGTTGTTAGTGGTTGTTAGTGTTTGTTAGTGGTTGTTAGTAGTTGTTAGTGGTTGTTAGTGGTTGTTAGTAATTGTTATTGGTCGTTAGTGGTTGTTAATTGTTGTTAGTATTTGTTAGTGGTTGTTAGTGGTTGTTAGTGGTTGTTAGTTGTTGTTACTAGTTGTTAGTGGTTGTTAGTGGTTGTTTGTGGTTGTTAGTGTTGTTAGTGGTTGTTAGTGGTTGTTAGTGGTTGTTAGTGGATGGTAGTGGTTGTTAGTGGTTGTTAGTGGTTGTTAGTGGTTGTTAATGGTTGGAAGTGGTTGTTAGTAGTTGTTAGTGGTTGTTAGTGTTTGTTAGTGGTTGTTAATGGTTGTTAGTAGTTGTTAGTAGTTGTCAGAGATTGTTAGTGGTTGTTAGTGGTTGTTAGCAGTTGTTAGTGATTGTTAGTGTTGTTAGTGGTTGTTAGTGGTTGTTAGTAGTTGTTAGTGGTTGTTAGTGTTTGTTAGTGGTCGTTAGTGGTTGTTAGTGGTTGTTAGCGGTTGTTAGTGTTTGTTAGTGTTGTTAGTGGTTGTTAGTGGTTGTTAGTAGTTGTTAGAGGTAGTTAATGGTGGTTAGTGGTTGTTAGTGGTTGTTAGTGGTTTTTAGTGGTTGTTAGTAGTTGTTAGTAGTTGTTAGAGGTTGTTAGTGATTGTTAGTGGTTGTTAATGATTATTAGTAGTTGTTCGTGGTTGTTAGTGGTTGTTAGTAGTTGTTAGTGGTTGTTAGTGGTTGTTATTGATTGTCAGCGGTTGTTAGTGGTTGTTAGTAATTGTTATTGGTCGTTAGTGGTTGTTAATGTTTGTTAGTAGTTGTTAGTGGTTGTTAGTGGTTGTTAGTGGTTGTTAGTAGTTGTTAGAGGTTGTTAGTCGTGGTTAGTGGTTGTTAGTGGTTGTTAGTGGTTTTTAGTGGTTGTTAGTAGTTGTTAGTAGTTGTTAGAGGTTGTTAGTGGTTGTTAGTGGTTGTTAGCGGTTGTTAGTGATTGTTAGTGTTGTTAGTGGTTGTTAGTGACTGCTTGTTAGTAGTTGTTAGTAGTTGTTAGAGGTTGTTAGTGGTTGTTAGTGGTTGTTAGTGGCTGTTAGAGGTTGTTAGTGGTTTTTAGTAGTTGTTAGTGGCTGTTAGTAATTGTTAGTGGTTGTTAGTAGTTGTTAATGATTATTAGTAGTTGTTCGTGGTTGTTAGTGGTTGTTAGTGGTTGTTAGTGGTTGTTAGTGGTTGTTAGTGGTTGTTAGTAGTTGTTAGTGGTTGTTAGTGGATGTTATTGATTGTCAGCGGTTGTCAGTGGTTGTTAGTAATTGTTATTAGTCGTTAGTGGTTGTTAATTTTTCTTAGTAGTTGTTAGTGGTTGTTAGTGGTTGTTAGTGGTTGTTAGTGGTTGTTAGTAGTTGTTAGTGATTGTTAGTGGTTGTTAGTGGGTGTTAGTGGTTGGTAGTGATTGGTAGTGGTTGTTAGTGTTGTTAGTGGTTGTTAGTGGTTGTTATTAGTTGTTAGTGGTTGTTACTGGTTGTTAGTGGTTGTTAGTGTTTGTTAGTGGTTGTGAGTGGTTGTTAGTGGATGTTACTCGTTGTTAGTGGTTGTTAGTGGTTGTTAGTGATTATTAGTTGTTGTTAATGTTTGTTAATTGTTGTTAGCGGTTGTTAGTGGTTGTTAGTGGTTGTTAGTGTTTGTTAGTGGTTGTTAGTGGTTGTTAGTAGTTGTTAGTGATTGTTAGTGGTTGTTAGTGGTTGTTTGTGGTTGTTAATGTGTGTTAGTGGTTGTTAGTAGTTGTTAGTGGTTGTTTGTGGTTGTTAGTGGTTCTAGTGTTGTTAGTGCTTGTTAGTGGTTGTTAGTGGTTGTTAGTGGTTGTTAGTGGTTGTTAGTGGTAGTTAGCGGTTGTTAGTGGTTGTTAGTGTTGTTAGTGGTTGTTAGTGGTTGTTAGTAGTTGTTAGTGGTTGTTAGTAGTTGTTAGTGGTTGTTAGTGTTTGTTAGTAGTTGTTAGTGGTTGTTAGTAGTTGTTAGTGGTTGTTAGTAATTGATATTGGTCGTAAGTGGTTGTTAATGGTTGTTAGTAGTGGTTAGTGGTTGTTAGTGGTCGTTAGTGATTGTTAGTGGTTGTTAGTGGTTGTTAGTAGTTGTCAGTGGTTGTTAGTGTTTGTTAGTGGTTGTTAGTGGTTGTTTGTGGTTGTTAGTGGTTATTATTGGTTGTTAGTAGTTGTTAGTGGTTGTTAGTGTTTGTTAGTGGTTGTTAGTAATTGTTATTGGTCGTTAGGGGTTGATAATGGTTGTTAGTAGTTGTTAGTGGTTGTTAGTGGTTGTTAGTAATTGTTATTGGTCGTTAGTGGTTGTTAATTGTTGTTAGTATTTGTTAGTGGTTGTTAGTGGTTGTTAGTGGTTGTTAGTTGTTGTTAGTAGTTGTTAGTGGTTGTTAGTGGTTGTTAGTGGTTGTTAGTGGTTGTTAATGGTTGGAAGTGGTTGTTAGTAGTTGTTAGTGATTGTTATTGGTTGTTCGTGGTTGTTAGTGGTTGTTAGTGGTTGTTAGTGTTGTGAGTGGTTGTTAGTGGTTGTTAGTGGTTGTTAGTGGTTGTTAATGGCTGCTAGTGGTTGTTAGTGCTTGTTAGTAGTTGTTAGTGATTGCTAGGGTTTGTTAGTGGTTGTTAGTGGTTGGTAGTGATTGGTAGTGGTTGTTAGTGTTGTTAGTGGTTGTTAGTGGTTGTTATTAGTTGTTAGTGGTTGTTAGTGGTTGTTAGTGGTTGTTAGTGGTTGTTAGTGGTTGTGAGTGGTTGTTAGTGGATGTTAATCGTTGTTAGTGGTTGTTAGTGGTTGTTAGTGATTGTTAATGGTTATAAATGTTTGTTAGTAGTTGTTAGTGGTTGTTAATGTTTGTCAGTGTTTGTTAGTGGTTGTTAGTGGTTGATCGTGTTTGTTAGTGGTTGCTAGTGGTTGTTAGTGGATGTTAATCGTTGTTAGTGGTTTTTAGTAGTTGTTAGTGGTTGGTAGTGATTGTTAGTGTTGTTAGTGGTTGTAGTGGTTGTTAGTAGTTGTTAGTGGTTGTTAGTGGTTGTTAATGTTTGTTAGTGCTTGTTAGTGTTTGTTAGTGGTTGTTAGTGGTTGTTAGTAGTTGTTAGAGATTGTTAGTGGTTGTTAGTGGTTGTTAGCGGTTGTTAGTGATTGTTAGTGTTGTTAGTGGTTGTTAGTGACTGCTTGTTAGTAGTTGTTAGTAGTTGTTAGAGGTTGTTAGTGGTTGTTAGTGGTTGTTAGTGGCTGTTAGAGGTTGTTAGTGGTTTTTAGTAGTTGTTAGTGGTTGTTAGTGGTTGTTAATGATTATTAGTAGTTGTTCGTGGTTGTTAGTGGTTGTTACTGGTTGTTAGTGGTTGTTAGTGGTTGTTAGTGGTTGTTAGTAGTTGTTAGTGGTTGTTAGTGGTTGTTATTGATTGTCAGCGGTTGTTAGTGGTTGTTAGTAATTGTTATTGGTGGTTAGTGGTTGTTAATGTTTGTTAGTAGTTGTTAGTGGTTGTTAGTGGTTGTTAATGGTTGTTAGTGGTTGTTAGTAGTTATTAGTGATTGTTAGTGGTTGTTAGTGGGTGTTAGTGGTTGGTAGTGATTGGTAGTGGTTGTTAGTGTTGTTAGTGGTTGTTAGTGGTTGTTATTAGTTGTTAGTGGTTGTTACTGGTTGTTAGTGGTTGTTAGTGATTGTTAGTGGTTGTGAGTGGTTGTTAGTGGATGTTACTCGTTGTTAGTGGTTGTTAGTGGTTGTTAGTGATTATTAGTGGTTGTTAATGTTTGTTAATTGTTGCTAGTGGTTGTTAATGGTTGTTAGTGGTTGTTAGTGGTCGTTAGTAATTGTTATTGGTCGTTAGTTGTCGTTAATGGTTGTTAGAAGTTGTTAGTGGTTGTTAGTGGTTGTTAGTGGTTGTTAGTGTTTGTTAGTGGTTGTTAGTGGTTGTTAGTAGTTGTTAGTGATTGTTAGTGGTTGTTAGTGGTTGTTTGTGGTCGTTAATGTTTGTTAGTGGTTGTTAGTAGTTGTTAGTGGTTGTTTGTGGTTGTTAGTGGTTGTTAGTGGTTGTTAGTGGTTCTAGTGTTGTTAGTGCTTGATAGTGGTTGTTAGTGGTTGTTAGTGGTTGTTAGTGGTTGATAGTGGTTGTTAGCGGTTGTTAGTGGTTGTTAGTGTTGTTAGTGGTTGTTAGTGGTTGTTAGTAGTTGTTAGTGGTTGTTAGTAGTTGTTAGTGGTTGTTAGTGGTTGTTAGTAGTTGTTAGTGGTTGTTAGTAGTTGTTAGTGGTTGTTAGTAATTGTTATTGGTCGTTAGTGGTTGTTAATGTTTGTTAGTAGTGGTTAGTGGTTGTTAGTGGTCGTTAGTGATTGTTAGTGGTTGTTAGTGGTTGTTAGTAGTTGTCAGTGGTTGTTAGTGTTTGTTAGTGGTTGTTAATGGTTGTTTGTGGTTGTTAATGGTTATTATTGGTTGTTAGTAGTTGTTAGTGGTTGTTAGTGGTTGTTTGTGGTTGTTAGTAATTGTTATTGGTCGTTAGGGGTTGTTAATGGTTGTTAGTAGTTGTTAGTGGTTGTTAGTGGTTGTTAGTAATTGTTATTGGTCGTTAGTGGTTGTTAATTGTTGTTAGTATTTGTTAGTGGTTGTTAGTGGTTGTTAGTGGTTGTTAGTTGTTGTTAGTAGTTGTTAGTGGTTGTTAGTGGTTGTTAGTGGTTGTTAGTGTTGTTAGTGGTTGTTAGTGGTTGTTAGTGGTTGTTAGTGGATGTTAGTGGTTGTTAGTGGTTGTTAGTAGTTGTTAGTGGTTGTAAGTGGTTGTTTGTGGTTGTTAATGGTTGGAAGTGGTTGTTAGTAGTTGTTAGTGATTGTTATTGGTTGTTAGTGGTTGTTAGTGGTTGTTAGTGGTTGTTAGTGTTGTTAGTGGTTGTTAGTGGTTGTTAGTGGTTGTTAGTGGTTGTTAGTGGTTGTTAGTGGCTGCTAGTGGTTGTTAGTGGTTGTTAGTAGTTGTTAGTGATTGCTAGTGTTTGTTAGTGGTTGTTAGTGGTTGTTAGTGGTTGTTAGTGGTTGTTAGTGGTTGTTAGTGGTTGTGAGTGGTTGTTAGTGGATGTTAATCGTTGTTAGTGGTTGTTAGTGGTTGTTAGTGATTATTAGTGGTTGTTAATGTTTGTTAATTGTTGTTAGTGGTTGTTAGTGGTTGTTAGTGATTGTTAATGGTTATAAATGGTTGTTAGTAGTTGTTAGTGGTTGTTAATGTTTGTTAGTGTTTGTTAGTGGTTGTTAGTGGTTGATCGTGTTTGTTAGTGGTTGCTAGTGGTTGTTAGTGGATGTTAATCGTTGTTAGTGGTTTTTAGTAGTTGTTAGTGGTTGTTAGTAGTTGTTAGTGGTTGTTAGTGGTTTTTAATGATTATTAGTAGTTGTTCGTGGTTGTTAGTGGTTGTTAGTGGTTGTTAGTGGTTGTTAGTGGTTGTTAGTGGTTGTTATTGATTGTCAGTGGTTGTTAGTGGTTGTTAGTAATTGTTATTGGTCGTTAGTGGTTGTTAGTGGTTGTTAGTGGTTGTTAGTGGTTGTTAGTGGTTGTTAGTAGTTGTTAGTGATTGTTAGTGGTTGTTAGTGGGTGTTAGTGGTTGGTAGTGATTGGTAGTGGTTGTTAGTGTTGTTAGTGGTTGTTAGTGGTTTTTATTAGTTGTTAGTGGTTGTTACTGGTTGTTAGTGGTTGTTAGTGTTTGTTAGTGGTTGTGAGTGGTTGTTAGTGGATGTTACTCGTTGTTAGTGGTTGTTAGTGGTTGTTAGTGATTATTATTGGTTGTTAATGTTTGTTAATTGTTGTTAGTGGTTGTTAGTGGTTGTTAGTGGTTGTTAGTGGTCGTTAGTAATTGTTATTGGTCGTTAGTGGTTGTTAATGGTTGTTAGAAGTTGTTAGTGGTTGTTAGTGGTTGTTAGTGGTTGTTAGTGGTTGTTAGTGGTTGTTAGTAGTTGTTATTGATTGTTAGTGGTTGTTAGTGGTTGTTTGTGGTTGTTAATGTTTGTTAGTGGTTGTTAGTAGTTGTTAGTGGTTGTTAGTGGTTGTTAGTGGTTGTTAGTGGTTGTTAGTGGTTCTAGTGTTGTTAGTGGTTGTTAGTGGTTGTTAGTGGTTGTTAGTGGTTGTTAGTGGTTGTTAGCGGTTGTTAGTGGTTGTTAGTGTTGTTAGTGGTTGTTTGTGGCTGTTAGTAGTTGTTAGTGGTTGTTAGTAGTTGTTAGTGGTTGTTAGTGGTTGTTAGTAGTTGTTAGTGGTTGTTAGTGGTTGTTAGTGGTTGTTAGTATTTGTTATTGGTCGTTAGTTGTTGTTAATGGTTGTTAGTAGTGGTTAGTGGTTGTTAGTGGTCGTTAGTGATTGTTAGTGGTTGTTAGTGGTTGTCAATAGTTGTCAGTGGTTGTTAGTGTTTGTTAGTGGTTGTTAGTGGTTGTTTGTGGTTGTTAATATCTCCCTACTAACACTCTCTCCCCTATATATTGGTCACTCTGTGACAGTTTTGCAGTCGAGGGCGTAGCAGTATTAGTTCTTGGCTCCCCTCCCTACTCACCACCATCGGCACAGCGTTGGTTACCCGCAGGTTTGAGCATCGCGAGCCGGAATGGCTCTTCCAACACCTCTCCCTCACCATGTTCCGGGGGAAACGCCTTCTCTATTCTGTCCGCCGGGGCAATGGGACGCCATTTGCTCATAATAGTGAGAGATGGGGAGGGCGGGAGAGACGGAGTGGGAATTTGGTTCTTCTGTGTTCGAAGACTATTTTCTTACCAATTAATAACTGATACGAGGCTTGTTGTAATGAGAGATATTACTTTTATTTGGGGGCAGGCGCGAGGGTAGAGTGTTTGAAGCACTAACATTTGGTTTCCTTAACAAGTTAGAAACAAAACAAACAAACAAACAAAAAGAAAAACGAAATAAAAAATAAAATAAATAAAAATAAAAAAGTAAAGAATAAGGAATAAGAATAAAGGAAAAAAAATCATGAAACGATAGAAAAAGAAGAAAACAATGTCAAATGCAAAAGTGTAAAAGGAAGAAAAAAGAAAGATAGAAAGAGAGAAATAAATAAAGATAGAAAGGGAGAGAAAGAAAGAAAGACAGAAAGAGAGGAAGAAAGAGAGAAAGAGAGGAAGAGAGAAAGAGAGAAATGAATAAATGAATAAATAAAGAGAAAAAGAAAGAAAGAGACAAAGCGGGGAAGAAAAGAAGGGGTAAAAGAGAAAACAAAGTGAAAGAAAATGTTATTAGCTGCAGAAGAAGCAATGAAGCGTGATGGGTCTCTCTCTCTGGTGATTTTCTCTCTCTCTCTCTACTGATAGTCCTCTCTCTCTCTCTCTACTGCATGTCCTGTCTCTCTCTCTCCCTCTCTACTGATTGTCCTCTCTCTCCCTCTCTACTGATTGTCCTCTCTCTCTCTCTCACTCTTTCTACTAATTGTTCCCCCTCTCTCTCTCTCTACTGATTGTCCCCTCTCTCTCTATCTCTACTGATTGTCCTCTCTCTCTCTCTCTCTCTCTCTCTCTCTCTCTCTCTACCGATTGTCCTGTCTCTCTCTCTCTCCTTCTCTACTGATTGTTCTCTCTCTCTAATGATTGTCCTCTCTCACTCTCTCTCTCTACTGCATGTGCTGTCTCTCTCTCTATCTCTATCTCTCACTCTCTACTGATTGTCCTCTCTCTCTCTCTCTACTGATTGTCCTCTCTCTCTCTCTCTCTCTACTGATTGTCCTCTCTCTCTCTCTCTACTGATTGCCCTCTCTCTCTCTCTACTGATTGTCACCCCTCTCTCTCTCTCTCTCTCTCTCTCTCTCTCTCTCTTTCTACTAATTGTTCCCCCCCCCCCTCTCTCTCTCTCTCTCTACTGATTGTCCTATCTCTATCTTTATCTCTACTGATTGTCCACTCTCTCTCTCTACCGATTGTCCTGTCTCTCTCTCTCTCCCTCTCTACTGATTGTTCTCTCTCTCTAATGATTGTCCTCTCTCACTCTCTCTCTCTACTGCATGTGCTGTCTCTCTCTCTCTCGACTGATTGTCCTCTCTCTCTCTCTCTCTCTCTCTCGACTGATTGTCCTCTCTCTCTCTCTCTCTCTCTCTACTGATTGTCCTGTTTCTCTCTCTCTCCCTCTCTACTGATTGTCCTCTCTCTCTCTCTCTCTCTCTCTCTCTCTCTCTCTCTCTCTCTCTCTTTCTCTCTCTCTCTCTCTCTCTCTCTCTCTCTCTCTCCCTACTGATTGTCCTGTTTCTCTCTCTCTCCTGATGGCCTGTCTCTCTCCCTCTCTACTTGTTGTCCTCTCTCTTTCTCTCTACTGATTTCCTGTCTCTCTCTCTCTCTACTGATTGACCTCTCTCTCTCTCTCTCTACTGATTAACGAATGGCGGATACGGTGAAATAAATAATGCACTGCTTTAAACATTGGCTGTTTATTTTGAGCAACGACCAAAAATACAGCTTATGACATGAGTGCGCATGAGTGCTTATCCAATAGAGCAACAGCACACTTTGATAACCACAGACCATCATAGCGGCTAAGTAACAATTATAAAGGAATGCTAAAAACTCTTCAACCGATAGAACAGACATATATAGGAAGAGAAGAACAACATTAAGAAAACGATAAGAGGGGGGGGGGGGTGAGGGGGGGGGGGGAGACGAAGAATGATAATAAGAAGAACAACAACAACATTAACAACAACAACAGCAAGAGCAACAACAACAACAGCAAGAGCAACAACAACATCAGCTACAGTAACAACAACAGTAACAGCAACAACAACAACAACATCAGCAACAGCAACAGTAACAACAACAACATCAACAGCAACAACAACACCACCACCACCACCAACAACAACAACAGCAACAGCAGCAACAACAACAACAACAAGAGTAACAACAACAACAAAACCACCACTATCACCACCAACAACAACAACAACAGTGACAGCAACACCACCGCCAACATCAACAACAACAACAGCAACACCACCACCAACACCGCCCCCTACACCAGCAGCAACAACAACAACAACAGTAACAACAACAAAAGCAACACCACCACCACCACTACCACCACAGCAGCAACAACAACAACAGTAACAACAACAACAACAGCCGCAGCAGCAATAGTTGACAATAAGATATTGAGAATTGTGTTAAATACTTTAAAATGTAAAAAGTTTCTCTTTTACTGGACACTGGAAATATTGTTGAGGTGTATGTGTTGAGTAGAAGAAGGAGTAGATGAGGTTTAAGGAGGGGAGAGGAGGAGGAGAAGTGTATCTCTTTCGCACTCTCCTATATCTCCTACTATCTCTCTCTCCCCTATATCTTCCTACTAACTCCCCCTCTCCCCTATATCTCCCTACTAACTCATTCTCTCCCTATATCTCCCTACTAACTCTCTCTCCCCTATATCTCCCTACTAACTCTCTCTCCACTATATCTCCTTACTAACTCTCTCCCCTATATCTCCCTACTAAATCTCTCTCCCCTATATCTCCCTACTAACTCTCTCTCTCCCTATATCTCCTACTAACTCTCTCTCCTCTATATCTCCCTACAAACTCTCTCTCTCACCTATATCTCCCTACTAAATCTCTCTCCCCTATATCTCCCTACTAACTCTCTCTCCCCTATATCTCCCTACTAAATCTCTCTCCCCTATATCTCCCTACTAAATCTCTCTCCCCTATATCTTCCTACTAACTCTCTCTCCCCTATATCTCCCTACTAACACTCTCTCCCCTATATCTCCCTACTAACTCTCTCTCCCCTATATCTCCCTACTAACTCTCTCTCACCTATATCTCCCTACTAACTCTCTCTCTCCCCTATATCTCCCTACTAACGCTCTCCCCACTATATCTCCCTACTAACTCTCTCTCCACTATATCTCCCTACTAACACTCTCTTCCCTACATCTTCCTACTAACTCTCTCTCCCCTATATCACCCTACTAACTCTCCCTCTCCCCTATATCTCCCTACTAACTCTCTCTCTCCCTATATCTCCCTACTAACTCTCTCTCTCCCTATATCTCCCTACTAACTCTCTCTCTCCACTATATCTCCTTACTAACTCTCTCTCCCCTATATCTCCCAACTAACTCTCTCTCCCCTATATCTCCCTACTAACTCCCTCTCCCCTATATCTCCCAACTAACTCTCTCTCCCCTATATCTCCCTACTACTCTCTCTCCCCTATATCTCCCTACTAACTCTCTCTCTCCCCTATATCTCCCTACTAACTCTCTCTCTCCCCTATATCTCCCTACTAACTCTCTCTCTCCCCTATATCTCCCTATTAACTCTCTCTCCACTATATCTCCTACTAACTCTCTCTCCCCTATATCTCCCTACTAACTCTCTCTCTCCCCTATATCTCCCTACTAACTCTCTCTCTCTCCCCTATATCTCCCTACTAACTCTCTCTCCACTATATCTCCCTACTAACTCTCTCTCCCCTATATCTCCCTACTAACTCTCTCTCTCCCCTATATCTACCTACTAACGCTCTCTCCACTATATCTCCCTACTAACTCTCTCTCCCCTATATCTCCCTACTAACTCTCTCTCTCCCCTATATCTACCTACTAACGCTCTCTCCACTATATCTCCCTACTAACTCTCTCTCCACTATATCTCCCTACTAACACTCTCTTCCCTACATCTTCCTACTAAATCTCTCTCCCCTATATCTCCCTACTAACTCTATCTCCCCTATATCTCACTACTAACTCTCTCTCCCCTATATGTCTCTACTAACTCTCTCTCCCCTTATATCTCCCTACTAACGCTCTCTCCCTTATATCTCCCTACCTACTCTCTCTCCCCTATATCTCCCTACTAACTTTCTCTCTCCACTATATCTCCTTACTAACTCTCTCCCCTATATCTCCCTACTAAATCTCTCTCCCCTATATCTCCCTACTAACTCTCTCTCTCCCTATTTCTCCTACTAACTCTCTCTCCCCTATATCTCCCTACAAACTCTCTCTCTCACCTATATCTCCCTACTAACTCCCTCTCTCCCCTATATGTCCCTACTAAGTTTCTCTCTCCCCTATATCTCCCTACTAACACTCTCTCCCCTATATCTCACTACTAACTCCCTCTCTCCCCTATATCTCCCTACTAAGTTTCTCTCTCCCCTCTATCTCCCTCCTAACTCTCTCTCTCCCCTATATCTCCCTACTAACTCTCTCTCCCCTATATCTCCCTACTAGTGGTCGTTAGTGGTCGTTAGTGATTGTTAGTGGTTGTTAGTGGTTGTTAATAGTTGTCAGTGGTTGTTAGTGTTTGTTAGTGGTTGTTAGTGGTTGTTTGTGGTTGTTAATATCTCCCTACTAACACTCTCTCCCCTATATCTCCCTACTAACTCTCTCCCCTATATCTCCCTACTAACTCTCTCTCTCCTATATCTCCCTACTAACTCTCTCTCCCCTATATCTCCCTACTAACTCTCTCTCCCCTATATCTCCCTACTAAATCTCTCTACCCTATATCTCCCTACTAACTCTCTCTCCTCTATATCTACATACTAACTCTCTTTCCCCTATATATCCCTACCTACTCTCTCTACCCTATATCTCCCTACTAACTCTCTCTCACCTATATCTCCCTACTAACTCTCTCTCCCCTATATCTTCCTACTAACTCTCTCTCCCCTATATCTCCCTACTAACACTCTCTCCACTATATCTATCTACTAACTCTCTCTCCCCTATATCTCCCTACTAACTCTCTCTCCTCTATATCTCCGTACCAACACTCTCTCACCTATATCCCCAACTAACTCTCTCCCCCTATATCTCCCTAGTAACACTATCTCCCCTATATCTCCCTACAAAAAATCTCTCCCCTATATCTCCCTACTAACTCCCTCTCCCCTATATCTCCCTACTAACACTCTCTTTCCTATATCTCCCTCCTAACTCTCTCTCTCCTTTATATCTCCCTACTATCCCTCCCTCCCCTTTATCTCCCTACTAACTCTCTCTTCCCTATATCTCCTTACTAACTCCCTCTCCCCTATATCTCCCTACTAACTCCCTCTACCCTATATCTCCCTACCTACTCTCTCTCTCCTATATCTCCCTACTAACTCTCTCTCCACTATATCTCCTTACTAACTTTCTCTCTCCTATATCTCCCTACTAACCCTCTCTCTCCCCTATAACTCCCTAGTAACTCTCTCTCCCCTATATCTCCCTAGTAACACTATCTCCCCTATATCTCCCTACTAATTAATTCTCCCCTATATTTCCCTACTAAGTCTCTCTCCCCTATATCTCCCTACTAACTCTCCCTCCCTATATCTCCCAACTAACTCTCTCTCTCCCCTATATCTCTTTACTAAGTCTCTCTCCAATATATCTCCATACTAACTCTCTCTCCCCTATTTCTCCCTACTAACTCTCTCTCCCTCTATATCTCCCTGCTAACTCTCTCTGTCCCCTATATCTCCCAACTAACTCTCTCTCTCCCCTATATCTCCCTACTAACTCTCTCTCCCCTATATCTCCCTACTAACTCTCTCCCCTATATCTCCCTACTAACTCTCTCTCCCATATATCTCCCTACTAACTCCCTCTCTTCCCTATATATCCCTACTAACTCTCACTCTCCCCTATATCTCCCTACTAACACTCTCTCCCGTATATCTCCCTACTAAGTCTCTCTGCCCTATATCTCCCTACTAACTCTTTCCTTCCTATATCTCCCTACTAACTCTCTCTC
The DNA here is from genome assembly GCA_964016885.1 of Eledone cirrhosa. NCBI lineage: Eukaryota > Metazoa > Mollusca > Cephalopoda > Octopoda > Eledonidae > Eledone > Eledone cirrhosa. The sequence goes on from OZ024744.1 coordinate 25,764,443, forward strand.
CCCTATATCTCCCTACTAAATCTCTCTCCCCTATATCTCGCTACTAACTCTCTCTCACCCCTAAATCTCCCTACTAACTCTCTCTCTCTCCCCTATATCTCCCTACTAACTCTCTCCCCTATATCTACCTACTAACTCTCTCTCCCCTATACTTCCCTACTAACTCTCTCTCTCCTATATCTCCCTACTAACTCCCTCTCTCACCTATATCTCCCTACTAAAACTCTCTCCCATATATCTCCCTACTAACACTCTCTCCCCTATGTCTTCTTCCTAAATCTCTCTCCCCTATATCTCCCTACTAACACTCTCTCCCCTATATCTCCCTACTAACTCTCTCTCCCCTATATTTCCCTACTAAATCTCTCACCCCTATATCTCTCTACTAACATTCTCTCCTCTATATCTCCCTACCAACTCTCCCTCCTCTATATCTCCCTACTAACTCTCTCTCCCCTATATCTCCCTACTAACTCTCTCTCCCCTATATCTCCCTACTAACACTCTCTCCCCTATATCTCCTACTAACTTTCTCTCCACTATATCTCCCTACTAACTCTCTCTCCCCTATATCTCCCTACTAACCCTCTCTCTCCCCTATATCTCCCTAGTAACTCTCTCTCCCCTATATCTCCATAGTAACACTATCTCCCCTATATCTCCCTACTAATTAATTCTCCCCTATATCTCCCTACTAACTCTCTCTCCCGTATATCTCCCTACTAAGTCTCTCTCCCCTATATCTCCCTACTAACTCTCTCTCCCCTATATCTCCCAACTAACTCTCTCTCTCCCCTATATCTCTTTACTAAGTCTCTCTCCACTATATCTCCCTACTAACTCTCTCTCCCCTATATCTCCCTACTAACTCTCTCTCCCCCTATATCTCCCTGCTAACTCTCTCTCTCCCCTATATCTCCCAACTAACTCTCTCTCTCCCATATATCTCCCTACTAACTCCCTCTCTTCCCTATATATCCCTACTAACTCTCACTCTCCCCTATATCTCCCTACTAACACTCTCTCCCGTATATCTCCCTTCTAAGTCTCTCTCCCCTATATCTCCCTACTGACTCTTTCGCTCCTATATCCCCCTACTAACTCTCTCTCCCCTATATCTCCCTACTAAATCTCTCTCCCCTATATCTCGCTACTAACTCTCTCTCTCCCCTATATGTCCCTACTAACTCTCTCTCACCCCTAAATCTCCCTACTAACTCTCTCTCTCCCCTATATCTCACTACTAACTCTCTCCCCTATATCTACCTACTAACTCTCTCTCCCCTATACTTCCCAACTAACTCTCTCTCTCCTATATCTCCCTACTAACTCCCTATCTCCCCTATATCTCCCTACTAACACTCTCTCCCCTATATCTCCCTACTAACTCTCTCTCCCCTATATCTCCCTACTAACTCTCTCTCCCCTATATCTCCCTACCTATTCTCTCCCCTATATCTACCTACTAACTCCCTCTCTCCTTTATATCTCCCTACCTACTCTCTCTCCCCTATATCTCCCTACCAACTCTCTCTCCCCTATATCTCTCTACTAACTCTCTCTCCCCTATATCTCCCTACTAACGCTCTCTCCCCAATATCTCCCTACCTACTCTCTCTCCCCTATATCTCCCTACTAACACTCTGTCCCCTATATCTACCTACTAACTCCCTCTCTCCTTTATATCTCCCTACCTACTCTCTCTCCCCTATATCTCCCTACCAACTCTCTCTCCCCTATATCTCTCTACTAACTCTCTCTCCCCGATATCTCCCTACTAACGCTCTCTCCCCAATATCTCCCTACCTACTCTCTCTCCCCTATATCTCCCTACTAACACTCTCTCCCCTATATCTCCTACTAAATTTTCTCTCCCCTATATCTCCCTACTAACTCTCTCTCCGCTATATCTCCCTACTAACTCTCTCTCCACTATATCTCCCTACTAACTCTCTCTCTCCTATATCTCCCAACTAACTCTCTCTCTCCCCTATATCTCCCTACTAACCCTCTCTCTCCTCTATATCTCCCTAGTAACTCTCTCTCCCCTATATCTCCCTAGTAACATTCTCTCTCCCCTATATCTCCCCCCTATATCAACCAACTAACTCTCTCTCTCCCCTATATCTCCCTACTAACTCTCTCTCCCCTATATCTCCCTACTAACTCTCTCTCCCATATATCTCCCTACTAACTCCCTCTTTACCCTAAATATCCCTACTAACTCTCTCTCTCCCCTATATCTCCCTACTAACACTCTCCCCCGTATATCTCCCTACTAACTCTCTCCCCTATATCTCCCTACTAACTCTTTCGCTCCTATATCTCCCTACTAACTCTCTCTCCACTATATCTCCCTAATAATTCTCTCTCCCCTATATCTCCCTACTAAATCTCTCTCTCCTATATCTCCATTCTAACTCTCTCTCACCCCTAAATCTCCCTACTAAATCTCTCTCTCCCCTATATCTCCCTACTAACTCTCTCCCGCCTATACTTCCCTACTAACTCTCTCTCTCCTATATCTCCCTACTAACTCTCTCTCCCCTATATCTCCCTACTAACACTCTCTCCCCTATATCTCCCTTCTAACTCTCTCTCCACTATATCTCCCTACTAAACTCTCTCTCCCCTATATCTCCCTAGTAACTCTCTCTCCCCTATATCTCCCTAGTAACACTATCTCCCGTATATCTCCCTACTAAGTCTCTCTCCCCTATATCTCCCAACTAACTCTCTCTCCCCTATATCTCCCTACTAACTCTCTCTCCCCCCTATATCAACCAACTAACTCTCTCTCTCCCCTATATCTCCCTACTAACTCTCTCTCCCCTATATCTCCCTACTAACTCTCTCTCCCATATATCTCCCTACTAACTCCCTCTTTACCCTATATATCCCTACTAACTCTCTCTCTCCCCTATATCTCCCTACTAACACTCTCCCCCGTATATCTCCCTACTAACTCTCTCCCCTATATCTCCCTACTAACTCTTTCGCTCCTATATCTCCCTACTAACTCTCTCTCCACTATATCTCCCTAATAACTCTCTCTCCCCTATATCTCCCTACTAAATCTCTCTCTCCTATATCACCATTCTAACTCTCTCTCACCCCTAAATCTCCCTACTAACTCTCTCTCTCCCATATATCTCCCTACTAACTCTCTCCCGCCTATACTTCCCTACTAACTCTCTCTCTCCTATATCTCCCTACTAACTCTCTCTCCCCTATATCTCCCTACTAACACTCTCTCCCCTATATCTTCCTACTAAATCTCTCTCTCCCCTATATCTCCCTACTTATTCTCTCCCCCCCCTATATCTCCCTACTAACACTCTCTCCCCTATATCTCCTACTAACACTCTCTCCACTATATCTATCTACTAACTCTCTCTCCACTATATCTCCCTACTAACTCTCTCTCCCCTATATCTCCCTACTAACTCTCTCTCCCCTATATCTCCCTACTAACGCTCTCTCCCCTATATCTCCCTACTAACTCTCTCTCCCCTATATCTCCCTACTAACTCTCTATCCCCTATATCTCCCTACCAACTCTCTCTACCCTATATCTCCCTACTAAATCTCTCTCCTCTATATCTACCTACTAACTCTCTCTCCCCTATATCTCCCTACCTACTCTCTCTCCCCTATATCTTCCTACTAACTCTCTCTCCCTATATCTCCCTACTAACTATCTCTCCCCCCCTATATCTCCCTACTAACTCTCTCTCCCATATATATCCCTAACTACTCTCTCTCCCCTATATCTTCCTACTAAATCTCTCTCTCCCCTATATCTCCCTACATATTCTCTCCCCTCCTATATCTCCCTACTAAATCTCTCTCCCCTATATCTCCCTACTAAAACACTCTCCCCTATATCTCCCTACTAACTCCCTCTCTCCTATATCTCCCAACTAACTGTCTCTCTCCCCTATATCTCCCTACTAACTCTCTCTCCCCTATATCTCCCTACTAACACTCTCTCCCTTATATCTCCCTGCTAACACTCTCTCTCCCCTATGTCTCCCTACTAACTCTCTCTCTCACCTATAGCTCCCTACTAACTCTCTCACCCCTATATCTCCCTACCAACTCTCTCTCCCCTATATCTCCTAACTAACTCCCTCTCTCCCCTATATCTCCCTACTAACTCTCTCTCTCCCCTATATCTCCCTACTAACAATCTCTCCCCTATATCTCCCTACTAAATCTCTCTCCCCTATATCTCCCTACTAACTCTCTCACCATATATCTACCTACTAACTCTCTCTCCCCTATATCTCCCTACTAACTCTCTCTCCTCTATATCTCCCTACCTACTCTCTCTCTCCTATATCTCCCTACTAACTCTCTCTCCCCTATATCTCGCTAATAACGCTCTCTCCCCTATATCTCCCTACTAACACTCTCTCCCCTATATCTCCTACTAAATTTTCTCTCCCCTATATCTCCCTACTAACTCTCTCTCCGCTATATCTCCCTACTAACTCTCTCTCCACTATATCTCCCTACTAACTCTCTCTCTCCTATATTTCCCAACTAACTCTCTCTCTCCCCTATATCTCCCTACTAACCCTCTCTCTCCTCTATATCTCCCTAGTAACTCTCTCTCACCTATATCTCCCTAGTAACATTCTCTCTCCCCTATATCTCTTTACTAACTCTCTCTCCACTATATCTCCCTACTAACTCTCTCTCCCCTATATCTCCCTACTAACATCTCTCCCCTATATCACCCTACCAACTCTCCCTCCTCTATATCTCCCTACTAACTCTCTCTCCCCTATATCTCCCTACTAACTCTCTCTCCCGTATATCTCCCTACTACGTCTCTCTCCCCTATATCTCCCAACTAACTCTCTCTCCCCTATATCTCGCTACTAACTCTCTCTCCACTATATCTCCCTAGTAACTCTCTCTCCCCTATTTCTCCCTACTAACTCTCTCTCCCCTATATCTCCTTACTAACTCTCTCTCCCCTATATCTCCCTACTAACGCTCTCTCCCCTATATCTCCCTACTAACTCTCTCTCCCCTATATCTCCCTACTAACTCTCTATCCCCTATATCTCCCTACCAACTCTCTCTACCCTATATCTCCCTACTAAATCTCTCTCCTCTATATCTACCTACTAACTCTCTCTCCCCTATATCTCCCTACCTACTCTCTCTCCCCTATATCTTCCTACTAACTCTCTCTCCCTATATCTCCCTACTAACTATCTCTCCCCCCCTATATCTCCCTACTAACTCTCTCTCCCATATATATCCCTAACTACTCTCTCTCCCCTATATCTTCCTACTAAATCTCTCTCTCCCCTATATCTCCCTACATATTCTCTCCCCTCCTATATCTCCCTACTAAATCTCTCTCCCCTATATCTCCCTACTAACACTCTCTCCCCTATATCTCCCTACTAACTCTCTCTCCCATATATCTCCCTACTAACTCCCTCTTTACCCTAAATATCCCTACTAACTCTCTCCCCTATATCTCCCTACTAACTCTTTCGCTCCTATATCTCCCTACTAACTCTCTCTCCACTATATCTCCCTAATAATTCTCTCTCCCCTATATCTCCCTACTAAATCTCTCTCTCCTATATCTCCATTCTAACTCTCTCTCACCCCTAAATCTCCCTACTAACTCTCTCTCTCTCCCCTATATCTCCCTACTAACTCTCTCCCGCCTATACTTCCGTACTAACTCTCTCTCTCCTATATCTCCCTACTAACTCTCTCTCCCCTATATCTCCCTACTAACACTCTCTCCCCGACATCTCCCTTCTAACTCTCTCTCCACTATATCTCCCTACTAACCTCTCTCTCCCCTATATCTCCCTAGTAACTCTCTCTCCCCTATATCTCCCTAGTAACACTATCTCCCGTATATCTCCCTACTAAGTCTCTCTCCCCTATATCTCCCAACTAACTCTCTCTCCCCTATATCTCCCTACTAACTCTCTCTCCCCCCTATATCAACCAACTAACTCTCTCTCTCCCCTATATCTCCCTACTAACTCTCTCTCCCCTATATCTCCCTACTAACTCTCTCTCCCATATATCTCCCTACTAACTCCCTCTTTACCCTATATATCCCTACTAACTCTCTCTCTCCCCTATATCTCCCTACTAACACTCTCCCCCGTATATCTCCCTACTAACTCTCTCCCCTATATCTCCCTACTAACTCTTTCGCTCCTATATCTCCCTACTAACTCTCTCTCCACTATATCTCCCTAATAACTCTCTCTCCCCTATATCTCCCTACTAAATCTCTCTCTCCTATATCTCCATTATAACTCTCTCTCACCCCTAAATATCCCTACTAACTCTCTCTCTCCTCTATATCTCCCTACTAACTCTCTCTCCCCTATATCTCGCTAATAACGCTCTCTCCTCTATATCTCCCTACTAACTCTCTCTCCCCTATATCTCCCTACTAACACTCTCTCCCCTATATCTCCTACTAAATTTTCTCTCCCCTATATCTCCCTACTAACTCTCTCTCCGCTATATCTCCCTACTAACTCTCTCTCCACTATATCTCCCTACTAACTCTCTCTCTCCTATATTTCCCAACTAACTCTCTCTCGCCCCTATATCTCCCTACTAACCCTCTCTCTCCTCTATATCTCCCTAGTAACTCTCTCTCACCTATATCTCCCTAGTAACATTCTCTCTCCCCTATATCTCTTTACTAACTCTCTCTCCACTATATCTCCCTACTAACTCTCTCTCCCCTATATCTCCCTACTAACATCTCTCCCCTATATCACCCTACCAACTCTCCCTCCTCTATATCTCCCTACTAACTCTCTCTCCCCTATATCTCCCTACTAACTCTCTCTCCCGTATATCTCCCTACTACGTCTCTCTCCCCTATATCTCCCAACTAACTCTCTCTCTCCCCTATATCTCCCTACTAACCCTCTCTCTCCTCTATATCTCCCTAGTAACTCTCTCTCCCCTATATCTCCCTAGTAACATTCTCTCTCCCCTATATCTCTTTACTAACTCTCTCTCCACTATATCTCCCTACTAACTCTCTCTCCCCTATATCTCCCTACTAACATCTCTCCCCTATATCACCCTACCAACTCTCCCTCCTCTATATCTCCCTACTAACATCTCTCCCCAATATCACCCTACCAACTCTCCCTCCTCTATTTCTCCCTACTAACTCTCTCCCCTATATCTCCCTACTAACTCTCTCTCCCCTATATCTCGCTACTAACTCTCTCTCCACTATATCTCCCTAGTAACTCTCTCTCCCCTATTTCTCCCTACTAACTCTCTCTCCCCTATATCTCCTTACTAACTCTCTCTCCCCTATATCTCCCTACTAACGCTCTCTCCCCTATATCTCCCTACTAACACTCTCTCCCCTATATCTCCCTACTAACTCTCTATCCCCTATATCTCCCTACCAACTCTCTCTACCCTATATCTCCCTACTAAATCTCTCTCCTCTATATCTACCTACTAACTCTCTCTCCCCTATATCTCCCTACCTACTCTCTCTCCCCTATATCTTCCTACTAACTCTCTCTCCCTATATCTCCCTACTAACTATCTCTCCCCCCCTATATCTCCCTACTAACTCTCTCTCCCATATATATCCCTAACTACTCTCTCTCCCCTATATCTTCCTACTAAATCTCTCTCTCCCCTATATCTCCCTACATATTCTCTCCCCTCCTATATCTCCCTACTAAATCTCTCTCCCCTATATCTCCCTACTAACACTCTCTCCCCTATATCTCCCTACTAACTGTCTCTCCCATATATCTCCCTACTAACTCCCTCTTTACCCTAAATATCCCTACTAACTCTCTCCCCTATATCTCCCTACTAACTCTCTCTCCCCTATATCTCCCTACTAACTCTCTCTCCCATATATCTCCCTACTAACTCCCTCTTTACCCTATATATCCCTACTAACTCTCTCTCTCCCCTATATCTCCCTACTAACACTCTCCCCCGTATATCTCCCTACTAACTCTCTCCCCTATATCTCCCTACTAACTCTTTCGCTCCTATATCTCCCTACTAACTCTCTCTCCACTATATCTCCCTAATAACTCTCTCTCCCCTATATCTCCCTACTAAATCTCTCTCTCCTATATCTCCATTCTAACTCTCTCCCACCCCTAAATCTCCCTACTAACTCTCTCTCTCCCCTATATCTCCCTACTAACTCTCTCCCACCTATACTTCCCTACTAACTCTCTCTCTCCTATATCTCCCTACTAACTCTCTCTCCCCTATATCTCCCTACTAACACTCTCTCCCCTATATCTTCCTACTAAATCTCTCTCTCCCCTATATCTCCCTACCTATTCTCTCCCCCCCCTATATCTCCCTACTAACTCTCTCTCCCCTATATCTCCCTACTAACACTCTCTCCCCTATATCTCCTACTAACACCCTCTCCCCTATATCTCCCTACTAACTCTCTCTCCCCTATATCTCGCTACTAACTCTCTCTCCACTATATCTCCCTAGTAACTCTCTCTCCCCTATTTCTCCCTACTAACTCTCTCTCCCCTATATCTCCCTACTAACTCTCTCTCCCCTATATCTCCCTACTAACGTTCTCTCCCCTATATCTCCCTACTAACTCTCTATCCCCTATATCTCCCTACCAACTCTCTCTACCCTATATCTCCTTACTAAATCTCTCTCCTCTATATCTACCTACTAACTCTCTCTCCCCTATATCTCCCTACCTACTCTCTCTCCCCTATATCTTCCTACTAACACTCTCTCCCTATATCTCCCTACTAACTATCTCTCCCCCCCCTATATCTCCCTACTAACTCTCTCTCCCATATATATCCCTAACTACTCTCTCTCCCCTATATCTTCCTACTAAATCTCTCTCTCCCCTATATCTCCCTACCAACTCTCTCTCCCCTATATCTCCTAACTAACTCCCTCTCTCCCCTATATCTCCCTACTAACTCTCTCTCTCCCCTATATCTCCCTACTAACAATCTCTCCCCTATATCTCCCTACTAAATCTCTCTCCCCTATATCTCCCTACTAACTCTCTCTCCATATATCTACCTACTAACTCTCTCTCCCCTATATCTCCCTACTAACTCTCTCTCCCCTATATCTCCCTACTAACTCTCTCTCCCCTATACTTCCCTACTAACTCTCTCTCTCTCCTATATCTCCCTACTAACTCCCTCTCTCACATATATCTCCCTACTAACTCTCTCTCCATATATCTACCTACTAACTCTCTCTCCCCTATATCTCCCTACTAACTCTCTCTCCTCTATATCTCCCTACCTACTCTCTCTCTCCTATATCTCCCTACTAACTCTCTCTCCCCTATATCTCGCTAATAACGCTCTCTCCTCTATATCTCCCTACTAACTCTCTCTCCCCTATATCTCCCTACTAACACTCTCTCCCCTATATCTCCTACTAAATTTTCTCTCCCCTATATCTCCCTACTAACTCTCTCTCCGCTATATCTCCCTACTAACTCTCTCTCCACTATATCTCCCTACTAACTCTCTCTCTCCTATATTTCCCAACTAACTCTCTCTCTCCCCTATATCTCCCTACTAACCCTCTCTCTCCTCTATATCTCCCTAGTAACTCTCTCTCACCTATATCTCCCTAGTAACATTCTCTCTCCCCTATATCTCTTTACTAACTCTCTCTCCACTAGATCTCCCTACTAACTCTCTCTCCCCTATATCTCCCTACTAACATCTCTCCCCTATATCACCCTACCAACTCTCCCTCCTCTATATCTCCCTACTAACTCTCTCTCCCCTATATCTCCCTACTAACTCTCTCTCCCGTATATCTCCCTACTACGTCTCTCTCCCCTATATCTCCCAACTAACTCTCTCTCTCCCCTATATCTCCCTACTAACCCTCTCTCTCCTCTATATCTCCCTAGTAACTCTCTCTCCCCTATATCTCCCTAGTAACATTCTCTCTCCCCTATATCTCCCTACTAACTCTCTCTACCCTATATCTCCCTACTAACATCTCTCCTCTATATCACCCTACCAACTCTCCCTCCTCTATATCTCCCTACTAACGTCTCTCCCCTATATCACCCTACCAACTCTCCCTCCTCTAAATCTCCCTACTAACTCTCTCCCCTATATCACCCTACTAACTCTCTCTCCCCTATATCTCGCTACTAACTCTCTCTCCACTATATCTTCCTAGTAACTCTCTCTCCCCTATTTCTCCCTACTAACTCTCTCTCCCCTATATCTCCTTACTAACTCTCTCTCCCCTATATCTCCCTACTAACGCTCTCTCCCCTATATCTCCCTACTAACTCTCTCTCCCCTATATCTCCCTACTAACTCTCTCTCCTCTATATCTCCCTACCTACTCTCTCTCTCCTATATCTCCCTACTAACTCTCTCTCCCCTATATCTCGCTAATAACGCTCTCTCCTCTATATCTCCCTACTAACTCTCTCTCCCCTATATCTCCCTACTAACACTCTCTCCCCTATATCTCCTACTAAATTTTCTCTCCCCTATATCTCCCTACTAACTCTCTCTCCGCTATATCTCCCTACTAACTCTCTCTCCACTATATCTCCCTACTAACTCTCTCTCTCCTATATTTCCCAACTAACTCTCTCTCGCCCCTATATCTCCCTACTAACCCTCTCTCTCCTCTATATCTCCCTAGTAACTCTCTCTCACCTATATTTCCCTAGTAACATTCTCTCTCCCCTATATCTCTTTACTAACTCTCTCTCCACTATATCTCCCTACTAACTCTCTCTCCCCTATATCTCCCTACTAACATCTCTCCCCTATATCACCCTACCAACTCTCCCTCCTCTATATCTCCCTACTAACTCTCTCTCCCCTATATCTCCCTACTAACTCTCTCTCCCGTATATCTCCCTACTACGTCTCTCTCCCCTATATCTCCCAACTAACTCTCTCTCTCCCCTATATCTCCCTACTAACCCTCTCTCTCCTCTATATCTCCCTAGTAACTCTCTCTCCCCTATATCTCCCTAGTAACATTCTCTCTCCCCTATATCTCTTTACTAACTCTCTCTCCACTATATCTCCCTACTAACTCTCTCTCCCCTATATCTCCCTACTAACATCTCTCCCCTATATCACCCTACCAACTCTCCCTCCTCTATATCTCCCTACTAACATCTCTCCCCAATATCACCCTACCAACTCTCCCTCCTCTATTTCTCCCTACTAACTCTCTCCCCTATATCTCCCTACTAACTCTCTCTCCCCTATATCTCGCTACTAACTCTCTCTCCACTATATCTCCCTAGTAACTCTCTCTCCCCTATTTCTCCCTACTAACTCTCTCTCCCCTATATCTCCTTACTAACTCTCTCTCCCCTATATCTCCCTACTAACGCTCTCTCCCCTATATCTCCCTACTAACACTCTCTCCCCTATATCTCCCTACTAACTCTCTATCCCCTATATCTCCCTACCAAATCTCTCTACCCTATATCTCCCTACTAAATCTCTCTCCTCTATATCTACCTACTAACTCTCTCTCCCCTATATCTCCCTACCTACTCTCTCTCCCCTATATCTTCCTACTAACTCTCTCTCCCTATATCTCCCTACTAACTATCTCTCCCCCCCTATATCTCCCTACTAACTCTCTCTCCCATATATATCCCTAACTACTCTCTCTCCCCTATATCTTCCTACTAAATCTCTCTCTCCCCTATATCTCCCTACATATTCTCTCCCCTCCTATATCTCCCTACTAAATCTCTCTCCCCTATATCTCCCTACTAACACTCTCTCCCCTATATCTCCCTACTAACTGTCTCTCCCATATATCTCCCTACTAACTCCCTCTTTACCCTAAATATCCCTACTAACTCTCTCCCCTATATCTCCCTACTAACTCTCTCTCCCCTATATCTCCCTACTAACTCTCTCTCCCATATATCTCCCTACTAACTCCCTCTTTACCCTATATATCCCTACTAACTCTCTCTCTCCCCTATATCTCCCTACTAACACTCTCCCCCGTATATCTCCCTACTAACTCTCTCCCCTATATCTCCCTACTAACTCTTTCGCTCCTATATCTCCCTACTAACTCTCTCTCCACTATATCTCCCTAATAACTCTCTCTCCCCTATATCTCCCTACTAAATCTCTCTCTCCTATATCTCCATTCTAACTCTCTCCCACCCCTAAATCTCCCTACTAACTCTCTCTCTCCCCTATATCTCCCTACTAACTCTCTCCCACCTATACTTCCCTACTAACTCTCTCTCTCCTATATCTCCCTACTAACTCTCTCTCCCCTATATCTCCCTACTAACACTCTCTCCCCTATATCTTCCTACTAAATCTCTCTCTCCCCTATATCTCCCTACCTATTCTCTCCCCCCCTATATCTCCCTACTAACTCTCTCTCCCCTATATCTCCCTACTAACACTCTCTCCCCTATATCTCCTACTAACACCCTCTCCCCTATATCTCCCTACTAACTCTCTCCCCTATATCTCCCTACTAACTCTCTCTCCCCTATATCTCGCTACTAACTCTCTCTCCACTATATCTCCCTAGTAACTCTCTCTCCCCTATTTCTCCCTACTAACTCTCTCTCCCCTATATCTCCCTACTAACTCTCTCTCCCCTATATCTCCCTACTAACGTTCTCTCCCCTATATCTCCCTACTAACTCTCTCTCCCCTATATCTCCCTACTAACTCTCTATCCCCTATATCTCCCTACCAACTCTCTCTACCCTATATCTCCTTACTAAATCTCTCTCCTCTATATCTACCTACTAACTCTCTCTCCCCTATATCTCCCTACCTACTCTCTCTCCCCTATATCTTCCTACTAACACTCTCTCCCTATATCTCCCTACTAACTATCTCTCCCCCCCTATATCTCCCTACTAACTCTCTCTCCCATATATATCCCTAACTACTCTCTCTCCCCTATATCTTCCTACTAAATCTCTCTCTCCCCTATATCTCCCTACCAACTCTCTCTCCCCTATATCTCCTAACTAACTCCCTCTCTCCCCTATATCTCCCTACTAACTCTCTCTCTCCCCTATATCTCCCTACTAACAATCTCTCCCCTATATCTCCCTACTAAATCTCTCTCCCCTATATCTCCCTACTAACTCTCTCTCCATATATCTACCTACTAACTCTCTCTCCCCTATATCTCCCTACTAACTCTCTCTCCCCTATATCTCCCTACTAACTCTCTCTCCCCTATACTTCCCTACTAACTCTCTCTCCCCTATATCTCCCTACTAACATCTCTCCCCTATATCACCCTACCAACTCTCCCTCCTCTATATCTCCCTACTAACTCTCTCTCCCCTATATCTCCCTACTAACTCTCTCTCCCGTATATCTCCCTACTACGTCTCTCTCCCCTATATCTCCCAACTAACTCTCTCTCTCCCCTATATCTCCCTACTAACCCTCTCTCTCCTCTATATCTCCCTAGTAACTCTCTCTCCCCTATATCTCCCTAGTAACATTCTCTCTCCCCTATATCTCTTTACTAACTCTCTCTCCACTATATCTCCCTACTAACTCTCTCTCCCCTATATCTCCCTACTAACATCTCTCCCCTATATCACCCTACCAACTCTCCCTCCTCTATATCTCCCTACTAACATCTCTCCCCAATATCACCCTACCAACTCTCCCTCCTCTATTTCTCCCTACTAACTCTCTCCCCTATATCTCCCTACTAACTCTCTCTCCCCTATATCTCGCTACTAACTCTCTCTCCACTATATCTCCCTAGTAACTCTCTCTCCCCTATTTCTCCCTACTAACTCTCTCTCCCCTATATCTCCTTACTAACTCTCTCTCCCCTATATCTCCCTACTAACGCTCTCTCCCCTATATCTCCCTACTAACACTCTCTCCCCTATATCTCCCTACTAACTCTCTATCCCCTATATCTCCCTACCAACTCTCTCTACCCTATATCTCCCTACTAAATCTCTCTCCTCTATATCTACCTACTAACTCTCTCTCCCCTATATCTCCCTACCTACTCTCTCTACCCTATATCTTCCTACTAACTCTCTCTCCCTATATCTCCCTACTAACTATCTCTCCCCCCCTATATCTCCCTACTAACTCTCTCTCCCATATATATCCCTAACTACTCTCTCTCCCCTATATCTTCCTACTAAATCTCTCTCTCCCCTATATCTCCCTACATATTCTCTCCCCTCCTATATCTCCCTACTAAATCTCTCTCCCCTATATCTCCCTACTAACACTCTCTCCCCTATATCTCCCTACTAACTGTCTCTCCCATATATCTCCCTACTAACTCCCTCTTTACCCTAAATATCCCTACTAACTCTCTCCCCTATATCTCCCTACTAACTCTCTCTCCCCTATATCTCCCTACTAACTCTCTCTCCCATATATCTCCCTACTAACTCCCTCTATACCCTATATATCCCTACTAACTCTCTCTCTCCCCTATATCTCCCTACTAACACTCTCCCCCGTATATCTCCCTACTAACTCTCTCCCCTATATCTCCCTACTAACTCTTTCGCTCCTATATCTCCCTACTAACTCTCTCTCCACTATATCTCCCTAATAACTCTCTCTCCCCTATATCTCCCTACTAAATCTCTCTCTCCTATATCTCCATTCTAACTCTCTCCCACCCCTAAATCTCCCTACTAACTCTCTCTCTCCCCTATATCTCCCTACTAACTCTCTCCCACCTATACTTCCCTACTAACTCTCTCTCTCCTATATCTCCCTACTAACTCTCTCTCCCCTATATCTCCCTACTAACACTCTCTCCCCTATATCTTCCTACTAAATCTCTCTCTCCCCTATATCTCCCTACCTATTCTCTCCCCCCCCTATATCTCCCTACTAACTCTCTCTCCCCTATATCTCCCTACTAACACTCTCTCCCCTATATCTCCTACTAACACCCTCTCCCCTATATCTCCCTACTAACTCTCTCCCCTATATCTCCCTACTAACTCTCTCTCCCCTATATCTCGCTACTAACTCTCTCTCCACTATATCTCCCTAGTAACTCTCTCTCCCCTATTTCTCCCTACTAACTCTCTCTCCCCTATATCTCCCTACTAACTCTCTCTCCCCTATATCTCCCTACTAACGTTCTCTCCCCTATATCTCCCTACTAACTCTCTCTCCCCTATATCTCCCTACTAACCCTCTATCCCCTATATCTCCCTACCAACTCTCTCTACCCTATATCTCCTTACTAAATCTCTCTCCTCTATATCTACCTACTAACTCTCTCTCCCCTATATCTCCCTACCTACTCTCTCTCCCCTATATCTTCCTACTAACACTCTCTCCCTATATCTCCCTACTAACTATCTCTCCCCCCCTATATCTCCCTACTAACTCTCTCTCCCATATATATCCCTAACTACTCTCTCTCCCCTATATCTTCCTACTAAATCTCTCTCTCCCCTATATCTCCCTACCAACTCTCTCTCCCCTATATCTCCTAACTAACTCCCTCTCTCCCCTATATCTCCCTACTAACTCTCTCTCTCCCCTATATCTCCCTACTAACAATCTCTCCCCTATATCTCCCTACTAAATCTCTCTCCCCTATATCTCCCTACTAACTCTCTCTCCATATATCTACCTACTAACTCTCTCTCCCCTATATCTCCCTACTAACTCTCTCTCCCCTATATCTCCCTACTAACTCTCTCTCCCCTATACTTCCCTACTAACTCTCTCTCTCCTATATCTCCCTACTAACTCCCTCTCTCACATATATCTCCCTACTAACTCTCTCTCCATATATCTACCTACTAACTCTCTCTCCCCTATATCTCCCTACTAACTCTCTCTCCTCTATATCTCCCTACCTACTCTCTCTCTCCTATATCTCCCTACTAACTCTCTCTCCCCTATATCTCGCTAATAACGCTCTCTCCTCTATATCTCCCTACTAACTCTCTCTCCCCTATATCTCCCTACTAACACTCTCTCCCCTATATCTCCTACTAAATTTTCTCTCCCCTATATCTCCCTACTAACTCTCTCTCCGCTATATCTCCCTACTAACTCTCTCTCCACTATATCTCCCTACTAACTCTCTCTCTCCTATATTTCCCAACTAACTCTCTCTCTCCCCTATATCTCCCTACTAACCCTCTCTCTCCTCTATATCTCCCTAGTAACTCTCTCTCACCTATATCTCCCTAGTAACATTCTCTCTCCCCTATATCTCTTTACTAACTCTCTCTCCACTAGATCTCCCTACTAACTCTCTCTCCCCTATATCTCCCTACTAACATCTCTCCCCTATATCACCCTACCAACTCTCCCTCCTCTATATCTCCCTACTAACTCTCTCTCCCCTATATCTCCCTACTAACTCTCTCTCCCGTATATCTCCCTACTACGTCTCTCTCCCCTATATCTCCCAACTAACTCTCTCTCTCCCCTATATCTCCCTACTAACCCTCTCTCTCCTCTATATCTCCCTAGTAACTCTCTCTCCCCTATATCTCCCTAGTAACATTCTCTCTCCCCTATATCTCCCTACTAACTCTCTCTCCCCTATATCTCCCTACTAACATCTCTCCTCTATATCACCCTACCAACTCTCCCTCCTCTATATCTCCCTACTAACGTCTCTCCCCTATATCACCCTACCAACTCTCCCTCCTCTAAATCTCCCTACTAACTCTCTCCCCTATATCACCCTACTAACTCTCTCTCCCCTATATCTCGCTACTAACTCTCTCTCCACTATATCTTCCTAGTAACTCTCTCTCCCCTATTTCTCCCTACTAACTCTCTCTCCCCTATATCTCCTTACTAACTCTCTCTCCCCTATATCTCCCTACTAACGCTCTCTCCCCTATATCTCCCTACTAACTCTCTCTCCCCTATATCTCCCTACTAACTCTCTCTCCTCTATATCTCCCTACCTACTCTCTCTCTCCTATATCTCCCTACTAACTCTCTCTCCCCTATATCTCGCTAATAACGCTCTCTCCTCTATATCTCCCTACTAACTCTCTCTCCCCTATATCTCCCTACTAACACTCTCTCCCCTATATCTCCTACTAAATTTTCTCTCCCCTATATCTCCCTACTAACTCTCTCTCCGCTATATCTCCCTACTAACTCTCTCTCCACTATATCTCCCTACTAACTCTCTCTCTCCTATATTTCCCAACTAACTCTCTCTCTCCCCTATATCTCCCTACTAACCCTCTCTCTCCTCTATATCTCCCTAGTAACTCTCTCTCACCTATATCTCCCTAGTAACATTCTCTCTCCCCTATATCTCTTTACTAACTCTCTCTCCACTATATCTCCCTACTAACTCTCTCTCCCCTATATCTCCCTACTAACATCTCTCCCCTATATCACCCTACCAACTCTCCCTCCTCTATATCTCCCTACTAACTCTCTCTCCCCTATATCTCCCTACTAACTCTCTCTCCCGTATATCTCCCTACTACGTCTCTCTCCCCTATATCTCCCAACTAACTCTCTCTCTCCCCTATATCTCCCTACTAACCCTCTCTCTCCTCTATATCTCCCTAGTAACTCTCTCTCCCCTATATCTCCCTAGTAACATTCTCTCTCCCCTATATCTCCCTACTAACTCTCTCTCCCCTATATCTCCCTACTAACATCTCTCCTCTATATCACCCTACCAACTCTCCCTCCTCTATATCTCCCTACTAACGTCTCTCCCCTATATCACCCTACCAACTCTCCCTCCTCTAAATCTCCCTACTAACTCTCTCCCCTATATCTCCCTACTAACTCTCTCTCCCCTATATCTCGCTACTAACTCTCTCTCCACTATATCTCCCTAGTAACTCTCTCTCCCCTATTTCTCCCTACTAACTCTCTCTCCCCTATATCTCCTTACTAACTCTCTCTCCCCTATATCTCCCTACTAACGCTCTCTCCCCTATATCTCCCTACTAACACTCTCTCCCCTATATCTCCCTACTAACTCTCTATCCCCTATATCTCCCTACCAACTCTCTCTACCCTATATCTCCCTACTAAATCTCTCTCCTCTATATCTACCTACTAACTCTCTCTCCCCTATATCTCCCTACCTACTCTCTCTACCCTATATCTTCCTACTAACTCTCTCTCCCTATATCTCCCTACTAACTATCTCTCCCCCCCTATATCTCCCTACTAACTCTCTCTCCCATATATATCCCTAACTACTCTCTCTCCCCTATATCTTCCTACTAAATCTCTCTCTCCCCTATATCTCCCTACATATTCTCTCCCCTCCTATATCTCCCTACTAAATCTCTCTCCCCTATATCTCCCTACTAACACTCTCTCCCCTATATCTCCCTACTAACTGTCTCTCCCATATATCTCCCTACTAACTCCCTCTTTACCCTAAATATCCCTACTAACTCTCTCCCCTATATCTCCCTACTAACTCTCTCTCCCCTATATCTCCCTACTAACTCTCTCTCCCATATATCTCCCTACTAACTCCCTCTTTACCCTATATATCCCTACTAACTCTCTCTCTCCCCTATATCTCCCTACTAACACTCTCCCCCGTATATCTCCCTACTAACTCTCTCCCCTATATCTCCCTACTAACTCTTTCGCTCCTATATCTCCCTACTAACTCTCTCTCCACTATATCTCCCTAATAACTCTCTCTCCCCTATATCTCCCTACTAAATCTCTCTCTCCTATATCTCCATTCTAACTCTCTCCCACCCCTAAATCTCCCTACTAACTCTCTCTCTCCCCTATATCTCCCTACTAACTCTCTCCCACCTATACTTCCCTACTAACTCTCTCTCTCCTATATCTCCCTACTAACTCTCTCTCCCCTATATCTCCCTACTAACACTCTCTCCCCTATATCTTCCTACTAAATCTCTCTCTCCCCTATATCTCCCTACCTATTCTCTCCCCCCCCTATATCTCCCTACTAACTCTCTCTCCCCTATATCTCCCTACTAACACTCTCTCCCCTATATCTCCTACTAACACCCTCTCCCCTATATCTCCCTACTAACTCTCTCCCCTATATCTCCCTACTAACTCTCTCTCCCCTATATCTCGCTACTAACTCTCTCTCCACTATATCTCCCTAGTAACTCTCTCTCCCCTATTTCTCCCTACTAACTCTCTCTCCCCTATATCTCCCTACTAACTCTCTCTCCCCTATATCTCCCTACTAACGTTCTCTCCCCTATATCTCCCTACTAACTCTCTCTCCCCTATATCTCCCTACTAACCCTCTATCCCCTATATCTCCCTACCAACTCTCTCTACCCTATATCTCCTTACTAAATCTCTCTCCTCTATATCTACCTACTAACTCTCTCTCCCCTATATCTCCCTACCTACTCTCTCTCCCCTATATCTTCCTACTAACACTCTCTCCCTATATCTCCCTACTAACTATCTCTCCCCCCCTATATCTCCCTACTAACTCTCTCTCCCATATATATCCCTAACTACTCTCTCTCCCCTATATCTTCCTACTAAATCTCTCTCTCCCCTATATCTCCCTACCAACTCTCTCTCCCCTATATCTCCTAACTAACTCCCTCTCTCCCCTATATCTCCCTACTAACTCTCTCTCTCCCCTATATCTCCCTACTAACAATCTCTCCCCTATATCTCCCTACTAAATCTCTCTCCCCTATATCTCCCTACTAACTCTCTCTCCATATATCTACCTACTAACTCTCTCTCCCCTATATCTCCCTACTAACTCTCTCTCCCCTATATCTCCCTACTAACTCTCTCTCCCCTATACTTCCCTACTAACTCTCTCTCTCCTATATCTCCCTACTAACTCCCTCTCTCACATATATCTCCCTACTAACTCTCTCTCCATATATCTACCTACTAACTCTCTCTCCCCTATATCTCCCTACTAACTCTCTCTCCTCTATATCTCCCTACCTACTCTCTCTCTCCTATATCTCCCTACTAACTCTCTCTCCCCTATATCTCGCTAATAACGCTCTCTCCTCTATATCTCCCTACTAACTCTCTCTCCCCTATATCTCCCTACTAACACTCTCTCCCCTATATCTCCTACTAAATTTTCTCTCCCCTATATCTCCCTACTAACTCTCTCTCCGCTATATCTCCCTACTAACTCTCTCTCCACTATATCTCCCTACTAACTCTCTCTCTCCTATATTTCCCAACTAACTCTCTCTCTCCCCTATATCTCCCTACTAACCCTCTCTCTCCTCTATATCTCCCTAGTAACTCTCTCTCACCTATATCTCCCTAGTAACATTCTCTCTCCCCTATATCTCTTTACTAACTCTCTCTCCACTAGATCTCCCTACTAACTCTCTCTCCCCTATATCTCCCTACTAACATCTCTCCCCTATATCACCCTACCAACTCTCCCTCCTCTATATCTCCCTACTAACTCTCTCTCCCCTATATCTCCCTACTAACTCTCTCTCCCGTATATCTCCCTACTACGTCTCTCTCCCCTATATCTCCCAACTAACTCTCTCTCTCCCCTATATCTCCCTACTAACCCTCTCTCTCCTCTATATCTCCCTAGTAACTCTCTCTCCCCTATATCTCCCTAGTAACATTCTCTCTCCCCTATATCTCCCTACTAACTCTCTCTCCCCTATATCTCCCTACTAACATCTCTCCTCTATATCACCCTACCAACTCTCCCTCCTCTATATCTCCCTACTAACGTCTCTCCCCTATATCACCCTACCAACTCTCCCTCCTCTAAATCTCCCTACTAACTCTCTCCCCTATATCACCCTACTAACTCTCTCTCCCCTATATCTCGCTACTAACTCTCTCTCCACTATATCTTCCTAGTAACTCTCTCTCCCCTATTTCTCCCTACTAACTCTCTCTCCCCTGTAACTCCTTACTAACTCTCTCTCCCCTATATCTCCCTACTAACGCTCTCTCCCCTATATCTCCCTACTAACTCTCTCTCCCCTATATCTCCCTACTAACTCTCTCTCCTCTATATCTCCCTACCTACTCTCTCTCTCCTATATCTCCCTACTAACTCTCTCTCCCCTATATCTCGCTAATAACGCTCTCTCCTCTATATCTCCCTACTAACTCTCTCTCCCCTATATCTCCCTACTAACACTCTCTCCCCTATATCTCCTACTAAATTTTCTCTCCCCTATATCTCCCTACTAACTCTCTCTCCGCTATATCTCCCTACTAACTCTCTCTCCACTATATCTCCCTACTAACTCTCTCTCTCCTATATTTCCCAACTAACTCTCTCTCTCCCCTATATCTCCCTACTAACCCTCTCTCTCCTCTATATCTCCCTAGTAACTCTCTCTCACCTATATCTCCCTAGTAACATTCTCTCTCCCCTATATCTCTTTACTAACTCTCTCTCCACTATATCTCCCTACTAACTCTCTCTCCCCTATATCTCCCTACTAACATCTCTCCCCTATATCACCCTACCAACTCTCCCTCCTCTATATCTCCCTACTAACTCTCTCTCCCCTATATCTCCCTACTAACTCTCTCTCCCGTATATCTCCCTACTACGTCTCTCTCCCCTATATCTCCCAACTAACTCTCTCTCTCCCCTATATCTCCCTACTAACCCTCTCTCTCCTCTATATCTCCCTAGTAACTCTCTCTCCCCTATATCTCCCTAGTAACATTCTCTCTCCCCTATATCTCCCTACTAACTCTCTCTCCCCTATATCTCCCTACTAACATCTCTCCTCTATATCACCCTACCAACTCTCCCTCCTCTATATCTCCCTACTAACGTCTCTCCCCTATATCACCCTACCAACTCTCCCTCCTCTAAATCTCCCTACTAACTCTCTCCCCTATATCTCCCTACTAACTCTCTCTCCCCTATATCTCGCTACTAACTCTCTCTCCACTATATCTCCCTAGTAACTCTCTCTCCCCTATTTCTCCCTACTAACTCTCTCTCCCCTATATCTCCTTACTAACTCTCTCTCCCCTATATCTCCCTACTAACGCTCTCTCCCCTATATCTCCCTACTAACTCTCTCTCCCCTATATCTCCCTACTAACTCTCTATCCCCTATATCTCCCTACGAACTCTCTCTACCCTATATCTCCCTACTAAATCTCTCTCCTCTATATCTACCTACTAACTCTCTCTCCCCTATATCTCCCTACCTACTCTCTCTCCCCTATATCTTCCTACTAACTCTCTCTCCCTATATCTCCCTACTAACTATCTCTCCCCCCCTATATCTCCCTACTAACTCTCTCTCCCATATATATCCCTAACTACTCTCTCTCCCCTATATCTTCCTACTAAATCTCTCTCTCCCCTATATCTCCCTACATATTCTCTCCCCTCCTATATCTCCCTACTAAATCTCTCTCCCCTATATCTCCCTACTAACACTCTCTCCCCTATATCTCCCTACTAACTCCCTCTCTCCTATATCTCCCAACTAACTGTCTCTCTCCCCTATATCTCCCTACTAACTCTCTCTCCCCTATATCTCCCTACTAACACCTCTCCCTTATATCTCCCTGCTAACACTCTCTCTCCCCTATGTCTCCCTACTAACTCTCTCTCTCACCTATAGCTCCCTACTAACTCTCTCTCCCCTATATCTCCCTACCAACTCTCTCTCCCCTATATCTCCTAACTAACTCCCTCTCTCCCCTATATCTCCCTACTAACTCTCTCTCTCCCCTATATCTCCCTACTAACAATCTCTCCCCTATATCTCCCTACTAACTCTCTCTCCATATATCTACCTACTAACTCTCTCTCCCCTATATCTCCCTACTAACTCTCTCTCCCCTATATCTCCCTACTAACACTCTCTCCCCTATACTTCCCTACTAACTCTCTCTCTCCTATATCTCCCTACTAACTCCCTCTCTCACATATATCTCCCTACTAACTCTCTCTCCATATATCTACCTACTAACTCTCTCTCCCCTATATCTCCCTACTAACTCTCTCTCCTCTATATCTCCCTACCTACTCTCTCTCTCCTATATCTCCCTACTAACTCTCTCTCGCCTATATCTCGCTAATAACGCTCTCTCCTCTATATCTCCCTACTAACTCTCTCTCCCCTATATCTCCCTACTAACACTCTCTCCCCTATATCTCCTACTAAATTTTCTCTCCCCTATATCTCCCTACTAACTCTCTCTCCGCTATATCTCCCAACTAACTCTCTCTCCACTATATCTCCCTACTAACTCTCTCTCTCCTATATCTTTCCAACTAACTCTCTCTCTCCCTCCCATATATCTCCCTACTAATCCTCTCTCTCCTCTATATCTCCCTAGTAACTCTCTCTCCCCTATATCTCCCTAGTAACATTCTCTCTCCCCTATATCTCTTTACTAACTCTCTCTCCACTATATCTCCCTACTAACTCTCTCTCCCCTATATCTCCCTACTAACATCTCTCCCCTATATCACCCTACCAACTCTCCCTCCTCTATATCTCCCTACTAACTCTCTCTCCCCTATATCTCCCTACTAACTCTCTCTCCCCTATATCTCCCTACTACGTCTCTCTCCCCTATATCTCCCAACTAACTCTCTCTCTCCCCTATATCTCCCTACTAACCCTCTCTCTCCTCTATATCTCCCTAGTAACTCTCTCTCCCCTATATCTCCCTAGTAACATTCTCTCTCCCCTATATGTCTTTACTAAATCTCTCCACTATATGTCCCTACTAACTCTCTCTCCCCTATATCTCCCTACTAACATCTCTCCCCTATATCACCCTACCAACTCTCCCTCCTCTATATCTCCCTACTAACTCTTTCTCCCCTATATCTCCCTACTAACTCTCTCTCCCCTATATCTCCCTACTAACTCTCTCTCTCCCCTATATCTCCCAACTAACTCTCTCTCTCCCCTATATCTCCCTACTATCTCTCTCTCCCCTATATCTCCCTACTAACTCTCTCTCCCATATATCTCCCTACTAACTCCCTCTCTTCCATATATATCCCTACTAACTCTCACTCTCCCCTATATCTCCCTACTAACACTCTCACCCGTATATCTCCCAACTAAGTCTCTCTCCCCTATATATCCCTACTAACTCTTTCGCTGCTATATCTCCATACTAAATCTCTCTCCTCTATATCTCCCTACTAATTGTCACGCCCCTATATCTCGCTACTAACTCTCTCTCACCCCTAAATCTCCCTACTAACTCTCTCTCTCCCCTATATCTCCCTACTAACTCTCTCTCACCACTAAATCTCCCTACTAACTATCTCTCTCCCCTATATCTCCCTACGAACTCTCTACCCTATATCTACCTACTAACTCTCTCTCCCCTATACTTCCCTACTAACTCTCTCTCTCCTATATCTCCCTACTAACTCCCTCTCTCACATATATCTCCCTACTAACTCTCTCTCCCCTATATCTCCCTACTAACACTCTCTCCCCTATATCTTCCTACTAAATTTCTCTCCCCTATATCTCCCTACTAACACTCCCTCCCCTATATCTCCCTACTAACTCTCTCTCCCCTATATCTTCCTACTAACTCTCTCTCCCCTATATCTTCCTACCTATTCTCTCCCCCCAATATCTACCTACTAACTCTCTCTCCCCTATATCTCCCTACTAACTATCTCTCCCCTAAATCTCCGTACTAACTCTCTCTCCCCTATATCTCCCTACTAACTCTCTCTCCCCTATATCTCCCTACTAACACTCTCTCCCCTATATCTGCCTACTAACTCTCTCTCCCCTATATCTCCCTACTAACTCTCTCGCGCCTATACTTCCCTACTAACTCTCTCTCTCCTATATCTCCCTACTAACTCTCTCTCCCCTATATCTCCCTACTAACATTCTCTCTCCTATATCTCCCTACTAACTCTCTCTCCCCTATATCTCCCTACTAACTCTCTCTTCCCTATATCTCCCTACTAACCTCTCTCTCCCCTATATCTCCCTAGAAACTCTCTCTCCCCTATATCTCCCTAGTAACACTATCTCCCGTATATCTCCCTACTAAGTCTCTCTCCCCTATATCTCCCTACTAACTCTCTCTCCCCTATATCTCCCTACTAACTCTCTCTCCCCTATATCTCCCTACTAACTCTCTCTCCCATATATCTCCCTACTAACTCCCTCTTTACCCTAAATATCCCTACTAACTCTCTCTCTCCCCTATATCTCCCTACTAACACTCTCCCCCGTATATCTCCCTACTAACTCTCTCCCCTATATCTCCCTACTAACTCTTTCGCTCCTATATCTCCCTACTAACTCTCTCTCCACTATATCTCCCTAATAACTCTCTCTCCCCTATATCTCCCTACTAAATCTCTCTCTCCTATATCTCCATTCTAACTCTCTCTCACCCCTAAATCTCCCTACTAACTCTCTCCCCTATATCTCCCTACTAACTCTCTCCCGCCTATACTTCCCTACTAACTCTCTCTCTCCTATATCTCCCTACTAACTCTCTCTCCCTTATATCTCCCTACTAACACTCTCTCCCCTATATCTTCCTACTAAATTTCTCTCCCCTATATCTCCCTACTAACACTCACTGCCCTATATCTCCCTACTAACTCTCTCTCCCCTATATCTTCCTACTAACTCTCTCTCCCCTATATCTTCCTACCTATTCTCTCCCCCCAATATCTACCTACTAACACTCTCTCCCCTATATCTCCCTACTAACTATCTCTCCCCTAAATCTCCGTACAAACTCTCTCTCCCCTATATCTCCCTACTAACTCTCTCTCCCCTATATCTCCCTACTAACACTCTCTCCCCTATATCTCCCTGCTAACACTCTCTCTCCCCTATATCTCCCTACTAACTCTCTCTCTCACCTATATCTCCCTACTAACTCTCTCTCCGCTACATCTCCCTACTAACTCCCTCTCTCCCCTATATCTCCCTACTAACTCTCTCTCCTATATATCTACCTACTAACTCTCTCTCCCCTATATCTCCCTACTAACACTCTCTCCCCTATATCTCCTACTAAATTTTCTCTCCCCTATATCTCCCTACAAACTCTCTCTCCGCTATATCTCCCTACTAACTCTCTCTCCAATATATCTCCCAACTAACTCTCTCTCTCCCCTATATCTCCCTACTAACCCTCTCTCTCCTCTATATCTCCCTAGTAACTCTCTCTCCCCTATATCTCCCTAGTAACATTCTCTCTCCCCTATATCTCTTTACTAACTCTCTCTCCACTATATCTCCCTACTAACTCTCTCTCCCCTATATCTCCCTACTAACATCTCTCCCCTATATCACCCTACCAACTCTCCCTCCTCTATATCTCCCTACTAACTCTCTATCCCCTATATCTCACTACTAACTCTCTCTCCCGTATATCTCCAGACTAAGTCTCTCTCCCCTATATCTCCCTACTAATTCTCTCTCCCCTATATCTCCCTACTAACTCTCTCGCTCCTATATCTCCCTGCTAACTCTCTCTCTCCCCTATATCTCCCAACTAACTCTCTCTCTCCCCTATATCTCTTTACTAACTCTCTCTCCACTATATCTCCCTACTAACTCTCTCTCCACTATATCTCCGTACTAACTCTCTCTCCTCCTATATCTCCCTGCTAACTCTCTCTCTCCCCTATATCTCCCAACTAACTCTCTCTCTCCCCTATATCTCCCTACTATCTCTCTCTCCCCTATATCTCCCTACTAACTCTCTCTCCCATATATCTCCCTACTAACTCCCTCTCTTCCATATATATCCCTACTAACTCTCACTCTCCCCTATATCTCCCTACTAACACTCTCACCCGTATATCTCCCAACTAAGTCTCTCTCCCCTATATCTCCCTACTAACTCTTTCGCTGCTATATCTCCCTACTAACTCTCTCTCCCCTATATCTCCCTACTAAAAGTCTCGCCCCTATATCTCGCTACTAACTCTCTCTCACCCCTAAATCTCCCTACTAACTCTCTCTCTCCCCTATATCTCCCTACTAACTCTCTCTCACCCCTAAATTTCCCTACTATCTATCTCTCTCCCCTATATCTCCCTACTAACACTCTACCCTATATCTACCGACTAACTCTCTCTCCCCTATACTTCCCTACTAACTCTCTCTCTCCTATATCTCCCTACTAACTCCCTCTCTCACATATATCTCCCTACTAACTCTCTCTCCCCTATATCTCCCTACTAACACTCTCTCCCCTATATCTCCCTACTAACTCTCTCTCCCCTATATCTTCCTACTAACTCTCTCTCCCCTATATCTTCCTACCTATTCTCTCCCCCCAATATCTACCTACTAACTCTCTCTCCCCTATATCTCCCTACTAACTATCTCTCCCCTAAATCTCCGTACTAACTCTCTCTCCCCTATATCTCCCTACTAACTCTCTCTCCCCTATATCTCCCTGCTAACACTCTCTCTCCCCTATATCTCCCTACTAACTCTCTCTCTCACCTATATCTCGCTACTAACTCTCTCTCCGCTACATCTCCCTACTAACTCCCTCTCTCCCCTATATCTCCCTACTAACTCTCTCTCCTATATATCTACCTACTAACTCTCTCTCCCCTATATCTCCATACTAACACTCTCTCCCCTATATCTCCCTCCTAACTCTCTCTCTCCTTTATATGTCCCTACTAACTCTCTCTCTCACCTATATCTCCCTACTAACATTCTCTCCCCTATATCTCCCTACTAACTCTCTCTCCCCTATATCTCCCTACTAACTCTCTCTCCACTATATCTCCCTACTAACCTCTCTCTCCCCTATATCTCCCTAGTAACTCTCTCTCCCCTATATCTCCCTAGTAACACTATCTCCCGTATATCTCCCTACTAAGTCTCTCTCCCCTATATCTCCCTACCAACTCTCTCTCCCCTATATCTCCCTACTAACTCTCTCTCCCCCCTATATCAACCAACTAACTCTCTCTCTCCCCTATATCTCCCTACTAACTCTCTCTCCCCTATATCTCCCTACTAACTCTCTCTCCCATATATCTCCCTACTAACTCCCTCTTTACTCTATATATCCCTACTAACTCTCTCTCAGCCCTATATCTCCCTACTAACACTCTCCCCCGTATATCTCCCTACTAACTCTCTCCCCTATATCTCCCTACTAACTCTTTCGCTCCTATATCTCCCTACTAACTCTCTCTCCACTATATCTCCCTAATAACTCTCTCTCCCCTATATCTCCCTACTAAATCTCTCTCTCCTATATCTCCATTCTAACTCTCTCTCACCCCTGAAGCTCCCTACTAACTCTCTCTCTCCCCTATACCTCCCTACTAACTCTTTCCCGCCTATACTTCCCTACTAACTCTCTCTCTCCTATATCTCCCTACTAACTCTCTCTCCCCTATAACTCCCTACTAACACTCTCTCCCCTATATCTTCCTACTAAATCTCTCTCTCCCCTATATCTCCCTACTAACACTCTCTCTCCTATATCTCCCTACTAACTCTCTCTTCCCTATATCTGCCTACTAACACTCTCTCCCCTATATCTCCTACTAACACCCTCTCCCCTATATCTCCCTACTAACTCTCTCCCCTATATCTCCCTACTAACTCTCTCTCCCCTATATCTCCCTACTAACTCTCTCTCCACTATATCTCCCTAGTAACTCTCTCTCCCCTATTTCTCCCTACTAACTCTCTCTCCCCTATATCTCCCTACTAACTCACTCTCCCCTATATCTCCCTACTAACGCTCTCTCCCCTATATCTCCCTACTAATTCTCTCTCCCCTATATCTCCCTACTAACTCTCTATCCCCTATATCTCCCTACCAACTCTCTCTACCCTATATCTCCCTACTAAATCTCTCTCCTCTATATCTACCTACAAACTCTCTCTCCACTATATCTCCCTACCTACTCTCTCTCCCCTATATCTTCCTACTAACTCTCTCTCCCCTATATCTCCCTACTAACTATCTCTCCCCCCTATATATCCCTACTAACTCTCTCTCCCACATATATCCCTAACTACTCTCTCTCCCCTATATCTTCCTACTAAATCTCTCTCTCCCCTATATCTCCCTACATATTCTCTCCCCTCCTATATCTCCCTACTAAATCTCTCTCCCCTATATGTCCCTACTAACACTCTCTCCCCTATATCTCCCTACTAACTCCCTCTCTCCTATATCTCCCAACTAACTGTCTCTCTCCCCCATATCTCCCTACTAACTCTCTCTCCCCTATATCTCCCTACTAACACTCTCTCCCTTATATCTCCCTGCTAACACTCTCTCTCCCCTATGTCTCCCTACTAACTCTCTCTCTCACCTATAGCTCCCTACTAACTCTCTCTCCCCTATATCTCCCAACTAACTCCCTCTCTCCCCTATATCTCCCTACTAACTCTCTCTCTCCCCTATATCTCCCTACTAACAATCTCTCCCCTATATCTCCCTACTAAGTCTCTCTCCCCTATATCTCCCTACTAACTCTCTCTCCATATATCTACCTACTAACTCACTCTCCCCTATATCTCCCTACTAACTCTCTCTCCCCTATATCTCCCTACTAACTCTCTCTCCCTATACTTCCCTACTAACTCTCTCTCTCCTATATCTCCCTACTAACTCCCTCTCTCACATATATCTCCCTACTAACTCTCTCTCCCCTATATCTCCCTTCTAACACTCTCTCCCCTATATCTTCCTACTAAATTTCTCTCCCCTATATCTCCCTATTAACACTCTCTCCCCTATATCTCCCTACTAACTCTCTCTCCATATATCTACCTACTAACTCTCTCTACCCTATATCTACCTACTAACTCTCTCTCCCCTATACTTCCCTACTAACTCTCTCTCTCCTATATCTCCCTACTAGCTCCCTCTCTCACATATATCTCCCTACTAACTCTCTCTCCCCTATATCTCCCTACTAACACTCTCTCCCCTATATCTTCCTACTAAATTTCTCTCCCCTATATCTCCCTACTAACACTCTCTCCCCTATATCTCCCTACTAACTCTCTCTCCCCTATATCTTCCTACTAACTCTCTCTCCCCTATATCTTCCTACCTATTCTCTCCCCACTATATCTATATACTAACTCTCTCTCCCCTATATCTCCCTACTAACTCTCTCTCCCCTATATCTCCCTACTAACTCTCTCTCCCCTATATCTCCCTACTAACTCTCTCTCCCCTATATCTCCCTACTAACACTCTCTCCCCTATATCTCCCTGCTAACACTCTCTCTCCCCTATATCTCCCTACTAACTCTCTCTGTCACCTATATATCCCTACTAACTCTCCCTCCCCTATATCTCCCTACTAACTCTCTCTCCGCTACATCTCCCTACTAACTCCCTCTCTCCCCTATATCTCCATACTAACTCTCTCTCCTATATATCTACCTACTAACTCTCTCTCCCCTATATCTCCCTTCAAACACTCTCTCCCCTATATCTCCCTCCTAACTCTCTCTCTCCTTTATATCTCCCTACTAACTCTCTCTCTCACCTATATCTCCCTACTAACACTCTCTCCCCTATATCTCCCTACTAACTCTCTCTCCACTATATCTCCCTACTAACTCTCTCTCTCACCTATATCTCCCTACTAACTCTCTCCCCTATATTTCCCTACTAACTCTTTCGCTCCTATATCTCCCTACTAAGTCTATCTCCACTATATCTCCCTAATAACTCTCTCTCCCCTATATCTCCCTACTAAATCTCTCTCTCCTATATCTCCATTCTAACTCTCTCTCACCCCTAAACCTCCCTACTAACTCTCTCTCTCCCCTATACCTCCCTACTAACTCTTTCCCGCCTATACTTCCCTACTAACTCTCTCTCTCCTATATCTCCCTACTAACTCTCTCTCCCCTATATCTCCCTACTAACACTCTCTCCCCTATATCTTCCTACTAAATTTCTCTCTCCCCTATATCTCCCTACTAACTCTCTCTCCCCTATATCTCCCTACTAACTCTCTCTCCACTATATCTCCCTAGTAACTCTCTCTCCCCTATTTCTCCCTACTAACTCTCTCTCCCCTATATCTCCCTACTAACTCTCTCTCCCCTATATCTCCCTACTAACGCTCTCTCCCCTATATCTCCCTACTAATTCTCTCTCCCCTATATCTCCCTTCTAACTCTCTATCCCCTATATCTCCCTACCAACTCTCTCTACCCTATATCTCCCTACTAAATCTCTCTCCTCTATATCTACCTACAAACTCTCTCTCCCCTATATCTCCCTACCTACTCTCTCTCCCCTATATCTTCCTACTAACTCTCTCTCCCCTATATCTCCCTACTAACTATCTCTCCCCCCTATATATCCCTACTAACTCACTCTCCCACATATATCCCTAACTACTCTCTCTCCCCTATATCTTCCTACTAAATCTCTCTCTCCCCTATATCTCCCTACATATTCTCTCCCCTCCTATATCTCCCTACTAAATCTCTCTCCCCTATATGTCCCTACTAACACTCTCTCCCCTATATCTCCCCACTAACTCCCTCTCTCCTATATCTCCCAACTAACTGTCTCTCTCCCCCATATCTCCCTACTAACTCTCTCTCCCCTATATCTCCCTACTAACACTCTCTCCCTTATATCTCCCTGCTAACACTCTCTCTCCCCTATGTCTCCCTACTAACTCTCTCTCTCACCTATAGCTCCCTACTAACTCTCTCTCCCCTATATCTCTCAACTAACTCCCTCTCTCCCCTATATCTCCCTACTAACTCTCTCTCTCCCCTATATCTCCCTACTAACAATCTCACCCCTATATCTCCCTACTAAGTCTCTCTTCCCTATATCTCCCTACTAACTCTCTCTCCATATATCTACCTACTAACTCTCTCTCCCCTATATCTCCCTACTAACTCTCTCTCCCCTATATCTCCCTACTAACTCTCTCTCCCCTATACTTCCCTACTAAACTCTCTCTCTCCTATATCTCCCTACTAACTCCCTCTCTCACATAAATCTCCCTACTAACTCTCTCTCCCCTATATCTCCCTACTAACACTCTCTCCCCTATATCTTCCTACTAAATTTCTCTCCCCTATATCTCCCTACTAACACTCTCTCCCCTATATCTCCCTACTAACTCTCTCTCCATATATCTACCTACTAACTCTCTCTACCCTATATCTACCTACTAACTCTCTCTCCCCTATACTTCACTACTAACTCTCTCTCTCCTATATCTCCCTACTAGCTCCCTCTCTCACATATATCTCCCTACTAACTCTCTCTCCCCTATATCTCCCTACTAACACTCTCTCCCCTATATCTTCCTACTAAATTTCTCTCCCCTATATCTCCCTACTAACACTCTCTCCCCTATATCTCCCTACTAACTCTCTCTCCCCTATATCTTCCTACTAACTCTCTCTCCCCTATATCTTCCTACCTATTCTCTCCCCACTATATCTATATACTAACTCTCTCTCCCCTATATCTCCCTACTAACTCTCTCTCCCCTATATCTCCCTACTAACTCTCTCTCCCCTATATCTCCCTACTAACTCTCTCTCCCCTATATCTCCCTACTAACACTCTCTCCCCTATATCTCCCTGCTAACACTCTCTCTCCCCTATATCTCCCTACTAACTCTCTCTGTCACCTATATATCCCTACTAACTCTCCCTCCCCTATATCTCCCTACTAACTCTCTCTCCGCTACATCTCCCTACTAACTCCCTCTCTCCCCTATATCTCCATACTAACTCTCTCTCCTATATATCTACCTACTAACTCTCTCTCCCCTATATCTCCCTTCAAACACTCTCTCCCCTATATCTCCCTCCTAACTCTCTCTCTCCTTTATATCTCCCTACTAACTCTCTCTCTCACCTATATCTCCCTACTAACACTCTCTCCCCTATATCTCCCTACTAACTCTCTCTCCACTATATCTCCCTACTAACTCTCTCTCTCACCTATATCTCCCTACTAACTCTCTCCCCTATATCTCCCTACTAACTCTTTCGCTCCTATATCTCCCTACTAAGTCTATCTCCACTATATCTCCCTAATAACTCTCTCTCCCCTATATCTCCCTACTAAATCTCTCTCTCCTATATCTCCATTCTAACTCTCTCTCACCCCTAAACCTCCCTACTAACTCTCTCTCTCCCCTATACCCCCCTACTAACTCTTTCCCGCCTATACTTTCCTACTAACTCTCTCTCTCCTATATCTCCCTACTAACTCTCTCTCCCCTATATCTCCCTACTAACACTCTCTCCCCTATATCTTCCTACTAAATTTCTCTCTCCCCTATATCTCCCTACTAACACTCTCTCTCCTATATCTCCCTACTAACTCTCTCTTCCCTATATCTGCCAACTAACACTCTCTCCCCTATATCTCCTACTAACACCCTCTCCCCTATATCTCCCTACTAACTCTCTCTCTCCTATATCTCCCTACTAACTCTCTCTCCCCTATATCTCGCTTCTAACTCTCTCTCCCCTATATCTCCCGACTAACATTCTCTCCCCTATATGTCCCTACTAACACTCTCTCCCCTATATCTCCCTACTAACTCTCTCTCCCCTATATCTCCCTACCAACTCCCGCTCCTCTATATCTCCCTACTAATTCTCTCTCACATATATCTCCCTACTAACTCTCTCTCTCCTATATCTCCCTACTAACTCTCTCTCTCCCATATATCTCCCTGCTAACTCTCTCTCTCCCATATATCTCCCTACTAACTCTCTCTCGCCTATGTCTCCCTACCTACTCTCTCTCCACTATATCTCCCTACTAACACTCTCTCTCCTATATCTCCCTACTAACTCTCTCTCCCCTATATCTCCCTACCAACTCCCCCTCCTCTATATCTGCCTACCTACTCTCTCTCCCCTATATCTCCCTACAAATTTTCTCTCCCCTATTTCTCCCTACTAAATCTCTCTCTCCCCTATCTCTCCCTGCTAACACTCTCTCCCCTATATCTCCCTGCTAACACTCTCTCTCCCCTATATCTCCCTACTAACTCTCTCTGTCACCTATATATCCCTACTAACTCTCCCTCCCCTATATCTCCCTACTAACTCTCTCTCCGCTACATCTCCCTACTAACTCCCTCTCTCCCCTATATCTCCATACTAACTCTCTCTCCTATATATCTACCTACTAACTCTCTCTCCCCTATATCTCCCTTCAAACACTCTCTCCCCTATATCTCCCTCCTAACTCTCTCGCTCCTTTATATCTCCCTACTAACTCTCTCTCTTACCTATATCTCCCTACTAACACTCTCTCCCCTATATCTCCCTACTAACTCTCTCTCCACTATATCTCCCTACTAACCTCTCTCTCCCCTATATCTTCCTAGTAACTCTCTCTCCCCTATATCTCCCTAGTAACACTATCTCCCGTATATCTCCCTACTAAGTCTCTCTCCCCTATATCTCCCTACTAACTCTCTCTCCCCTATATCTCCCTACTAACTCTCTCTACCCCTATATCTACCAACTAACTCTCTCTCTCCCCTATATCTCCCTACTAACTCTCTCTCCCCTATATCTCCCTACTAACTCTCTCTCCCATATATCTCCCTACTAACTCCCTCTTTCCCCTATATATCCCTACTAACTCTCTCTCTCACCTATATCTCACTACTAACACTCTCCCCCGTATATCTCCCTACTAACTCTCTCCCCTATATCTCCCTACTAACTCTTTCGCTCCTATATCTCCCTACTAAGTCTATCTCCACTATATCTCCCTAATAACTTTCTCTCCCCTATATCTCCCTACTAAATCTCTCTCTCCTATATCTCCATTCTAACTCTCTCTCACCCCTAAACCTCCCTACTAACTCTCTCTCTCCCCTATACCTCCCTACTAACTCTTTCCCGCCTATACTTCCCTACTAACTCTCTCTCTCCTATATCTCCCTACTAACTCTCTCTCCCCTATATCTCCCTACTAACACTCTCTCCCCTATATCTTCCTACTAAATTTCTCTCTCCCCTATATCTCCCTACTAACACTCTCTCTCCTATATCTCCCTACTAACTCTCTCTTCCCTATATCTGCCTACTAACACTCTCTCCCCTATATCTCCTACTAACACCCTCTCCCCTATATCTCCCTACTAACTCTCTCTCTCCTATATCTCCCTACTAACTCTCTCTCCCCTATATCTCGCTTCTAACTCTCTCTCCCCTATATCTCCCGACTAACATTCTCTCCCCTATATGTCCCTACTAACTCTCTCTCCCCTATATCTCCCTACCAACTCCCGCTCCTCTATATCTCCCTACTAATTCTCTCTCACATATATCTCCCTACTAACTCTCTCTCTCCTATATCTCCCTACTAACTCTCTCTCTCCCATATATCTCCCTGCTAACTCTCTCTCTCCCATATATCTCCCTACTAACTCTCTCTCGCCTATATCTCCCTACCTACTCTCTCTCCACTATATCTCCCTACTAACACTCTCTCTCCTATATCTCCCTACTAACTCTCTCTCCCCTATATCTCCCTACCAACTCCCCCTCCTCTATATCTGCCTACCTACTCTCTCTCCCCTATATCTCCCTACAAATTTTCTCTCCCCTATATCTCCCTACTAAATCTCTCTCTCCCCTATCTCTCCCTACTAACTCTCTCTCCCCTATAACTCCCTACTAACTCCGCCTCTCCCCTATATATCCCTACTAACTCTCTCTCTCCACTATACCTCCCTACTAACACTCTCTCCCGTATATCTCCCTACTAATTCTCTCTCCCCTATATCTCCCTACTAACTCTCTCTCCCCTATATCTCCCTACTAACTCCCTCTCCCCTATATCTCCCTACCTACTCTCTCTCCCATATATCTTCCTACTAACTCTCTCTCCCGTATATCTCCCTACTAAGTCCTACTCCCCTATATCTCCCTACCAACTCTCTCTCCCCTATATCTCCCTACTAACTCCCTCTCCCCTATATCTCCCTACTAACACTCTCTCCTCTATATCTCCCTACTAACCCTCTCTTCCCTATATCTCCTACTAACTCTCTCTCCCCTATATCACTCTACCTACTCTCTCTCCCCTATATCTCTCGTCTAACTCTCTGTCCACCATATCTCCCTACTAACACTCTTTTCCCTATATCTCCCTACTAACACTCTCTCCCCTATATCTCCCTACTAATTCTCTCTCCCCTATATCACTCTACCTACTCTCTCTCCCCTATATCTCCCTACCTACTCTCTCTCCCCTATATCTACCTACTAACTCTCTCTCGCCTATATCTCCCTACTAACTCTCTCTCCCTTATATCTCCCTACTAACAATATCTCCCCTATAACTTCCTACTAACTCTCTCTCCCCTATATCTCCCTACTAACTCTCTCTCCCCTATATTTCCCTACTAAATCTGTCTCTCCGTTATATCTCCCTACCTACTCTCTCTCCCCTATATCTCCCTACTAACACACTCTCCACTATATCTCCCTAATAAATCTCTCTCTCCTTTATATCTCCCTACCTACTCTCTATCCCCTACATCTCCCTACTAACATTCTCTCCCCTATATCTCCCTACTAAATCTCTCTCTCCCCTATCTCTCCCTACTAACTATTTGTCTCCACTATATCTCCCTACTAACACTCTCTCCCCTATATCTCCCTCCTAACTCTCTCTCTACTTTATATCTCCCTACTAACCCTCTCTCGCCTATATCTCCCTACTAACTCTCTCTCACCTATATCTCCCTACTAACCCTCTCTCCCCTATATCTCACTACTAACTCTCTCTCCCCTATATCTCCCAAATAACTCTCTCTGCTCTATATCTACCTACTAACTCTCTGTCCCCTATATCTCCCTACCTACTCTCTCTCCCCTATATCTCCCTACTAACTCTCTCTCTCCCCTATATTCCTACTAACTCTCTCTCCCCTATATCTCCCGACTAACTCTCTCTCCCCTATATCTCGCTTCTAACTCTCTCTCCCCTATATCTCCCGACTAACATTCTCTCCCCTATATGTCCCTACTAACACTCTCTCCCCTATATCTCCCTACTAACTCTCTCTCCGTTATATCTCCCTACCAACTCCCCCTCCTCTATATCTCCCTACTAACTCTCTCTCACATATATCTCCCTACTAACTCTCTCTCTCCTATATCTCCCTACTAACTCTCTCTCTCCCATATATCTCCCTGCTAACTGTCTCTCTCCATATATCCCCCTACTAACTCTCTCTCGCCTATATCTCCCTACCTACTCTCTCTCCACTATATCTCCCTACTAACACTCTCTCTCCTATATCTCCCTACTAACTCTCTCTCCCCTACATCTCCCTACCAACTCCCCCTCCTCTATATCTGCCTACCTACTCTCTCTCCCCTATATCTCCCTACTAACATTCTCTCCCCTATATCTCCCTACTAAATCTCTCTCTCCCCTATCTCTCCCTACTAACTATTTGTCTCCACTATATCTCCCTACTAACACTCTCTCCGCTATATCTCCCTCCTAACCTTCTCTCTACTTCTATATCTCCCTACTAACACTCTCTCGCCTATATCTCCCTAATAACTCTCTCTCACCTATATCTCCCTACTAACTCTCTCTCCCCTATATCTCCCTACTAACTCTCTCTCCCCTATATCTCCCAACTAACTCTCTCTGCTCTATATCTACCTACTAACTCTCTCTCCCCTATATCTCCCTACCTACTCTCTCTCCCCTATATCTCCCTACTAACTCTCTCTCTCCCCTATATTCCTACTAACTCTCTCTCCCCTATATCTCACTACTAACTCTCTCTCTCCTATATATCCCTACTAACTCTCTCTCCCCTATATGTCCCTACTAACACTCTCTCCCCTATATCTCCCTACTAACTCTCTCTCCCCTATATCTCCCTACCCACTCCCCCTCCTCTATATCTCCCTACTAACTCTCTCTCACATATATCTCCCTACTAACTCTCTCTCTCCCATATATTTCCCTGCTAACTCTCTGTCTCCCATATATCCCCCTATTAACTCTCTCTCGCCTATATCTCCCTACCTACTCTCTCTCCACTATATCTCCCTACTAACACTCTCTCTCCTATATCTCCCTACTAACACTCTCTCCCCTATATCTCCCTACTAACACTCTCTCCTCTATATCTCCCTACCAACTCCCCCTCCTCTATATCTCCCTACTGACTCTCTCTTCCCTATATCTCCTTACAAACTCTCTCTCCCCTATATCTCCCTAATAACTCTCTCTCTCCCCTATATCTCCCTACTAACTCTCTCTGTCCCCTATATCTCCCTACTAACTCTCTCTCCACTATATCTCCCTACCTACTCTCTCTCCACTATACCTCCCTACTGACACTCTCTTCCTATATCTCCCTACTAACTCTCACTCCCCTATATTTCCCTACTAATTCTCTCTCCCCTATATCTCTCTACCTACTCTCTCTCACCAATATCTACCTACTAACTCTCTCTCCCGAATATCTCCCTACCTACTCTCTCTCCCCTATATCTCCCTACTAAATCTCTCTCTCCCCTATATCTCCCTACTAACCCTCTCTCCCATATATCTCCTACTAACTCTCTCTCCCTATATCTCCCTACTAACTCTCTCTCCCCAATATCTCGCAACTAACTCTCTCTCCCCTATATCTCCATACTAACATTCTCTCCCCTATATCTCCCTAGTAACACTCTCTCCACTATATCTCCCTACCAGCACTCCCTCCTCTATATCTCCCTACTAACACTCTCTCCTCTATATCTCCCTACTAACTCTCTCTTCCCTATATCTCCTTATCAACTCTCCCTCCCCTATATCTCCCTAATCACTCTCTCTCTCCCCTATATCTCCCTACTAACTCTCTCTCTCCCCTATATCTCCCTATTAACTCTCTCTCCAATATATCTCCTGTCTAACTCTCTCTCCCCTATATCTCCCTACTAACTCTCTCTCTCCCCTATATCTCCCTACTAACTCTCTCTCCCCTATATCTCCCTACTAACACTCTCTCCCCTATATATCCCTACTAACTAATTCTCCCCTATATCGCCTTACTAACTCTCTCTCCCCTATATCTCCCTACTAACTCTCTCTCCCTTATATCTCCCTACTAACAATATCTCCCCTATAACTTCCTACTAACTCTCTCTCCCCTATATCTCCCTACTAACTCTCTCTCCCCTATATTTCCCTACTAAATCTGTCTCTCCGTTATATCTCCCTACCTACTCTCTCTCCCCTATATCTCCCTACTAACACACTCTCCACTATATCTCCCTAATAAATCTCTCTCTCCTTTATATCTCCCTACCTACTCTCTATCCCCTACATCTCCCTACTAACATTCTCTCCCCTATATCTCCCTACTAAATCTCTCTCTCCCCTATCTCTCCCTACTAACTATTTGTCTCCACTATATCTCCCTACTAACACTCTCTCCCCTATATCTCCCTCCTAACTCTCTCTCTACTTTATATCTCCCTACTAACCCTCTCTCGCCTATATCTCCCTACTAACTCTCTCTCACCTATATCTCCCTACTAACCCTCTCTCCCCTATATCTCACTACTAACTCTCTCTCCCCTATATCTCCCAAATAACTCTCTCTGCTCTATATCTACCTACTAACTCTCTGTCCCCTATATCTCCCTACCTACTCTCTCTCCCCTATATCTCCCTACTAACTCTCTCTCTCCCCTATATTCCTACTAACTCTCTCTCCCCTATATCTCCCGACTAACTCTCTCTCCCCTATATCTCGCTTCTAACTCTCTCTCCCCTATATCTCCCGACTAACATTCTCTCCCCTATATGTCCCTACTAACACTCTCTCCCCTATATCTCCCTACTAACTCTCTCTCCGTTATATCTCCCTACCAACTCCCCCTCCTCTATATCTCCCTACTAACTCTCTCTCACATATATCTCCCTACTAACTCTCTCTCTCCTATATCTCCCTACTAACTCTCTCTCTCCCATATATCTCCCTGCTAACTGTCTCTCTCCATATATCCCCCTACTAACTCTCTCTCGCCTATATCTCCCTACCTACTCTCTCTCCACTATATCTCCCTACTAACACTCTCTCTCCTATATCTCCCTACTAACTCTCTCTCCCCTACATCTCCCTACCAACTCCCCCTCCTCTATATCTGCCTACCTACTCTCTCTCCCCTATATCTCCCTACTAACATTCTCTCCCCTATATCTCCCTACTAAATCTCTCTCTCCCCTATCTCTCCCTACTAACTATTTGTCTCCACTATATCTCCCTACTAACACTCTCTCCGCTATATCTCCCTCCTAACCTTCTCTCTACTTCTATATCTCCCTACTAACACTCTCTCGCCTATATCTCCCTAATAACTCTCTCTCACCTATATCTCCCTACTAACTCTCTCTCCCCTATATCTCCCTACTAACTCTCTCTCCCCTATATCTCCCAACTAACTCTCTCTGCTCTATATCTACCTACTAACTCTCTCTCCCCTATATCTCCCTACCTACTCTCTCTCCCCTATATCTCCCTACTAACTCTCTCTCTCCCCTATATTCCTACTAACTCTCTCTCCCCTATATCTCACTACTAACTCTCTCTCTCCTATATATCCCTACTAACTCTCTCTCCCCTATATGTCCCTACTAACACTCTCTCCCCTATATCTCCCTACTAACTCTCTCTCCCCTATATCTCCCTACCCACTCCCCCTCCTCTATATCTCCCTACTAACTCTCTCTCACATATATCTCCCTACTAACTCTCTCTCTCCCATATATTTCCCTGCTAACTCTCTGTCTCCCATATATCCCCCTATTAACTCTCTCTCGCCTATATCTCCCTACCTACTCTCTCTCCACTATATCTCCCTACTAACACTCTTTCTCCTATATCTCCCTACTAACACTCTCTCCCCTATATCTCCCTACTAACACTCTCTCCTCTATATCTCCCTACCAACTCCCCCTCCTCTATATCTCCCTACTGACTCTCTCTTCCCTATATCTCCTTACAAACTCTCTCTCCCCTATATCTCCCTAATAACTCTCTCTCTCCCCTATATCTCCCTACTAACTCTCTCTGTCCCCTATATCTCCCTACTAACTCTCTCTCCACTATATCTCCCTACCTACTCTCTCTCCACTATACCTCCCTACTGACACTCTCTTCCTATATCTCCCTACTAACTCTCACTCCCCTATATTTCCCTACTAATTCTCTCTCCCCTATATCTCTCTACCTACTCTCTCTCACCAATATCTACCTACTAACTCTCTCTCCCGAATATCTCCCTACCTACTCTCTCTCCCCTATATCTCCCTACTAAATCTCTCTCTCCCCTATATCTCCCTACTAACCCTCTCTCCCATATATCTCCTACTAACTCTCTCTCCCTATATCTCCCTACTAACTCTCTCTCCCCAATATCTCGCAACTAACTCTCTCTCCCCTATATCTCCATACTAACATTCTCTCCCCTATATCTCCCTAGTAACACTCTCTCCACTATATCTCCCTACCAGCACTCCCTCCTCTATATCTCCCTACTAACACTCTCTCCTCTATATCTCCCTACTAACTCTCTCTTCCCTATATCTCCTTATCAACTCTCCCTCCCCTATATCTCCCTAATCACTCTCTCTCTCCCCTATATCTCCCTACTAACTCTCTCTCTCCCCTATATCTCCCTATTAACTCTCTCTCCAATATATCTCCTGTCTAACTC
Source organism: Eledone cirrhosa (assembly GCA_964016885.1). NCBI lineage: Eukaryota > Metazoa > Mollusca > Cephalopoda > Octopoda > Eledonidae > Eledone > Eledone cirrhosa. The sequence goes on from OZ024744.1 coordinate 25,806,157, forward strand.
TCTCTCCCCTATATCTCCCTACTAACTCTCTCTCTCCCCTATATCTCCCTACTAACTCTCTCTCCCCTATATCTCCCTACTAACACTCTCTCCCCTATATATCCCTACTAACTAATTCTCCCCTATATCGCCTTACTAACTCTCTCTCCCCTATATCTCCCTACTAACTCTCTCTATCCCCTATATCTCCCTACTAACTCTATCTCCCCTATATCTCCCTGCTAACACTCTCTCCCCTATATCTCCCTACTAACTCATTCTCCCCTATATCTTCCTACTAACTCTCTCTCCCCTATATCTCCCTACCAACTCTCTCTCCCCTATATCTCCCTACTAACTCTCTCTCCCCTATATCTCCCTACCATCTCTCTCCCCTATATCTCCCTACTAACTCTCTCTCTTCCCTATATCTCCCTACTAACTCCCTCTACCCTATATCTCCCTACCTACTCTCTCTCCCATATATATCCCTACCTACTCTCTCTCCTCTATATCTCTATCTCTCTCTCTACTATCTCTCTCTACATTACATCTTTGCCCTAAATCTCTATCTCTCTCTATCCTATCTCTCTCTACAGTACATCACTCCCCTATATCTCTATCTCCTTCTCTCTCCTATCTCTCTCTACAGTACATCTCTCTGCTATATCTATATCTCCTTCTCCTTCCTATATCTCTCTACATTACATCTCTGTCCTATATATCTCTCTCTCTCTCTCCTATCTCTCTCTACAGTACATCTCTCACCTATATATATCTCTCTCTCTCCTATATTTCTATCTCTCTCCTATCTCTCACTACATTACATCTCTCACCTATATCTCTATCTCTCTCCTAACTCTCTCTACAGTAAATCTCTCCCCTATATCTTTATCACTCTCTCTTCTATCTCTCTCTTCAGTACATCTCTCCGCTATATCTCTATCTCTCTCTCTGCTATCTCTCTCTACAGTACATCTCTCCCCTATATCCCTATCTCTCTCTCTCCTATCTCTCTCTACAGTAAATCTCTCTTCTATATATTTATCTCTCTCTCCTATCTCTCCCTATATCTCTATCTCTCTCTCTCTCTCCTATCTCTCTCTACAGTACATCACTCTCCCATATCTCTCTCTATCCCTCTCCTCTCTCTCTCTACAGTACATCTCTCACCTATATATATCTCTCTCTCTCCTATCTCTCTCTACAGTACATCTCTCACCTATATATCGCTCTCTCTCTCCTATCTCTCTCTACAGTACATCTCTCACCTATATGTCTCTCTCTCTCCTATCTCTCTCTCTCTCCTATCTCTCTCTACAGTACATCTCTCTCCTATATCTATCTATCTCTCTGTCCTATCTCTCTCTACAGTACATCACTCTCCTATATATATATCTCTCTCCTATCTCTCTCTACAGTACATCTCTCACCTATATCTCTATCTCTCTCTCACCTATCTCTCTCTGCAGTACATCTCTCCTCTATCTCTATCTCTCTATCTCTCTCTCTCTCTACAGTACATCACTCTACTATATCTCTATCTCACTCCTATCTCTCTCTAAGGTACATATCTCTCCTATATATCTCTCTCTCCTATCTCTCTCTACAATACATCACGCTCCAATATCTCTCTCTCCTCTCTCTCTCTACAGTACATCTCTCCCCTATCTCCCCCTCTCACCTATCTCTCTCTTCAGCAGATCTCTCCCCTAATTATCTCTCTCTCTCTCACCTATCTATCTCTACAGTACATCTCTCCCCTATCTCTCTCTCTCTCTCTCTCTCTCTCCTATTAACTCTCTCTCCCCTATATCTCCCTACCTACTCTCTCTCCCCTATATGTTCCTACTAACTCTCTCTCCCCTATATGTTCCAACTAACTCTCTCTCCCCTATATCTCACTACTAAATCTCTCTCTCCCCTATATCTCCCCACCTACTCTCTCTCCCCTATATCTCCCTACTAACTCTCTCTCCCCTGTATCTCCCTACTAACCCTCTCTCCCCTCTATCTCCCTACTAACTCTCTCTCCCCTATATCTCACTACTAAATCTCTCTCTCACTTATATCTCCCCACCTACTCTTTTTCCCCCATATCTCCCTACTAACTCTCTCTCCCCTATGTCTCCCTACTAACCCTCTCTCCACTATATCTCCCTACTAAAACTCTCTCTCCTATATCTCCTAACTACCTCTCTCTCTCCCCTATATCTCCCTATTAACCCTCTATCTCCCCTATATATTCGTACTAACTCTCTCTCCCCTATATCTGACTACTAACATTCTCTCCCCTATATCTTCCTAGTAACACTCTCTCCCCTATATCTCCCTACTAGCTCTCTCTCCCCTATATCTCCCTACTAACTCTCTCTCCCCTATATCACCCTACTAACACTCTCTCCCCTATATCTCCCTATTAACTCTCTCTCCCCTATATCTCCCTACCTACTCTCTCTCCCCTATATCTCCCTTCTAACTCTCTCTCTCCTATATCTCCCTACTAACTATGGCTCCCCCCAATATCTCCCTACTAACTCTCTCTCCCCTATATCTCCCTACTAACACTCTCTCCCCTATATCTCCCTACCTCCTCTCTCTACCCCTATATCTCCCTACTAACTCTCTCTACCCTATATCTCCCTACTAACTCTCTCTCCACTATATCTCCTTACTAACTCTCTCTCTCCTATATCACCCTACTAACTCCCTCTCCCCTATATCTCCCTACTAACACTCTCTTCCCTATATCTCCCTACTAACTCTCTCTCCCCTATATCTCCCTACTAACATTCTCTCCCCTATATCTCCCTACTAACTCATTCTCCCCTATATCTTCCTACTAACTCTCTCTCCCCTATATCTCCCTACCAACTCTCTCTCCCCTATATCTCCCTACTAACTCTCTCACCCCTATATCTCCCTACCATCTCTCTCCCCTATATCTCCCTACTAACACTCTCTCCCCTATATCTCCTACTAACACTCTCTCCCCTATATCTCCCTACTAACTCTCTCTCTTCCCTATATGTCCCTACTAACTCCCTCTACCCTATAACTCCCTACCTACTCTCTCTCCCATATATATCCCTACCTACTCTCTCTCCTCTATATCTCTATCTCTCTCTCTACTATCTCTCTCTACATTACATCTTTGCCCTAAATCTCTATCTCTCTCTATCCTATCTCTCTCTACAGTACATCACTCCCCTATATCTCTATCTCCTTCTCTCTCCTATCTCTCTCTACAGTACATCTCTCTGCTATATCTACATCTCCTTCTCCTTCCTATATCTCTCTACATTACATCTCTCTCCTATATATCTATCTCTCTCTCTCCTATCTCTCTCTACAGTGCATCTCTCACCTATATATATCTCTCTCTCTCCTATATTTCTATCTCTCTCCTATCTCTCTCTACATTACATCTCTCACCTATATCTCTATCTCTCTCCTAACTCTCTCTACAGTAAATCTCTCCCCTATATCTTTATCACTCTCTCTTCTATCTCTCTCTTCAGTACATCTCTCCGCTATATCTCTATCTCTCTCTCTGCTATCTCTCTCTACAGTACATCTCTCCCCTATATCCCTATCTCTCTCTCTCCTATCTCTCTCTACAGTAAATCTCTCTTCTATATATCTATCTCTCTCTCCTATCTTTCCCTATATCTCTTACTCTCTCTCTCTCTCCTATCTCTCTCTACAGTACATCACTCTCCCATATCTCTCTCTATCCCTCTCCTCTCTCTCTCTACAGTACATCTCTCACCTATATATCTCCCTCTCTCTCCTATCTCTCTCTACAGTACATCTCTCACCTATATATCTCTCTCTCTCTCCTATCTCTCTCTACAGTACATCTCTCACCTATATCTCTCTCTCTCTCCTATCTCTCTCTCTCTCTCCTATCTCTCTCTACAGTACATCTCTCTCCTATATCTCTCTATCTCTCTGTCCTATCTCTCTCTACAGTACATCACTCTCCTATATATATATCTCTCTCCTATCTCTCTCTACAGTACATCTCTCACCTATATCTCTATCTCTCTCTCACCTATCTCTCTCTGCAGTACATCTCTCCTCTATCTCTATCTCTCTATCTCTCTCTCTCTCTACAGTACATCACTCTACTATATCTCTATCTCACTCCTATCTCTCTCTAAGGTACATATCTCTCCTATATATCTCTCTCTCCTATCTCTCTCTACAATACATCACGCTCCAATATCACTCTCTCTCCTCTCTCTCTCTACAGTACATCTCTCCCCTATCTCCCCCTCTCACCAATCTCTCTCTTCAGCAGATCTCTCCCCTAATTATCTCTCTCTCTCTCACCTATCTCTCTCTACAGTACATCTCTCCCCTATATCTCTCTCTCTCTCTCTCCTACTAACTCTCTCTCCTACTAACTCTCTCTCCTACTAACTCTCTCTCCCCTATATCTCCCTACCTACTCTCTCTCCCCTACATGTTCCTACTAACTCTTTCTCCCCTATATCTCCCTACTAACTCTCTCTCCCCTATATCTCACTACTAAATCTCTCTCTCCCCTATATCTCCCCATCTACTCTCTCTCCCCTATATCTCCCTACTAACTCTCTCTCCCCTGTATCTCCCTTCTAACCCTCTCTCCCCTATATCTCCCTACTAACTCTCTCTCCCCTATATCTCACTACTAAATCTCTCTCTCACTTATATCTCCCCACCTACTCTCTTTCCCCCATATCTCCCTACTAACTCTCTCTCCCCTATATCTCCCTACTAACCCTTTCTCCACTATATCTCCCTACTAAAACTCTCTCTCCTATATCTCCTAACTATCTCTCTCTCTCCCCTATATCACCCTATTAACTCTCTATCTCCCCTATATATTCGTACTAACTCTCTCTCCCCTATATCTGCCTACTAACATTCTCTCCCCTATATCTTCCTAGTAACACTCTCTCCCCTATATCTCCCTACTAGCTCTCTCTCCCCTATATCTCCCTACTAACTCTCTCTCCCCTATATCACCCTACTAACACTCTCTCCCCTATATCTCCCTACTAACTCTCTCTCCCCTATATCTCCCTACCTACTCTCTCTCCCCTATATCTCCCTTCTAACTCTCTCTCTCCTATATCTCCCTACTAACTATCTCTCCCCCCAATATCTCCCCACTGACTCTCTCTCCCCTATATCTCCCTACTAACACTCTCTCCCCTATATCTCCCTACCTACTCTCTCTACCTTTATATCTCCCTACTAACTCTCTCTACCCTATATCTCCCTACCTACTCTCTCTTCCCTATATCTCCCTACTAACTCTCTCTCCCCTATATCTCCCTACTAACTCACTCTCTCCTATATCTCCCTACTAACTCTCTCTCCCCTATATCTGCCTACTAACATTCTCTCCCCTATATCTTCCTAGTAACACTCTCTCCCCTATATCTCCTTACTAACTCTCTCTCTCCTATATCACCCTACTAACTCTCTCTCCCCTATATCTCCCTACTAACACTCTCTTCCCTATATCTCCCTACTAACTCTCTCTCCCCTATATCTCCCTACTAACATTCTCTCCCCTATATCTCCCTACTAACTCTCTCTCCCCCTATATCTCCCTACTAACATTCTATCCCCTATATCTCCCTACCATCTCTCTCTCCCCTATATCTCCCTACTAACTCTCTCTTCTCTATATCTCCTTACCAACTCTCCCTCCCCTATATCTCCCTAATCACTCTCTCTCTCTCCCCGATATCTCCCTACTAACTCCCTCTCTCCCCTATATCTCCCTATTAACTCTCTCTCCAATATATCTCCCGTCTAACTCTCTCTCCAATATATCTCCCTACTAACACTCTCTTCCCTCTATCACCCTACTAACTCTCTCTCCCCTATATCTCCCTACTAATTCTCTCTCCCCTATATCACTCTACCTACTCTCTCTCCCCTATATCTCCCTACTAACTGTCTCTCCCCTATATCTCCCTACTAACTCTCTCTCTCCCCTATATCTCCCTACTAACTCTCTCTCCCCTATATCTCCTACTAACTCTCTCTCCCTATATCTCTCTACTAACTCTCTCTCCCCTATATCTCGCAACTATCTCTCTCTCCCCTATATCTCCATACTAACATTCTCTCCCTTATATCTCCCTAGTAAAACTCTCTCCACTATATCTCCCTACCAACACTCCCTCCTCTATATCTCCCTATTAACTCTCTCTCCACTATATCTCCCTGCTAACACTCCCTCCCCTATATCTCCCTACTAACTCATTCTCCCCTATATCTCCCTACTAACTCTCTCTCCCGTATATCTCCCTACTAACTCTCTCTCCACTCTATCTCCCTACTAACTCTCTCTCCCCTATATCTCCCTACTAACTCTCTCTCACCCCTATATATCCCTGCTAACTCTCTCTCTCCCCTATATCTCCCTACCAACTCTCTCCCCTATATCTCCCTACTAACTCTCTCTCCCCCTATATCTCCCTACTAACATTCTCTCCCCTATATCTCCCTACCAACACACTCTCCCCTATATCTCACTACCAACTCCCCCTCCTCTATATCTCCCTACTAACTCTTTCTCCCGTATATATCCCTACTAACACTCTCTCCTCTATATCTCCCTAATAACTCTCTCTCTCCCTTCTATCTCCCTACTAACTCTCTCTCTCCCCTATATCTCCCTACTAATTCTCTCTCTCCTCTATATCTCCCTACTAACGTTCTCTCCCCTATATCTCCCTACTAACTCTCTCTCCCCTATATCTCCTACTAACACTCTCTCCCCTATATCTCCCTACTAACTCTCTCTCTTCCCTATATCTCCCTACTAACTCCCTCTTCACTATATCTCCCTACCTACTCTCTCTCCCATATATCTCCCTACCTACTCTCTCTCCTCTATATCTCTATCTCTCTCTCTTTTATCTCTCTCTACATTACATCTTTGCCCTAAATCTCTATCTCTCTCTATCCTATCTCTCTCTACAGTACATCACTCCCATATATCTCTATCTCCTTCTCTCTCCTATCTCTCTCTACAGTACATCTCTCTGCTATATCTATATCTCCTTCTCCTTCCTATATCTCTCTACATTACATCTCTCTCCTATATATCTATCTCTCTCTCTCCTATCTCTCTCTACAGTACATCTCTCACCTATATACATCTCTCTCTCTCCTATATTTCTATCTCTCTCCTATCTCTCTCTACAGTAAATCTCTCCCCTATATCTTTATCACTCCCTCTGCTATCTTTCTCTACAGTACATCTCTCCCCTATATCCCTATCTCTCTCTCTCCTATCTCTCTCTACAGTACATCTCTCTTCTATATATCTCTCTCTCTCTCTCCTATCTCTCCCTATATCTCTATCTCTCTCTCTCTCCTATCTCTCTCTACAGTAAATCACTCTCCCATATCTCTCTCTATCCCTCTCCTCTCTCTCTCTACAGTACATCTCTCACCTATATATATCTCTCTCTCTCCTATCTCTCTCTACAGTACATCTCTCACCTATATATCTCTCTCTCTCTCCTATCTTTCTCTACAGTACATCTCTCACCTATATCTCTCTCTCTCTCCTATCTCTCTCTCTCTCTCCTATCTCTCTCTACAGTACATCTCTCTCCTATATCTATCTCTCTCTCTGTCCTATCTCTCTCTACAGTACATCACTCTCCTATATATATATCTCTCTCCTATCTCTCTCTACAGTACATCTCTCACCTATATCTCTATCTCTCTCTCACCTATCTCTCTCTGCAGTACATCTCTCCTCTATCTCTATCTCTCTATCTCTCTCTCTCTCTACAGTACATCACTCTAATATATCTCTATCTCACCCCTATCTCTCTCTAAGGTACATATCTCTCCTATATATATCTCTCTCCTATCTCTCTCTACAATACATCACGCTCCAATATCACTCTCTCTCCTCTCTCTCTCTACAGTACATCTCTCCCCTATCTCCCCCTCTCACCTATCTCTCTCTTCAGCAGATCTCTCCCCTAATTATCTCTCTCTCTCTCACCTATCTCTCTCTACAGTACATCTCTCCCCTATCTCTCTCTCTCTCTCTCTCCTACTAACTCTCTCTCCCCTATATCTCCCTACCTACTCTCTCTCCCCTATATGTTCCTACTAACTCTCTCTCCCCTATATCTCACTACTAACTCTCTCTCCCCTATATCTCACTACTAAATCTCTCTCTCCCCTATATCTCCCCACCTACTCTCTCTCCCCTATATCTCCCTACTAACTCTCTCTTCCCTATATCTCCCTACTAATCCTCTCTCCCCTATATCTCCCTACTAACTCTCTCTCCCCTATATCTCACTACTAAATCTCTCTCTCACTTATATCTCCCCACCTACTCTCTTTCCCCCATATCTCCCTACTAACTCTCTCTCCCCTATATCTCCCTACTAACCCTCTCTCCACTATATCTCCCTACTAAAACTCTCTCTCCTATATCTCCTAACTACCTCTCTCTCTCCCCTATATCTCCCTATTAACTCTCTATCTCCCCTATATATTCGTACTAACTCTCTCTCCCCTATATCTGCCTACTAACATTCTCTCCCCTATATCTTCCTAGTAACACTCTCTCCCCTATATCTCCCTACTAGCTCTCTCTCCCCTATATCTCCCTACTAACTCTCTCTCCCCTATATCACCCTACTAACACTCTCTCCCCTATATCTCCCTACTAACTCTCTCTCCCCTATATCTCCCTACCTACTCTCACTCCCCTATATCTCCCTTCTAACTCTCTCTCTCCTATATCTCCCTACTAACTATCTCTCCCCCCAATATCTCCCTACTAACTCTCTCTCCCCTATATCTCTCTACTAACACTCTCTCCCCTATATCTCCCTACCTACTCTCTCTACCCCTATATCTCCCTACTAACTCTCTCTACCCTATATCTCCCTACCTACTCTCTCTTCCCTATATCTCCCTACCAACTCTCTCTCCCCTATATCTCCCTACTAACTCCCTCTCTCCTATATCTCCCTACTAACTCTCTCTCCACTATATCTCCTTACTAACTCTCTCTCTCCTATATCACCCTACTAAATCCCTCTCCCCTATATCTCCCTACTAACACTCTCTTCCCTATATCTCCCTACTAACTCTCTCTCCCCTATATCTCCCTACTAACATTCTCTCCCCTATATCTCCCTACTAACTCATTCTCCCCTATATCTTCCTACTAATTCTCTCTCCCCTATATCTCCCTACCAACTCTCTCTCCCCTATATCTCCCTACTAACTCTCTCTCCCCTATATCTCCCTACCATCTCTCTCCCCTATATCTCCTTACTAACACTCTCTCCCCTATATCTCCTACTAACACTCTCTCCCCTATATCTCCCTACTAACTCTCTCTCTTCCCTATATGTCCCTACTAACTCCCTCTACCCTATAACTCCCTACCTACTCTCTCTCCCATATATATCCCTACCTACTCTCTCTCCTCTATATCTCTATCTCTCTCTCTACTATCTCTCTCTACATTACATCTTTGCCCTAAAACTCTATCTCTCTCTATCCTATCTCTCTCTACAGTACATCACTCCCCTATATCTCTATCTCCTTCTCTCTCCTATCTCTCTGCTATATCTATATCTCCTTCTCCTTCCTATATCTCTCTACATTACATCTCTCTCCTATATATCTATCTCTCTCTCTCCTATCTCTCTCTACAGTGCATCTCTCACCTATATATATCTCTCTCTCTCCTATATTTCTATCTCTCTCCTATCTCTCTCTACATTACATCTCTCACCTATATCTCTATCTCCCTCCTAACTCTCTCTACAGTAAATCTCTCCCCTATATCTTTATCACTCTCTCTTCTATCTCTCTCTTCAGTACATCTCTCCGCTATATCTCTATCTCTCTCTCTGCTATTTCTCTCTACAGTACATCTCTCCCCTATATCCCTATCTCTCTCTCTCCTATCTCTCTCTACAGTAAATCTCTCTTCTATATATCTATCTCTCTCTCCTATATCTCCCTATATCTCTATCTCTCTCTCTCTCTCCTATCTCTCTCTACAGTACATCACTCTCCCATATCTCTCTCTATCCCTCTCTTCTCTCTCTACAGTACATCTCTCACCTATATATATCTCTCTCTCTCCTATCTCTCTCTACAGTACATCTCTCACCTATATCTCTCTCTCTCTCTCCTATCTCTCTCTACAGTACATCTCTCACCTATATCTCTCTCTCTCTCCTATCTCTCTCTCTCTCCTATCTCTCTCTACAGTACATCTCTCTCCTATATCTATCTATCTCTCTGTCCTATCTCTCTCTACAGTACATCACTCTCCTATATATATATCTCTCTCCTATCTCTCTCTACAGTACATCTCTCACCTATATCTCTATCTCTCTCTCACATATCTCTCTCTGCAGTACATCTCTCCTCTATCTCTATCTCTCTATCTCTCTCTCTCTCTACAGTACATCACTCTACTATATCTCTATCTCACTCCTATCTCTCTCTAAGGTACATATCTCTCCTATATATCTCTCTCTCCTATCTCTCTCTACAATACATCACGCTCCAATATCTCTCTCTCTCCTCTCTCTCTCTACAGTACATCTCTCCCCTATCTCCCCCTCTCACCAATCTCTCTCTTCAGCAGATCTCTCCCCTAATTATCTCTCTCTCTCTCACCTATCTCTCTCTACAGTACATCTCTCCCCTATATCTCTCTCTCTCTCTCTCCTACTAACTCTCTCTCCTACTAACTCTCTCTCCTACTAACTCTCTCTCCTACTAACTCTCTCTCCTACTAACTCTCTCTCCCCTATATCTCCCTACCTACTCTCTCTCCCCTATATGTTCCTACTAATTCTCTCTCCCCTATATCTCCCTACTAACTCTCTCTCCCCTATATCTCACTACTAAATCTCTCTCTCCCCTATATCTCCCCACCTACTCTCTCTCCCCTATATCTCCCTACTAACTCTCTCTCCCCTGTATCTCCCTTCTAACCCTCTCTCCCCTATATCTCCCTACTAACTCTCTCTCCCCTATATCTCACTACTAAATCTCTCTCTCACTTATATCTCCCCACCTACTCTCTTTCCCCCATATCTCCCTACTAACTCTCTCTCCCCTATATCTCCCTACTAATCCTTTCTCCACTATATCTCCCTACTAAAACTCTCTCTCCTATATCTCCTAACTACCTCTCTCTCTCCCCTATATCTCCCTATTAACTCTCTATCTCCCCTATATATTCGTACTAACTCTCTCTCCCCTATATCTGCCTACTAACATTCTCTCCCCTATATCTTCCTAGTAACACTCTCTCCCCTATATCTCCCTACTAGCTCTCTCTCGCCTATATCTCCCTACTAACTCTCTCTCCCCTATATCACCCTACTAACACTCTCTCCCCTATATCTCCCTACTAACTCTCTCTCCCCTATATCTCCCTACCTACTCTCTCTCTCTCCTATATCTCCCTTCTAACTCTCTCTCTCCTATATCTCCCTACTAACTATCTCTCCCCCCAATATCTCCCTACTAACTCTCTCTCCCCTATATCTCCCTACCTACTCTCTCTACCCCTATATCTCCCTACTAACTCTCTCTACCCTATATCTCCCTACCTACTCTCTCTTCCCTATATCTCCCTACTAACTCTCTCTCCCCTATATCTCCCTACTAACTCCCTCTCTCCTATATCTCCCTACTAACTCTCTCTCCCCTATATCTGCCTACTAACATTCTCTCCCCTATATCTTCCTAGTAACACTGTCTCCCCTATATCTCCTTACTAACTCTCTCTCTCCTATATCACCCTACTAACTCTCTCTCCCCTATATCTCCCTACTAACACTCTCTTCCCTATATCTCCCTACTAACTCTCTCTCCCCTATATCTCCCTACTAACATTCTCTCCCCTATATCTCCCTACTAACTCTCTCTCCCCCTATATCTCCCAACTAACATTCTATCCCCTATATCTCCCTACCATCTCTCTCTCCCCTATATCTCCCTACTAACTCTCTCTTCTCTATATCTCCTTACCAAATCTCCCTCCCCTATATCTCCCTAATCACTCTCTCTCTCGCCCCGATATCTCCCTACTAACTCTCTCTCTCCCCTATATCTCCCTATTAACTCTCTCTCCAATATATCTCCCGTCTAACTCTCTCTCCAATATATCTCCCTACTAACACTCTCTTCCCTCTATCACCCTACTAACTCTCTCTCTCCTATATCTCCCTACCAATTCTCTCTCCCCTATATCACTCTACCTACTCTCTCTCCCCTATATCTCCCTACTAACTGTCTCTCTCCAATATCTCCCTACTAACTCTCTCTCTCCCCTATATCTCCCTACTAACTCTCTCTCTCCCCTATATCTCCCTACTAACTCTCTCTCCCCTATATCTCCTACTAACTCTCTCTCCCTATATCTCTCTACTAACTCTCTCTCCCCTATATCTCGCAACTAACTCTCTCTCCCCTATATCTCCATACTAACATTCTCTCCCTTATATCTCCCTAGTAACACTCTCTCCACTATATCTCCCTACCAACACTCCCTCCTCTATATCTCCCTATTAACTCTCTCTCCAATATATCTCCCGTCTAACTCTCTCTCCACTATATCTCCCTACTAACTCTCTCTCCCCTATATCTCCCTACTAACTCTCTTTCACCGCTATATATCCCTGCTAACTCTCTCTCTCCCCTATATCTCCCTACCAACTCTCTCCCCTATATCTCCCTACTAACTCTCTCTCCCCCTATATCTCCCTACTAACATTCTCTCCCCTATATCTCCCTACTAACACACTCTCCCCTATATCTCCCTACCAACTCCCCCTCCTCTATATCTCCCTACTAACTCTTTCTCCCGTATATATCCCTACTAACACTCTCTCCTCTATATCTCCCTAATAACTCTCTCTCTCCCTTATATCTCCCTACTAACTCTCTCTCTCCCCTATATCTCCCTACTAATTCTCTCTCTCCTCTATATCTCCCTACTAACGTTCTCTCAGCTATATCTCTCTCTCTCCTATCTCTCTCTCTCTCCTATCTCTCTCTACAGTACATCTCTCTCCTATATCTATCTATCTCTCTGTCCTATCTCTCTCTCCAGTACATCACTCTCCTATATATATATCTCTCTCCTATCTCTCTCTACAGTACATCTCTCACCTATATCTCTATCTCTCTCTCACCTATCTCTCTCTGCAGTACATCTCTCCTCTATCTCTATCTCTCTATCTCTCTCTCTCTACAGTACATCACTCTACTATATCTCTATCTCACTCCTATCTCTCTCTAAGGTACATATCTCTCCTATATATCTCTCTCTCCTATCTCTCTCTACAATACATCACGCTCCAATATCTCTCTCTCTCCTCTCTCTCTCTACAGTACATCTCTCCCCTATCTCCCCCTCTCACCTATCTCTCTCTTCAGCAGATCTCTCCCCTAATTATCTCTCTCTCTCTCACCTATCTCTCTCTACAGTACATCTCTCCCCTATATCTCTCTCTCTCTCTCTCCTACTAACTCTCTCTCCCCTATATCTCCCTACCTACTCTCTCTCCCCTATATGTTCCTACTAACTCTCTCTCCCCTATATCTCCCTACTAACTCTCTCTCCCCTATATCTCACTACTAAATCTCTCTCTCCCCTATATCTCCCCACCTACTCTATCTCCCCTATATCTCCCTACTAACTCTCTCTCCCCTGTATCTCCCTTCTAACCCTCTCTCCCCTATATCTCCCTACTAACTCTCTCTCCCCTATATCTCACTACTAAATCTCTCTCTCACTTATATCTCCCCACCTACTCTCTTTCCCCCATATCTACCTACTAACTCTCTCTCCCCTATATCTCCCTACTAACCCTTTCTCCACTATATCTCCCTACTAAAACTCTCTCTCCTATATCTCCTAACTACCTCTCTCTCTCCCCTATATCTCCCTATTAACTCTCTATCTCCCCTATATATTCGTACTAACTCTCTCTCCCCTATATCTGCCTACTAACATTCTCTCCCCTATATCTTCCTAGTAACACTCTCTCCCCTATATCTCCCTACTAGCTCTCTCTCCCCTATATCTCCCTACTAACTCTCTCTCCCCTATATCACCCTACTAACACTCTCTCCCCTATATCTCCCTACTAACTCTCTCTCCCCTATATCTCCCTACCTACTCTCTCTCCCCTATATCTCCCTTCTAACTCTCTCTCTCCTATATCTCCCTACTAACTATCTCTCCCCCCAATATCTCCCTACTAACTCTCTCTCCCCTATATCTCCCTACCTACTCTCTCTACCCCTATATCTCCCTACTAACTCTCTCTACCCTATATCTCCCTACCTACTCTCTCTTCCCTATATCTCCCTACTAACTCTCTCTCCCCTATATCTCCCTACTAACTCCCTCTCTCCTATATCTCCCTACTAACTCTCTCTCCCCTATATCTGCCTACTAACATTCTCTCCCCTATATCTTCCTAGTAACACTCTCTCCCCTATATCTCCTTACTAACTCTCTCTCCCCTATATCTCCCTACTAACTCTCTCTCCCTCTATATCTCCCAACTAACATTCTATCCCCTATATCTCCCTACAATCTCTCTCTCCCCTATATCTCCCTACTAACTCTCTCTTCTCTATATCTCCTTACCAACTCTCCCTCCCCTATATCTCCCTAATCACTCTCTCTCTCGCCCCGATATCTCCCTACTAACTCTCTCTCTCCCCTATATCTCCCTATTAACTCTCTCTCCAATATATCTCCCGTCTAACTCTCTCTCCAATATATCTCCCTACTAACACTCTCTTCCCTCTATCACCCTACTAACTCTCTCTCTCCTATATCTCCCTACCAATTCTCTCTCCCCTATATCACTCTACCTACTCTCTCTCCCCTATATCTCCCTACTAACTGTCTCTCTCCAATATCTCCCTACTAACTCTCTCTCTCCCCTATATCTCCCTACTAACTCTCTCTCTCCCCTATATCTCCCTACTAACTCTCTCTCCCCTATATCTCCTACTAACTCTCTCTCCCTATATCTCTCTACTAACTCTCTCTCCCCTGTATCTCCCTTCTAACCCTCTCTCCCCTATATCTCCCTACTAACTCTCTCTCCCCTATATCTCACTACTAAATCTCTCTCTCACTTATATCTCCCCACCTACTCTCTTTCCCCCATATCTCCCTACTAACTCTCTCTCCCCTATATCTCCCTACTAACCCTTTCTCCACTATATCTCCCTACTAAAACTCTCTCTCCTATATCTCCTAACTACCTCTCTCTCTCCCCTATATCTCCCTATTAACTCTCTATCTCCCCTATATATTCGTACTAACTCTCTCTCCCCTATATCTGCCTACTAACATTCTCTCCCCTATATCTTCCTAGTAACACTCTCTCCCCTATATCTCCCTCAAAGCTCTCTCTCCCCTATATCTCCCTACTAACTCTCTCTCCCCTATATCACCCTACTAACACTCTCTCCCCTATATCTCCCTACTAACTCTCTCTCCCCTATATCTCCCTACCTACTCTCTCTCCCCTATATCTCCCTTCTAACTCTCTCTCTCCTATATCTCCCTACTAACTATCTCTCCCCCCAATATCTCCCTACTAACTCTCTCTCCCCTATATCTCCCTACCTACTCTCTCTACCCCTATATCTCCCTACTAACTCTCTCTACCTTATATCTCCCTACCTACTCTCTCTTCCCTATATCTCCCTACTAACTCTCTCTCCCCTATATCTCCCTACTAACTCCCTCTCTCCTATATCTCCCTACTAACTCTCTCTCCCCTATATCTGCCTACTAACATTCTCTCCCCTATATCTTCCTAGTAACACTCTCTCCCCTATATCTCCTTACTAACTCTCTCTCTCCTATATCACCCTACTAACTCTCTCTCCCCTATATCTCCCTACTAACACTCTCTTCCCTATATCTCCCTACTAACTCTCTCTCCCCTATATCTCCCTACTAACATTCTCTCCCCTATATCTCCCTACTAACTCTCTCTCCCCCTATATCTCCCTACTAACATTCTATCCCCTATATCTCCCTACCATCTCTCTCTCCCCTATATCTCCCTACTAACCCTCTCTTCTCTATATCTCCTTACCAACTCTCCCTCCCCTATATCTCCCTAATCACTCTCTCTCTCGCCCCGATATCTCCCTACTAACTCTCTCTCTCCCCTATATCTCCCTATTAACTCTCTCTCCAATATATCTCCCGTCTAACTCTCTCTCCAATATATCACCCTACTAACTCTCTCTCTCCTATATCTCCCTACCAATTCTCTCTCCCCTATATCACTCTACCTACTCTCTCTCCCCTATATCTCCCTACTAACTGTCTCTCTCCAATATCTCCCTACTAACTCTCTCTCTCCCCTATATCTCCCTACTAACTCTCTCTCTCCCCTATATCTCCCTACTAACTCTCTCTCCCCTATATCTCCTACTAACTCTCTCTCCCTATATCTCTCTACTAACTCTCTCTCCCCTATATCTCGCAACTAACTCACTCTCTCCCCTATATCTCCATACTAACATTCTCTCCCTTATATCTCCCTAGTATCACTGTCTCCACTATATCTCCCTACCAACACTCCCTCCTCTATATCTCCCTATTAACTCTCTCTCCAATATATCTCCCGTCTAACTCTCTCTCCACTATATCTCCCTGCTAACACTCCCTCCCCTATATCTCCCTACTAACTCATTCTCCCCTATATCTCCCTACTAACTCTCTCTCTCCTATATCTCCCTACTAACTCTCTCTCCACTATATCTCCCTACTAACTCTCTCTCCCCTATATCTCCCTACTAACTCTCTCTCACCGCTATATATCCCTGCTAACTCTCTCTCTCCCCTATATCTCCCTACCAACTCTCTCCCCTATATCTCCCTACTAACTCTCTCTCCCCCTATATCTCCCTACTAACATTCTCTCCCCTATATCTCCCTACTGACACACTCTCCCCTATATCTCCCTACCAACTCCCCCTCCTCTATATCTCCCTACTAACTCTTTCTCCCGTATATATCCCTACTAACACTCTCTCCTCTATATCTCCCAAATAACTCTCTCTCTGCCTTATATCTCCCTACTAACTCTCTCTCTCCCCTATATCTCCCTACTAATTCTCTCTCTCCTCTATATCTCCCTACTAACGTTCTCTCCCCTATATCTCCCTAGTAACTCTCTCTCCCCTATATCTCCCTACTAACTCTCTCTCCCCTATATCTCCCTACTAACTCTCTCTCCCGTATATATCCCTACTAACACTCTCTCCCCTATATCTCCCTACTAACACTCTCTCCCCTATATCTCCTACTAACACTCTCTCCCCTATATCTCTCTACTAACTCTCTCTCTTCCCTATATCTCCCTACTAACTCCCTCTACCCTATATCTCCCTACCTACTCTCTCTCCCATATATCTCCCTACCTACTCTCTCTCCTCTATATCTCTATCTCTCTCTCTTTTATCTCTCTCTACATTACATCTTTGCCCTAAATCTCTATCTCTCTCTATCCTATCTCTCTCTACAGTACATCACTCCCCTATATATCTATCTCCTTCTCTCTCCTATCTCTCTCTACAGTACATCTCTCTGCTATATCTATATCTCCTTCTCCTTCCTATATCTCTCTACATTACATCTCTCTCCTATATATCTATCTCACTCTCTCCTATCTCTCTCTACAGTACATCTCTCACCTATATACATCTCTCTCTCTCCTATATTTCTATCTCTCTCCTATCTCTCTCTACAGTAAATCTCTCCCCTATATCTTTATCACTCCCTCTGCTATCTTTCTCTACAGTACATCTCTCCCCTATTCCCCTATCTCTCTCTCTCCTATCTCTCTCTACAGTACATCTCTCTTCTATATATCTCTCTCTCTCTCCTATCTCTCCCTATATCTCTATCTCTCTCTCTCTCTCCTATCTCTCTCTTCTCTATATCTCTCCCCTATATCTCGATCTCTCTCTCTCTCATATCTCTCTCAACAGTACATCTCTCCTCTATATCTCTATCTCTCTTTCTCTCCTATCTCTCTCTTCTCTATATCTCTTCCCTCTATGTCTATCTCTCTCTCTCCTATTTCTCTCTACAGTACATCACTCTCCTATATCTCTATCTCTCTCTCTCCTATCTCTCTCTACAGTACATCAATCTCCCATATCTCTCTCTATCCCTCTCCTCTCTCTTTCTACAGTACATCTCTCACCTCTATATCTCTCTCTCTCCTATCTCTCTCTACAGTACATCTCTCACCTATATATCTCTATCTCTCCTATCTCTCTCTCTCTCCTATCTCCCTCTACAGTACATCTCTCTCCCCTATATCCCTATCTATCTCTCTCTCTCCTATCTCTCTCTACCGTACATCTCTCTCCTATATCTATCTCTCTCTCTGTCCTATCTCTCTCTACAGTACATCACTCTCCTATATATATATATCTCTTTCCTATCTCTCTCTACAGTACATCTCTCACCTATATCTCTATCTCTCTCTCACCTATCTCTCTCTGCAGTACATCTCTCCTCTATCTCTATCTCTCTATCTCTCTCTCTCTCTCTACAGTACATCCCTCTACTATATCTCTATCTCACTCCTCTCTCTCTCTAAGGTACATATTTCTCCTATATATCTCTCTCTCCTATCTCTCTCTACAATACATCACGCTCCAATATCTCTCTCTCTCCTCTCTCTCTCTACAGTACATCTCTCCCCTATCTCCCCCTCTCACCTATCTCTCTCTTCAGCAGATCTCTCCCCTAATTATCTATCTCTCTCTCTCATATCTCTCTCTACAGTACATCTCTCCCCTATATCTCTCTCTCTCCTACTAACTCTCTCTCCCCTATATCTCCCCACCTTCTTTCTCTCCCCTATATCTCCCTACTAACTCTCTCTCCCCTATATCTCACTACTAAATCTCTCTCTCCCCTAGGTCTCCCCACCTACTCTCTCTCCCCCATATCTCCCTACTAACACTCGCTCCCCTATATCTCCCTACTAACCCTCTCTCCACTATATCTCCCTACTAAAACTCTCTCCTATATCTCCTAACTAACTCTCTCTCTCCCCTATATCTCCCTACTAACCCTCTCTCCCCTATATATTCCTACTAACTCTCTCTCCCCTATATCTGCCTACTAACATTCTCTCCCCTATAGCTTCCTAGTTACACTCTCTCCCCTATATCTCCCTACTAACTCTCTCTCTCCCCTATATCACCCTACTAACACTCTCTCCCCTATATCTCCATACTAACTCTCTCTCCCCTATATCTCCCTACCTACTCTCTCTCCCCTATATCTCCCTTCTAACTCTCTCTCCCCCTATATCTCCCTACTAACTCTCTCTCCCCTATATCTCCCTACTAACTCTCTCTACCCCTATATCTCCCTACTAAATCTCTCTACCCTATATCTCCCTACCTACTCTCTCCTCCCTATATCTCCCTACTAACTCTCTCTCCCCTATATCTCCCTACTAACTCCCTCTCTCCTATATCTCCCTACCTACTCTCTCCTCCCTATATCTCCCTACTAACTCTCTCTCCACTATATCTCCTTACTAACTCTCTCTCTCCTATATCTCCCTACTAACTCTCTCTCCCCTATATCTCCCTACTAACACTCTCTTCCCTATATCTCCCTACTAACTGAATCTCCCCTATATCTCCCTACTAACATTCTCTCCCCTATATCTCCCTACTAACTCTCTCTCCCCCTATATCTCCCTACTAACATTCTATCCCCTATATCTCCCTACCATCTCTCTCTCCCCTATATCTCTCTACTAACTCTCTCTCCTCAATATCTACCTACTAACTCTCTCTCCCCTATATCTCCCTACGACTCTCTCTCCCCTATATCTCCCTACCTACTCTCTCTCCCTTATATCTTCCTACTAAATCTCTCGCTTCTCTATATCTCCTACTAAGTCTCTCTCCACTATATCTCCCTACTAACTCTCTCTCCCCTATATCTCCCTACTAACTCTCTCTCCACTATATCACCCTACAAACTCTCTCTCTCCTATATCTCCCAACTAACTCTCTCTCTCCCCTATATCTCCCTACTAACTCCCTCTCCCCTATATCTCCCTACTAACTCTCTCTCCCCTATATCTCCCTACTAACACTCTCTCCCCTATTTCTCCCTACCAAGTCATTCTCCTCTATATCTCCCTACTAACACTCTCTCCCCTATATCTCCCTACCAACTCATTCTCCTCTATATCTCCCTACTAACACTCTCTCCCCTATATCTCCCTACTAACACTCTCTCACCTATATCTCCCTACTAACTCTCTTTCCTCTATATCTACCTACTAACTCTCTCTCCCCTATATCTCCCTACCTACTCTCTCTCCCCTATATCTCCCTACTATCTCTCTCTCCCCTATATCTCCCTACTAACTCTCTCCCCACTATATCTATCTACTAACTCCCTCTACCCTATATCTCCCTACTAACTCTCTCTCCCCTATATCTCCCTACTAACTCTCTCTTCACTATATCTCCCTACTAACTCTCTCTCACCTATATCTCCCTACTAACACTCTCTCCCCTATATGTCCCTACTAACTCTCTCTCCCCCTATATCTCCCTACTAACTCTCTCTACCCTATATCTCCCTACCTACTCTCTCTTCCCTATATCTCCCTACTAACTCTCTCTCTCCGATATCTCCCTACTAAATCTCTCTCTCCCCTATATCTCCCTACTAACTCTCTCTCCCCTATATCTCCCTACTAACTCTCTCCCCTATATATCCCTACTAACTCTCTATCCCCTATATCTCCCTACTAACTCTCTATCTCCCCTATATCTCCCTACTAACGCTCTCACGACTATATCTCCCTACCTACTCTCTCTTCCCTATATCTCCCTACTAACTCTCTCTCCCCTATATCTCCCTACTAACTCTCCCTCTCCCCTATATCTCCCTATTAACTCTCTCTCCCCTATATCTCCCTACTAACTCTCTCTCCTCTATATCTCCCTACTAACTCTCTCTCTCCCCTATATCTCCCTACTAACGCTCTCTCCACTAAATCTCCCTACCTACTCTCTCTTCCCTATATCTCCCTACTAACTCTCTCTCCCCTATATCTCCCTACTAACTCTCCCTCTCCCCTATATCTCCCTACTAACTCTCTCTCCCCTATATCTCCCTACTAACTCTCTCTCCTCTATATCTCCCTACTAACTCTCTCTCTCCCCTATATCTCCCTACTAACTCTCTCTCCGCTATATCTCCCTACTAACTCTCCCTCTCCCCTATATCTCTCTACTAACTCTCTCTCTCCCCTATATCTCCCTACTAAATCTCTCCCCTATATCTCCCTACTAACTCTCTCTCTCCCCTATATCTTCCTACTAACTCTCTCTCCTCTATATCTCCCTACCAACTCTCTCTCCTTTATATCTCCCTACTAACTCTCTCTCCCCTATATCTCCCTACTAAATCTCTCCCCTATATCTCCCTACTAACTCTCTCTCCCCTATATCTCCCTACTAACTCTCTCTCCCCTATATCTCCCTACTAACTCTCTCTCCCCTATATCTCCCTACTAACCCTCTCTCTCTCCTATATCTCCCGACTAACTCTCTCTCTCCCCTATATCTCCCTACTAACTCTCTCTCCCCTATATCTCACTACTTACTCTCTCTCCCCTATATCTCCCTACTAACTCTCTCTCTCCCCTATATCTCCCTACTAACTCTCTCTCCCCTATATCTCACTACTTACTCTCTCTCCTCTATATCTCCCTACTAACTCCCTCTCTCCCCTATATCTCCCTACTAACTCTCTCTCCCCTATATCTCGCTACTAACTCTCTCTCCCCTATATATCCCTACTAACTCTCTCTCCCCTATATCTCCCTACTAACTCTCTCTCCCCTATATCTCCCTACTAACTCTCTCGCCCATATATCTCCCTACTAACACTCTCTCCCCTATATCTCTCTACTAACTCTCTCTCCCCTATATCTCCCTACCTACTCTCTCTCCCCTATATCTCCCTACCTACTCTCTCTCCCATATATATCCCTACTAACTCTCTCTCCTATATCTCTATCTCTGTCTCTCCTATCTCTCTCTACAGTACATCTGTCTTCTATATCTCTATCTCTCCCTCTCCTATCTCTCTCTAAAGTACATCACTCTCCTATATCTCTATCTCTCTCTCTCTCCTATCTCTCTCTACACTACATCTCTCCCCTATATCTCTATCTCTCCCTCTCCTATCTCTCTCTACAGTACATCACTCCCCTATATCTCTATCTCTCTCTCTCTCCTATCTCTCTCTACAGTACATCTCTCTCCCCTATATCCCTATCTATCTCTCTCTCTCCTATCTCTCTCTACCGTACATCTCTCTCCTATATATCTCTCTCTCTCTGTCCTATCTCTCTCTACCGTACATCACTCTCCTATCTCTCTCTCTCTCTCTCTCTCTCTCTCTCTCTCCTATCTCTCTACAATACATCTCTCACCTATCTCTCTCTCTCTCTCTCTCTCTCTCTCTCTCTCTCTCTCTCTCTCCTATCTCCCTCTACAGTACATCTCTCTCCCCTATATCCCTATCTCTCTCTCCTATCTCTCTCTACAGTACATCTCTCTCCTATATCTATCTCTCTCTCTGTCCTATCTCTCTCTACAGTACATCACTCTCCTATATATCTCTCTCTCTCCTATCTCTCTCTACAGTAAATCTCTCCCCTATATCTTTATCACTCTCTCTCCTATCTCTCTCTACAGTACATCTCTCACCTATATCTCTATCTCTCTCTCACCTATCGCTCTCTGCAGTACATCTCTCCTCTATCTCTATCCCTCTATCTCTCTCTCTCTCTACAGTGCATCACTCTACTATATCTCTATCTCACTCCTCTCTCTCTCTAAGGTACATATCTCTCCTATATATCTCTCTCTCCTATCTCTCTCTACAATACATCACTCTCCTATATATCTCTCTCTCCTCTCTCTCTCTACAGTACATCTCTCCCCTATATCTCTATCTCTCTCTCTCCTATCTCTCTCTTCTCTATATCTATCCCCTATCTCTCTATCTCTCTCTACAGTACATCTCTCTACAGTACATCTCTCTACAGTACATCTCTCTACAGTACATCTCTCTCTCCTATATCTCTATCTCTCGCTCTCCTATCTCTCTCTACAGCACATCTCTCTCTCCTATATCTCTATCTCTCTCTCTCCTATCTCTCTCTACAGTACATCTCTCCCCTATATCTCTATCTCTCTCTCTCTACAGTACATCTCTCCCCTATATCTCTATCTCTCTCTCTCCTATCTCTCTCTACAGTACATCTCTCCCCTATATCTCTATCTCTCTCTCTCCTATCTCTCTCTACAGTACATCTCTCCCCTATATCTCTATCTCTCTCTCTCCTATCTCTCTCTTCTCTATATCTCTCCCCTATCTCTCTATCTCTCTCTACAGTACATCTCTCTACAGTACATCTCTCTCTCCTATATATCTACCTCTCTCTCTCTCCTATCTTTCTCTACAGTACATCTCTCCCCTATATATCTCTCTCTCTCTCTCTCTCCTATCTCTCTCTACAGTACATCTCTCTCTCTCCTATCTCTCTCTTCAGTACATCTCTCCCCTATATATCTATATCTCTCTCTCCTATCTCTCTCTACAGTACATCTCTCCCCTATATCTCTATCTCTCTCTCTCCTATTTCTCTACTGCTCGGTGGTCAAAGTTAATGGCCACCTCTCGGAACCGTTTCAAATCTCCCGATCGGTCCGTCAAGGGTGCCCTCTCTCTTCCCTTCTGTACGTATTGACTCACGAGTCTTTATTGCGGATGCTGGTGCTGTTGCAGGGCATCCCGATTGAACCGGAACGCTGAAAGGCTGTGTCTGTTTATGTGGACGACATCACCGTGATGGTGCAAACACCTCGGAAATCGAGGTGGTCGGCACCTTAATGAAGGAATATGAAATGTTGACATGAGTGAAACTTAAACCGGTAAAGTCGGTGGGCTTGTAGTTCGGCACCTGGAGAGGCAAGTCCATACCTTCCGACAGAGTCGTGGGGCGCTGGGCGGACGGACCGGTAAGTTGCTTGGGGTTTGGTTCGGACCAGACCTCCAGGCGGATAAGATTTGGGACGAGGTAACGAGCAGGGTAGCCAGTCTCACCCAAAAATGGGCTGCGAGGAAGCTATCACTGAAAGGTCGGGCGGAGTTAGTGAACGCGTACATCGCATGTACTACCGCCTAACAGTCGTGCCTTGCACACGTCCTCACCACGCCAAACTGGAACGGCTCCTCTTCAAATGTTTGTGGACGGGACAAATTCCGTTGGTGCGGCGGTCCATCTGCTGCCAGCACCCTCTACGTGGACGGCTGGGAATGCCGTGGCTAATGAAGCGCAGACATGCGCTGAGGCTGCAGCATCTCCAGATATTCTGGCTAAATAGTGAACACTCCTCACAAAAATACACACACCAATAAAAACATAAACACACACACAGACACACTTACAAACACAGACCCCTCATCTACCAGTAGTGAAGATGAGGGAAAACCAAAATCCCCCAAAATACAAA
This sequence comes from Eledone cirrhosa, assembly GCA_964016885.1. Taxonomy (NCBI): domain Eukaryota; kingdom Metazoa; phylum Mollusca; class Cephalopoda; order Octopoda; family Eledonidae; genus Eledone; species Eledone cirrhosa. Next base: position 25,830,802 of record OZ024744.1, read on the forward strand.
AATGGTAACACAAAAAGGAACAAAAAAACTCAACAAAGCACAAAATCACCCACAATAAAGAAAAAATGCAGACACCACCCACGCAAACATCTCTCCAATAACACCAACATCAACACCAACATCACCATCACCAAAATCCCCCAAACGCAAACAACCTAAACAGACGCAAGAACAAATATACACACAAACATCTGAAACCACAGACACCGCACTCATAACAAACACAGACACAACCGAAACAACACCACCAAAACCATCACGACCACAGCCACGCAAACAAATAAAATCACACCAACAAAACATACAAAACTTCGTGCTCGTCAGGAGGGCCAACAAGGAACCGATGGCCCTCGTAGCACGAAGTGAAATTATACAAAAAGAGGGGGAAATTTTTAAATCGAGCACATTTCGCGTGCCGGAAGATTGGGTTCTGGTGCGAATGTCGATCGAATTATACAAAGAAATACGAGACAGCTTTCCTCGGGACGTGGGAACTCCGAACGTAAAACAAACTTCAAGACTTTTAAAGGGGTTCCAAAAAGAAACCCCACCAACTATAGAGGTCGAACAACCCGACCTTCACAAGAGCCCGGAAGGTAAGTAAACCTTTCCTCTCTCTCTTTTTAACCTGCCAACATGGACGTATTAAGAGTAGGATGTTTAAATGTTCGAGGCCTGGCATCGTCCTGGAAGCAGGGTCACCTGCTCAATGACCTCAGATCTCTAGAAATGGATGTAATTGCCGTCAGCAAGAGCAGGATTTCCGACATGCGCGCACTAGCCCCCATTTTCGACGACTATCAGATCTTTGCATCTGTTAGCCGACCAGGAATGGGAGGCGGGGTGGCAGGCCTGTTTAGGAAAGGCCTGGATCTCGAGGTAAAGTTGATCTTCCGGGACCCGGACGGGAAGTTGGTGGTCCTGGACGTGAACGTAACGAAGGTGGTGCCTTTAGACTGGTGGACGTCTATGCTCCTACTGGGGTAGGACGGCCGGACTTCTTTAGACGCCTGGAAACCTTTCTGGGCAGGTCTCGCCCTTTACTGTTTGCGGGCGACTGGAACGGCATCTTAGACGCACGCTGGGACTGTGTGGGAGTATACGATAGGAGCGGGGGGTGCAAAAGCCTCAAGAACCTGATCAGCCAGTTCCAACTGTCTGACAGGTACCTACTAAATATCCCTAATGCGCCAGTGTGGACCTGGCCTAACCGCATAGAGTCATCTAGATCGTATATAGACAGGGTATTCATTAGGAAAATAAACAGAAATAGTGTAAGCTGTCCCCGTTTTGAAACTGTCGCCTATTCAGATCACAAGTTTGTGATCTGTATGGTCGACCTAGATAAGACGCGTAGGTTAGGACCTGGTTACTGGAAGCTAAACATGTCATTTCCGGCACGTAAGGCTCACAGGGACCAGGGCAACAATTTAGTTAAGAAAAAGTTGACAGGGGGAGTCGTCAACAATAGATGGTTGGGGGGCTCTCAAAAGAGCGATTAGAGTAATGTCGACAGAGTTTAGCAAAGAAGTAGCATTAGAGAAAAATAGAAAGGAGGGGGAGTTGGTAGATAAGTTAGACGAAGCTATTGGTAATGGCATTGCAACTGACGTGCTAGCGGTGAGAATGGCATTAGATCATTTCTTCAATGCGAAACACGAGGGTTGCACTGTCAGAGCTAAGGCGCGTGCTCTGAGAAACGAGGGAACCAAAGCTGTTCGATGGGCCCGCGTGGCAGAGGCGCAGCGTGGTAATAAAACCACGATTCAGTCTTTGACGGACAGAGACCCACACGAGCTGAGCGATTCCAAGCGGATGTGTGAGGCCCTTCGCCAACATTTTGCTCGGTTGTTCGGGGGAAGTGGCGGGTCAGAGATTGTGGCGAACTTCAGTCCCTACCTCACTGGCTTTCCGCAAATCTCGACGGCTGAAGCTGGGCGCTGCGAAAGGCCAATTACTTCAGCCGAGATTCAGGATCCCCTTGTCGGCTGCATGAGGCGCAAGTCACCCGGTTTGGATGGTTTGCCCTACGAGCTTTACGTAAATATGCCAGACTTGTTCTCCAATCTCCTCGAAGCCCTCTACTGCAACTGGCAGCAAAACGGGAGTATTCCCAGTTCTGTGAGCCGGGGCCTAGTGACGCTGATAAGGAAAGACAAGAACAAGGGGGACACATTAGACAAGTTCAGGCCCATAACTCTGCTCAACACAGAGTTTAAGATTTTGCCAGGGTGTTAGCGAAGAGGTTGGCGCTTGTCGTCGGGGATTTGGTTGGGGAGGCGAAAACTTCCGCAATCCTAACCAGGTCTATACACGACAACCTCAACCTAATGCGATACATCATAGAGTGTAGTGTGTAAACCTGGCTTCGGTGGGACTCTGATCAATTTAGATCAATCGAAAGCATTCGATAAGGTCGACCATCGGTATCTGGAGGCTGTCCTCAAGGTGGCTGGCTTCGGCCCCGTCTTCAGAAGCTGGATCGCTGCAATGCCCAGCGGCACCTGCTCGATGGTAAAAATTAATGGCCACCTCTCGGAACCGTTTCAGGTCTCCCGATCGGTCCGTCAAAGGTGCCCTCTCTCCTCCCTTCTGTACGTATTGACTCTCGAGCCTTTACTGCGGAAGCCTGAGCTGTAGCAGGGCATCCCACTCGAACCGGGACGGGGAAAGGCTGTGTCGGCTTATGCTGACGACATCACCGTGATGATGTCGGACACCTCAGAAATCGAGGTGGTCGGCAACTTAGAGGAATATGAAAGGTTGACGGGAGCAAAACTTAACCCGGAAAAGTCGGTGGGCTTGCAACTCACACCTGGAGAGGCAGTCCATGCCGTCCAACAGCGTCCTTAGGCGCTGGACGGACGGACCGGTAAAGCTGCTAGGCATTTGGTTCGGGCCAGACCTCCAGGTGGATATACATTGGGACGAGGTGACGGACAGGGTAGCCAGTCTCACCCAGAAATGGTCTGGGATGAAGCTATCACTGAAAGGTCGTGCGGAGGTGTCGAACGCGTACATCCCGTCCGTCATCTACTACCGTCTGACCGTCGTCCCTTGACCCCGTTCGCACCTCGCCATCTTGGAGCGGCTCCTCTTCAAAATCTTGTGGAGGGGTCAGGTTCCGCTGGTGAGGCGTTCCATCTGCTGCCAGCACCCTCTACGTGGAACGTTGGGCATGCCGTGTCTAATGATGCGCAGGCACGCGCTGAGGCTGCGGCGTCTCCAGATATTCTGCCTAAACGGTGAACAGGTGTGGTCGCCGTTTGTCAGACGGGTCTTTCCGCAGCTCGTTTCTTTGACTGAGCTGCAATCCTGGGTCAAGTAGAGACCGAGACCTGGTGACTGGCACCTGGAATGTTGCCAGGCTCTCACTGCCCATTACCAGGCGGGCAATGCGGTCAGTAGAACTTCCATTCACGAGTACTATAGAGGATTAGTGGTGGGCAAGTGCGAGGACGCACACGGAGAGGCTCTGGGAGTCGAAGAAGTCGAACTAACCAGTCTGTTCCGGAGGACTTTCGACTGGGGCCGATAAATAACTTCCAAAAATCCCTCGCTTGGCAGTGCTACCGGGGTGCACTGCCGGTTCGAGATAAACTCTACAGGCACGGAAGTGCTGTCAGACGGACCTGCCCGAGATGCGCGCAGAGCGACGAAACCGTTCTGCACGCACTCGTCCAGTGTCCGTGCATTACTGACTTGTGGAGTTATGTTGAACAGCTGTTGTCGCGTGTAGAAAGGATCCGGCTATCGGCCGAGTCCATAGTGAAGATCGACCCGCCGCCTTCTTTTGGCCAGGAAGGGCAGGCAATTTTCCTCTGTCTGGTGGCAGTAGCGAAAGAGGTTGTATGGTGGACGAGGTTGAAAGAACTGAATACAGACACTTTCTCTTCGGCCAATCCCTCATCAACTTTTTCAAGTTTCACTTGGAAAGGATGGTGAGGGTGGAGAGAGAAGTGCTGCTCCCAGTACATTTGCTGAAAGGTGGGTGAATGTGGCGAGAATGGCCCGTGTGAATGGGCCTATTCTGGTCATGCGGCTGTAGGTAGGTAAATTTGAGGAGGAGAAGGGTGCCCCTCCAGGGTGCTCTCGAAGCGTCGCGTCGTTCAGGATTGGTGGGGTACCTGATCGAACCCTGGGTGGTCATCCCCCCTATAGGGGAATTTTTTCTTGTAATTTTATTGTTACATTATTGTTACTTTGTTATTGTGATTCATATGGTTTACTCGATTTTTCTGTAAAACCCCACTGTCCCAGTCTTTTGTATTGTCCTTGTGGCCAATAAATGAAATCATTATTATTATTATTATTATTATTATTATTATTATTATTGGTTGGTGAAGCCACGCTTCTTATCGCCTCCAGTCTTTTATTCCTTTTATTCTAAACCTTTTATTCAAGTTTTAAATTTGATAAAACTTTAGAAGTGACCCACCTAATACAGGGGTTCACTAGTAAATTATACGGCACCCCTTTACGGGGTGTCGTATTTGTATTTGTGTAACAATATTTTTTGAAAAATTTCAACAAGGCTAACACAAAAAACAGAGAGAGCGCTGTCAGACAATATAGAGAGAGGGAGACTTTATCAGCATGTCAACAAGACAGCGTTCCAGCGGGGGTAAATATAAGCGAAAATATTACAAAGGAAAAGAAGGTTGTTACAGATTTAAAATTACCAAATATTTCTAACACAAACAACACCAACAATAACATCAACAACAACACCAACAAAAACACCAAAAATAACAGCGGTAAAGTCGAGAACGACAATAACAAAAATAAAAGCGGTAAGGTCGAGAACGACAATAACAAAAATAACAGCGGTAAGGTCGAGAACGACAATAACAATGACAATAACAACAGCCACAACAACAATAATAGTAGGAACAGTATCAACAAAAACAACAATAATAACAACAGCCACAATAACAGTAACAGCAGCAACAGTATCAACGAAAACAACACCAACAACTGTACCAGCGAAAAGAACAACAATGACACCGATACCTGTAATAACGACCTCAGCACCACCAGTAAGACCAGTAGCAGCAGCAATAGTGGTGCTGCTGAAAAAGGGACCACTTCTTTTGCAGGTGTCGCCCGAAATATCGAGACAGGGTTAGTCACAGAGGAGGAGATGGCAGTCGCAAGGGCCATGGTGACAAGAAGCGCAAATAGAGTTTCCCTGAAACCTCCACCCGATTTTTTCAAGGACCAGCAGCTACGAACGGTGACTTACCGCACCGTAAGCAAAATCTCACATCGAGTGGAGAGAGCCACGGAGGCTCAAATCCAAAAGGCCTTGGGGTGCGTCTGGGCACGCAAAACCCAGTTTACCCGAGGCAGAAAGTACGCCACAGTAGACGTACTTTTCGCCACACCCCAGGAAGCAAAGTCTCACTCTTTGGAAACCCTAAAGAGTGAGGAGTTAGTCTTGGTGCCCTCCTACTGCGGACAGAAAATTGTGAGGGTCAAAGTGACCCAGGTCCCACCCGACGTGCCCATACCTTGGCTGGCCGCGTCTGTCCTTGCTGGAATTGAGAACACGGCGACCATGCTGCAAGTAGAAAAAATAGGGAGAGAGAACTGGTCAGGTATAGGCATGCAAATGCTAATACAAACTGACCAGGAATGTATCGAGGCTATCCCCGATATCATAGACTTTGAGGAAGGACTGCAACTCCCTATAAGTGTAGAAGGAAGACAGCCAAAATGTTATCTCTGTGGGTCGAAAGGTCACCTCAGGGCCTTTTGCCCGTAGAAGACACCGAAGAGGGCCCCTCTCCTTCCAATACCTGGTCCACTGCTGCCAAGAGCAGGACAGGCAACAAACGAAGATGCCCCTTCCACGGTGAGTAGGAGGGCAACGTCCGTAGCACCCGTACCAAGGCCACAGATAACTAAAGCAGCATCATCAGTAGCGGCAACACCAATAGCTACATTTGAAATAGCTACACCAGCAACAACATTGCCGAAGAGGGCTCCACTACCAATCCGACATGGAGTTTGAGGCGGGAGTGACGTGGCAAACAGTCTGCCACAAAAAACAAAAAACAAAAAAAACCCTTAGATTCACCCTCCAAAAGCGAAGGCATACAACGAGGGGTAAAGGCAGCAAGGAAACTTGCAGCAACACCACCACAAACACCAACAACGCAAACACAAGACACACACACCAAACAGCAACAAGAAGAAAATGGTAACAAAATCACCCCTCCCCACAAAAAGTACACAGCCATAAACATAGCAAAAAAAGAACTCATAAAATATATAAAGCAGCACACAGACATCACGGAAAAAAACTACTACACTCCACCAACACCAAGAACTCTCCCGACAAACATAAGCATCATCGAAATCTTAATAGAACAATACAAACCTTTAAAACAAAAATTCCCCAACGCAGTTGGAGACTTCAGAGGTACGGTTACCAAGAGGATATACACTGACATCCTCTTGGAAACACCCATGACCAGCGAAAGGGACGGTTCTACTGTCCCTTCACCACATGAACAAGGTAAGTGACCCTTTCTCATTTGCCCCGTTTCTCATACAACATGGCTGTACTCAGAATAGGTAGTATAAATGCACGTGGCCTGGGGTCATCTAGGAAGCAGGATCACCTGCTCAATGACCTCAGGTCACTAAACATAGATGTGGTGGCCATCAGTGAAACCAGAATCTCCGAGGCACGGGCCTTCGCACCGATCTTCGGCGGCTACGATGTATACGCATCTCCCAGCCGTCCAGGATCGAGGGGAGGGTTTGCCATCCTTTTTCGGAGAGGCTTGGATCTCGCGATACGGGCCATCTTCCTGGACCCAGAAGTTAAGTCGGTGGTTCTGGATGTCACCGGCAGCGAAGGCATTGCTTTCAGGCTAGTAGCCGACTACGCCCCAATAAGATCAGGACGGCCAGATTTCTTCAGACGTCTAGAGACTTTTCTTGGAACGTCCCGCTCTTTAGTGTTAGTGGGCGACTGGAACGGTATCTTGGATGCACGTTGGGATCGTGTGGGGCTAGTGGATAGGGGAGGAGGGTGCAAGAGCCTCACCAACCTGCTCAGACGTTTTGAACTGTCTGACAGGTATTGACTGGATCACCCGAATGTGCCAATGTGGACATGGACAAACCGCATCGGTTCATCCAGATCGTATCTCGATAGGGTATTCTGCAGGGAACTAGATAAGGCTAGTATAAGTTGTCCACAATTTAAAATAGTCGACTACACAGACCACAAATTTGTGATCTGTGAGATCGACATAGACAGACTTCATAGACAAGGGCCTGGTTACTGGAAGCTGAACGCGTCTTTCCCGCCGCGCAAGGCCTACAGAGACCGGATTAGCGTATTAGTTAAGCGGGCGTTGACGGGAGCGGTCGTCAACAACAGGTGGTGGTTCGCCCTGAAAAGGGCAATTAAAGTAGAGTCGATTAGGTTTAGCAAGGGAGTAGTTATAGAGGAAAATAGAGTAGAGGGAGAGCTAGTCAGAAAGCTAGAAGAGGCGTTTAGAACAGGCATCGCAACCGACGTGGTTGCGGCGAGATTGGCACTCGACCAATTTTTCAACGCAAAACACAAAGGCTGCGTTGTCAGAGCTAGAGCGCGTGCTCTGAAACACGAGGGGACAAAAGCCGTCCAATGGGCCCGGGTGGCAAAGGCGCGACGTGGCAATAAAGCCACAATTCGGTCTTTGTCTGACCAAAACGGGTGCGTGATGCTCGAACCCGAGCGGATGTGTGAAGCTTTTCAGCAGCATTTTGCTGAACTGTTCGGGAGCGGCGGCGGCCCAGATCGGGGAATGGACTTCAGTGCATACCTCGACGGGCTGCCTCGGCTCTCGACGGGCTGCCTCGGCTCTCGACGACCGCAGCACAGTGTTGCGTAAAGCCAATAATAGCCGGTGAAATACGCGAAGCGATGGCTAACTGCACAACAGGTAAATCGCCAGGTTTAGATGGTCTGCCCTACGAGCTTTATGCATTTATGCCAGACTTGTTCGGTGACCTCTTTGCAGACGTCTATTGCAACTGGCAGCAGAACGGGAGCATTCCCAATTTTGTGAGCCGAGGAGCAGTGGCGCTGCTGAGAAAAGACCCGAACAAGGGGGATGTTATTGATAATTTCAGGCCCATAACCTTGCTAAACGCAGTGTTCAGGATTTTGGCCAAGGTGTTAGCAACGAGGTTGGCGCTTGTCGTCAAGGGTCTGGTGGGAGAGCGCAGACATGCATCATCCCGGACAGATCCATACACGACAACCTCCACCTCATGCGATACATCATAGAGAGGGTGGTTAAGCAACCTGGCAAGGGTAGGGCCCTGATCAACTGAGATCAATCCAAAGCATTCGATAGGGTCGACCATCGGTACCTGGCGGCGGTCCTCGAGGCAGCCGGTTTTGGGCCCGTTTTCAGGCGTTGGATTGCAGCAATGTACAGCGACATCTGCTCAGTTGTGAGGGTGAACGGTCACCTGGCGCAGCCGTTCAGCATCATGCGCTCAGTCCGCCAGAGTTGTCCCCTCTCGTCCCTCTTGTACGTATTGGCTCTGGAGCCGTTACTGCACAAACTGGGGGCGATGAGGGGCGTCTCACGCGAACTCGGATGTGGGAAATCCGAGTCGGCTTACGCTGACGACGTCACCGTGGTGGTGTCGAGCACCAGACACGTCCAGATGCTCGGCACCGCTCTCAAGGAATACGAAACGGTGACAGGAGCAGAGATAAACCAGGAAAAGTCGGTGGGCTTGCAGCTAGGCACCTGGAGAGGCAAGTCCATGCCGTCCGACTGCGTCGTGGGGCGTTGGACGGACGGACCGGTTAAATTGCTCGGGGTATGGTTCGGACCGGACCTCCAGATGGAGAAAAACTGGAAGGAGGTGACGAGCAGGGTGGCCTCCCTCATCCAGAAATGGGCTGAGAGGAAGCTGTCCCTGAAAGGCCTGGCGGAAGTGGCGAATGCGTACATCGCATCCGTCATCTACAACCGCCTCACCGTCGTCCCTTGCTCCAGCCCAACTCTCACCAAAATGGAGCACCTCCTCTTCCGCTTTTTGTGGAAGGGACGCGCTCCCATGGTCAGACGATCCATCTGCTGTCAATACCTGTTGCGTGGAGGACTGGGCATGCCATGGTTGATGATGCGCAAACATGCGCTGAGGCTGTGACATCTCTGGTGCTTCCTTGATGGTGAACGGGTGTGGTCGCCGTTCGCCAGGCACATTTTCCCACAGCTCGTCTCCTTGACGGAGCTGCAGTCCTGGGTCAGAAAAAGACCGAGGGATAGCGCTTGGAAACTGGCATGTCTCCAGGCGCTCACTGCCCTCTCCCAGTTGGGCACCAGTATCGGTGGAACATCCACCTCGGCGTTCTATAGAGGACTAGTGGAGGGGAAGAGCGACGACGTTCTCGGAGAGATCCTGGGCGTCGAAGAAGATCAGCTGCTTGCTCTCTTCCGGAGAACTTTCAGCCCGGGGCCTATGGATAACTTCCAAAAATCCCTGGCCTGGCAGTGCTACCGGGGAGCGCTGCCGGTTCGAGATAAGCTCTACAGGCACGGAAGTGCCGTCAGCCGAGCCTGTCCGACATGCGCGCAGAGCGACGAAACCGTTGTGCACGCACTCGTTCAGTGCCCGAGCATTGCTGACTTGTAGAGCTATGTCGAACAGTTGCTGTCACGTGTGGGACTGATCCGGTTGTCGACTGAGTGCATTGTGCAGATGGTCTCGCCGTCTTCCTTTGAGGAAGAAGGGCAGGCAGTTTTCATCTGCCTGGTGGCCATGGCGAAAGAGATTGTGTGGTGGACAAGGTTAAAAGGATTAAAGACAAACACTTTCCTCTTCGGCGAATCCCCAATTAACTTTTTCAAGCTTCACTTGAAGAGGAAAATCAGGGTGGAGAGGCAAGTGCTGTCTTCTAGCAAGTTTGTTGAAAGGTGGGTGAATGTAGCGAAAATGGTCCGAGTGAATATATGTCTGTAGTTTGAGAGATGGAAAAATTGAGAGAGGGCGCTTGCCCTGGTAATCAGGGTGGCCGTGGTCTTTTGTGTGGTTTTCGCCACGAGTAACCCTCGGAGGTTTCCCACCTATTGGGGACTTTTTCATTGTTTCAATTTTCATTTTATTGTTTATATATATATATGTTTTATGTCTTTTTTCTTTTCTTATATAAATAATAAAAATATTTACACGCACAAAACCCACATCATACCGTCCTGTACCGTCCTGTTCCGTCTGCGATGTTTTTCTTTATGTCAGCCCTTGTGGCCAATAAAGAAATCATTATTATTATTATTACAGTTGCATTTATCTTGCTTTATGTTCATACGAGTTATCACCAAGTCACAACCAGTGACCTCAAGAGACAACAAGGTCCGCCATGTTCAAGAAAGAACATACATACTCACACATGCATCTTTAGTGTTTAGACTTGTGATGTACTTATATTGACAGAATCTTCCTTAGTATATGGGAAGTTCCCATTAGTACTATCTTTTGTATTTCTCCTATACGCGGGTTTCCTGGGATTTGCGATAAGTAATCATTAGACCTTATTATTATTATTATTATTATTATTATTGTTATTGTTATTCCTTGAATCTCAGTCATTGATGTTGGTTAACTGGAAAGTCCGTTGGATTGAATATCAAGCCACTACCTGCAGCCTCAGATATTCAGGACGTATCGGAGGGTTCTTGCCGTTCCAAGCAAGCATGCCTTTTGAAGCGTTCCAAAAAGCGTGAAGGGGCCGATTTTCTTTAACCATCCCTGGAAACCTTTGGAGATAGTCCCCAGTGCGCCTATGACAATCGGGATCACTTTGACTTCATGGCAGTTCCAAATCCTTTTCACCTCCCACTTTAGGTCCTGGTATCGGTTAATTTTCTCCCTCTCCTTCTCTTGCACTCTCGTGTCGAACGGGCAGGCCACATCCACAATCAGGCACGATCTTTTTTCTTTGTCCACAACCACCAGGTCAGGTCTATTGTGTTCCAGTTTTTTGTCCGTCTGTATCCTAAAATCCCACAGCACCTTCACCTGACTGTTCTCCATCACCGCCTCTGGCCTATGCTCATACCATTTCTCAGAATGTGGTAGATTGTTTACTTTGCACAGGTGCCAGTGGATCACCCTGCCCATCACATCGTGTCTCCAGCCCTTATAGTGGGTCTGGGCTAGGTGTTTACACTCGGACACAATGTGAGCCACAGTCTCCTCTCTCCACAGATCCTGCACAGTGGGCTAGCCTCCTCCTTGTAGATATGGTGCTTCAACCACTTCGTTTTGAGGGCCTGCTCCTGCGCAGCCATTAGCATTCCTTCTGTAGCCTTTTTGAGGTCTCCTCTTCTCAACCAGTTCCATGTCTGTGGATCTCTAAATTCAGTTTTCTCAAAGAAGGTACTATGAAGGGATTTTCCCTTAAGGCTGCTCTTCCTCCTTGATGTTATTTCCTCCTTGGGTATCCCCTGGCCTACTGTCCCCTCCTTCAGTACAGCTCTGAGCATTGGCTCCTTACTATAGGTCACGTATTTGTATAGGTTGTTTTTCTCCATCTGAACACAGTCCTCTATGCTGATAAGACCTCTTCCACCCTCAGATCTCCTTAGGTAGAGTCTATCGACATCACTCCTCTTGTGGAACATGTTGTAGATAGTCAATAGCTTCCTAGTCTTCCTATCCATTTCTTTTTGTTCAGCAACATTCCATCTCAGAATTCCCGCACTGTACCTAATAATAGACACAGCTCGGGAATTTACTGCGCTTATGGCATTTCTGCTGTTCAGATGTGACTTCAATACGCTCCTTACTCTCCGAATGTATTCAGTTCTTAACAATTCCTTCATTTTTTTTTTGTTCTTTATGCCATCAGCCTCCAGAACGCCCAAATACTTGTATCCTTCTTCAGAGTCAATTTCCTTTATCATCTCACCTGTTGGTATCTGGATCCCGTTACTTCTGCTCAACCTACCCCTCCTCATCACAATGACTCCACATTTACCAATACCAAACTGCATACATATATCACTGCTGAAAATACGGACAGTGTCAACAAGCACATCCAACTCCTTCTCACTTTTCCCGAAGAGCTTAAGATCGTCCATGAAGAGGAGGTGATTGATGGTAAGCTCTCCCCTTCCCAACTTGTATCCTGCTCTCACTTTTCGCAGCATAATGGTCAAGGGCATCAGGGCAAGGACAATATTATTATTATTATTATTATTATTATTCCTTGAATCTCAGTCATTGATGTTGGTTAACTGGAAAGTCCGTTGGAATGAATATTATTATTATTATTATTATTATTATTATTATTATTATTATTATTATTGAGTGCTATGGTTGACGGAAGCTCGGCTCTGTAAGGTACTGTACATTTTGAACGCTATAACAATTGTAAATTGTTTAAAACTTAGACCAACTTGTAGACAAAAACACCCTCCTCCTCGTGAGAGGGGTCTTTCTGCCCGTTATTTGGCCCTTCGGGGTTAAATAACTGCTTATTGGGGTTTTGTACCCAATATTTATTTTAAACAAAAAACAACATGGCTACGAAAAAGAAATTTCATAGGTCACTCCCACTAATTCCGTCTTCTTCTTCCTCAATCATCACTACAGCAGAGAGAAGATTGTCTCTCTCCCTCCCTTCTTTAAATGTGTCTCTCTCCCTCCCTTCTCTTTCGCAAGCGACGAAAGAAAAGAAAAGTCTCGTGCAAAGCGTGCAAGGTTTCTCCACGACGACGACGACAGCGACGAAACAGGTGTGCGGGAAATACGAAAACCCAGTTCATTCGTCTGACGTCAGGAATAATAGCAGTAGCAGCCGTAATAACAACAGCAACAGTGACAATGAAAACAACAGTAGCAGCCGCAAAAGCATCAGCAGCAGCATAAACAACAACAGCATTAGCAGCAGCAACACCAACAACAACCACAGCAACAGCGGCGGAGGCAGTAGTAGTAGTACCTGCAGCAACAACAAAAGTACCAGCAGCTCTGACGACAACAACAACAACAGCAGCAAAGAAAAATCAATCTCATTTGCAGGTATTGCGAAAAACTTGGAAACAATCCTCATAACAAATGAGGAATTAGAGGAAGCGAAGAAGATGGTGATAAAGAATGGACACCGAGCAATCTGCAAGGCAGCGGAAAAATTTTTCGAAACCCAAGAGCACTGTACGGTCACGTACCGTACAGTAAGTACAAAATCCCGTAGGGTGGAAAGAGCCACAGAGGCCCAAATACAAAAAGCCTTGGGGTCTGTGTGGCAGCGGAAAACGCACATCACCCGAGGCAAAAAATATGCCACCGTAGACGTACTTTTTGCCACACCCCAGGAGGCAAAGGCCCAATCAGTAATGACCCTAAGGAGCGAGGAAATGGTGTTGGTGCCCTCCTACTGCGGGCAAAAAATTGTGAGGGTCAAACTGACCCACGTTCCCCCCGGAATGGCCCCTTCTTGGTTGGCCGCGTCTGTCCTCGTCGGAATCGAGGACAAAACAACTGTACTGCAAGTACAGAAAAAAGTAAGAGAAGATTGGGTAGGCACCTCCATTGAGATGCTAATCCAAACCAACCAGGAGTGCATCGAAGCTATCCCGGATGTGATAGACTTCGATAACGGCACTTAACTGCCCATAAGTGTTGAGGGCAAACGCCCGAAATGCTTTCGCTGTGGATCGAAGACTCACCTCAGGGCCTTCTGCAACGAGAAGACCCTGAGAAAGGAGAAAACCCCCCTCCTTCCGAATCCGGCTCCACGGCTACCAGCAACAAGACAAGCGGCAACCAGGAACGATAGGTCCGTGGCACCCATACCCATTCCACGGAAATCAAAAACAGCAGCAGCAGTGGAAATATTAACAACAACAACAGCAATACCAAATGCAGCTGCAACAGAGACTCCAGTGCAAACATCACCAACAACAACAAGTGAAAGAGTGGAGCTGGTACCCCTCCCCGACCTCACAGAATCAGACATGGAGTGTGAGGTGGGAGAGGGATGGCAAAAGGTCGTAAGAAGGCACAAACGCAGAAGCAGCGCATCGTCGCCTTTGAAAAGGGAGGAAAGAAATGAGAAAAGGGTAAAGTCTACTGCAAAGAGACCCACAGCAGCAACACCACCAACACCATCACCGCCCACACTAGCACCACCATCACCACCGGCGACAATCCCACCGCCAACAACACCTTCAACACCACCACCACAAGCACCAACATCGCAAACACAACAACAAAACACACACACCCAGCAACAACGACAAGAAAATAGCAGAACCACACCCCACCCCCAGAAAAACAAATGCACGGCAATAAATACACACAACAAGAAACTAATGACTTACATAATTGAACACACAGACATTTCACAACACGACTACATAATACCAGCACCAATCAAACGCCAACTAACATAAAACTGCTAAAAATAGCACAGAAACAATACACAAACATTAAAACGAAATTCCCCAACGCAGTTGGTGATTTCAGGGACCTAGGAGGAACTATCAATCGAAGAGTATATTCAGACATTCTCTTAGAAGAGCCGACGACCAGCCGAAGGGACGATTCAACGGTCCCTTCACCAGACGATCAAGTGAAAAGGGATGTAAAAACCATCCCTCCTCTACCAAAAGTACGGTAAGTGGTCTTTCCCATCTTTTCCACTCTATTTTAAACATGACCTCACTCAGAATAGGCAGCATAAATGCGCGTGGCTTGGGGTCGTCATGGAAGCAGGGTCACCTGCTCAACGACCTCAGGTCACTAAACATAGATGTAGTGGCCATCAGCGAGACCAGAATCTCCGAAGCACGGGCCTTCGCACCGATCTGTGTACGCATCACCCAGCCGTCCTGGATCGGGGGGGGGGGGAGTTGCTGTGCTTTTTCGGAGAGGTTTGGATCTCGCCATACGGGCCATCTTCCTGGACCCAGAGGGTAAGCTGGTGGTGCTGGACGTGACCAGCGGAGACGGGCAAGCTTTCAGGCTAGTGGCCGTCTATGCCCCGACAGAAGCAGGGCGGCCTGATTTCTTCCGGCGTCTGGAGGCCTTTCTTGGAACGTCCCGCTCTTTAGTGTTAATGGGCGACTGGAACGGGATCTTAGATGCACGCTGGGACTGTGTGGAATTAGCGGATAGGGGTGGAGGGTGCAAGAGCCTCACCAACCTGATCAGGCGTTTTGAAATGTCTGACAGGTACCGATTGGATTTCCCGAATGTGCCAATGTGGACTTGGACAAATCGCATAGGGTCATCCAGATCATATCTAGATAGAGTATTTTGTAGGGAAATAGATAGGTCTAGCATAGGCTGTCCACAATTCAAGATAGTCAGCTACACGGACCACAAATTCGTAATCTGTGTGCTTGACTTAGATAGGCTTCATAGACGAGGACCCGGCTACTGGAAGCTAAACGCGTCCTTACCAGCGCGCAAGGCCTACAGAGACCGGATTAGAGAACTAGTTAAGCGGGCGTTGACGGGGGCCATCGTCAACAACAAGTGGTGGTTTGCTCTGAAAAGAGCAATTAGAATAGAATCGATTAGGTTTAGTAAAGCTTTAGTAATAGAGAAAAATAGAGCAGAGGTAGAACTAGTTAGAAAATTAGACGAGGCGCTTAGCAAAGGCATTGCGACCGACGTGCTTGCGGCGAAATTGGCCCTTGACCAATTCTTCAATGCAAAGCACGAAGGCTGCGTTGTCAGAGCAAGGGTGCGTGCTCTCAGACACGAGGGGACGAAAGCCGTTCAATGGGCCCGAGTGGCGGAGGCGCGTCGTGGCAACAAAGCCACGATCCGGTCTTTGGTGGACCACGACGGGCGCATGCTACTCGATCCCGGGCAAATGTGTGAAGCTTTTCAGCGACACTTCGCTCAGCTGTTCCGGCGCAGCGGTGGGCCGGGTCGAGGGATGGACTTTAGTGTCTACCTCGACGGACTGCCGCGGCTCTCGGCCACTGAGGCGAAGTGTTGCGAAAAGCCGATAACAGCCGCTGAAGTAAGGGAGGCAATGACTGGCTGCACAAGGGGTAAATTGCCTGGTTTGGATGGTCTGCCCTATGAACTTTACGTACAGATGCCAGACTTGTTCGGAGGCCTCTTGGCGGACGTCTACTGCAACTGGCAACAGAACGGGAGAATTCCCAGTTCTGTGAGCCGAGGAGCGGTGGCACTGCTGAGAAAGGATCCGAACAAGGGGGATAACATAGATAATTTCCGGCCCATAACTCTGCTAGACACAGAGTTCAAGATTTTGGCCAAGGTGCTAGCAAAGAGGTTGGCGCTTGTCGTTGGTGGTCTGGTGGGAGAGGCGCAGACATGCGCCATTCCCGACAGATCCATCCACGACAACCTCCACCTCATGCGATACATCGTAGAGAGGGTAGCTAAGGAACCTGGCACGGGTGGGACCTTGATCAATTTAGATCAGTCGAAAGCTTTCGATAGGGTCGACCATCGTTACCTAGCGGCAGTCCTGAGGGCGGCTGGCTTTGGGCCCGTCTTCAGAGGCTGGATCGTTGCCATGCACAGCGACATCTGCTCTGTGGTGAGAGTGAACGGTCACCTGTCGGAACCGTTCAACATCATGCGCTCGGTCCGCCAAGGATGTCCCCTCTCGTCCCTCTTGTACGTATTGACTCTCGAGCCATTACTGCACAAACTGGAGACGTTGAGGGGAGTCCCGCGCGAACTAGGATGCGGAAGATCCGTGTCAGCATATGCGGACGATGTCACCGTAGTGGTGTCGAACGCCAAACACATCGAGGTGATCGGCACTACACTAAGAGAATACGAAGCGGTGACAGGAGCAATGATCAACCAGGAAAAGTCAGTGGGCCTGCAGCTCGGCACCTGGAGAGGCAGTTCCATGCCGTCCAACAGCGTCGTCGGAGGTGGCTAACGCGTACATCGCGTCTGTCATCTGCTACCGCCTGACCGTCGTACCTTGTCCTAAGCCTCGCCTGACTGCGCTGGAGCGTTTGCTCTTTCGCTTTTTGTGGAAGGGACGCGCTCCGATGGTCAGGCGGTCCATCTGTTGTCAACACCCGCTACGTGGAGGGCTGGGCATGCCGTGGCTGATGATGCGCAGGCACGCGCTCAGGCTACGACATCTCCACCTCTTCCTCGACGGTGATCAGGTGTGGTCGCCGTTTGCTAGACACGTATTTCCCCAGCTCTTTTCCTTGACGGAGCTGCAGTCCTGGGTCAAGCGAAGACCGAGAGGAAGCGCCTGGAGACTGGAATGTCTTCAGGCGCTCACAGCCCCCGACCAATCGGGCAATGTGATCGGTGGAAACTCCACCTCGGCGTTCTATAGAGGATTAGTGGAGGGGAAGAGCGACGACGTACTTGGGGAAACTCTAGGCGTCGACGAAAATCAACTAGCCAATCTCTTCGGAAGAACTTTCGGGCCAGGGCCTATGGACAACTTCCAGAAATCTCTGGCCTGGCAGTGCTACCGAGGAGCCTTGCCAGTTCGGGATAAACTCTACAGGCATGGAGGTGCCGTCAGCCGGGCATGTCCGAGATGCGCACAGGGCGACGAAACCGTCCTGCACGCACTCGTCCAGTGTCCGAAAATCGCTGACTTGTGGGTTTATGTCGAACACCTGCTGTCGCGTTTAGGACGGATCCGGCTATCATCTGAGTCCATCCTTTAGCCGGGAAGGGCAGGCAGTTTTTATCTGTCTGGTGGCCATGGCGAAAGAGATAGTATGGTGGACAGGGCTGAAGACGAACACTTACCTCTTCGGTGATGCTCTGATTGACTTTTTCAAATTTCATTTGAAAAGGAAAATCAGAGTAGAGAGGGAAGTGCTCTCTTCCCAGCATTTTGTTGAAAGATGGGTGAGAGAAGCAAGAATGGCCCGAGTGAATGGGCCTACTCTGAGTATATATCTGTAAATTAAAGGTGGAAAACTGGGAGAGGGTACTTGCCTTGGTGGTCAGGGTCATTGTGGCTTTTTACTGGGCTTTCTCCACAAATGTCCCTCCGAAGTCTCCCCCCTATTGGGGAATTTTTCATTGTTATTTTTTGTTACACCCTCTTTTTTTTTTTTTTTTACACGCAAAAATGCCCATTTGTACCGTCCTGTATTGTCCTGCACTGTCCTTAATGTCTACTTTATGTAAACCCTTGAGGTTAATAAAGAAATCATTATTATTATTATTATTATTATTATTATTATTATTATTATTATTATTAGTAGTAGTAGTAGTAGTAGTAGTAGTAGTAGTAGTAGTAGTAGTATAGAGTTTGATCAACAAAGTCCCAGACCTCATTCGCCAATCGCGTGGGGGTGGAACTCGTCAAAGGAAACCATGTTACCATTGGTTTTTCCAACTGCTGATATTACCTATCGATCGCAACTCATGGCAAAACAATAACATTATTATAATAAGGTACTTTGCCTTTCATCCTTACGGGGTCGATAAAATAAAGTACCAGTAATTGCTGGCCTTGTGCCAATTATAATAAGGCACTCCAAGATATTACCTTTTCACATAAAGTTCAATATATTCCTCAATTTTATGAAGTTATGCACCACGAAAAGCCTTAGGCGTAATTGAAACTTTCCTTTAAATATAAGGATATTGCCAAAACTTCCTATATTTTATTTCAGTTTACTTTTCACAGAGAAAAAATAAAAAAAATATTTCCAAGAAACAGTTTTAAAGTTAACTATGAGTGAGCTTCAAAACATTCTTAGAAGTACATAGGTAAAAATCATATGCAGAGATTTTGATCTCGTACTAACGTGTCATAACATGTTCTAACATGAATCCTTTAATGCATATTGCAACGTGGCACCACCAGTTGTAAGTCAGCACCATTCAGCAACATGGCCTCGATCAAAACATCAATTCCATGGTGAAGCTAAGGTGGGAGAGCAACCAAATCATTGACGCTCTCGAGCAAGTTTATGGGGGCAATGTGCCAAATAAATCAACAATCTACAAATGGATAAGTTGTTTTAGAAGTGGAAGAGATGAGGGTGAAGTTGATCCCCAGCAGAAGATGTAAAAATAAGCTGCTTTGACATGGTTTAAATCACATGGCCCTCATGTTTACACAGCTGGACTTAAAGGCTGGTATCCACGGTTGTTTGACACGGTTTAAATCACATGGGCCTCAGTTTTACACAAATGGACTTAAAGGCTGGTATCCACGGTTGTTTGACATGGTTTAAATCACATGGGCCTCAGTTTTACACAAATGGACTTAAAGGCTGGTATTAACGGTTGTTTGACATGGTTTAAATCACATGGCCCTCATGTTTACACAGCTGGACTTAAAGGCTGGTATCAACGGTTGTTTGAGATGGTTTAAATCACATGGCCCTCATGTTTACACAGCTGGACTTAAAGGCTGGACTCAATGGTTGTTTGACATGGTTTAAATCACATGGCCCTCAGTTTTACACAGCTGGACTTAAAGGCTGGTATCAATGGTTGTTTGAGATGGTTTAAATCACATGGCCTCAGTTTTACACAGATTGACTTAAAGGCTGGTATCAACGGTTATTTGACATGGTTTAAATCACATGGGCCTCAGTTTTACACAGATGGACTTAAAGGCTGGTATCAACGGTTGTTTGACATGGTTTAAATCACATGGGCCTCAGTTTTACACAGATTGACTTAAAGGCTGTTATCAATGTTTGTAGAAGTGTATTGACGTAGATGGAGCATATGCTGGAAAATAAACATCATAATTTAAACCTTTTTTTTCCAACTGTCCTTTTTCCCACGAACATTTTGAAGCCCCCTCGCATTATTGCTGTAAATACGTTGTTTCCTGAATGAACCACTTTATTTGAACACTCTAGGATCAACAATACCGCCATTATCACGCATATAACAGTACGGCTCCTAGTAGCATCTCCAGCCGATGTTTTATTTGAACCAGTTACAAAAGAGCATTTCCAGTTGATGTTTTTCTCATACCCAGAAAACTATAAAGGATTTAACATATTCTTGTCTCAATAGTGAGCGAGTAAATTTTCTCATTAAATTTAAACGTGTGACTCTTTAGGGTAGTTTTAATACTAGCCCCTACTGCATGTGCGATCATTTTTCTCACCTGATCGTTGTTCTTTGTTGTCCGTATGGCTTTGCTCCACCCATTCATCCTATGAGAATCTTTTCAGACATTGAAATTATGGTCTTGGGTGGGGTCTACCTCTTATAGGTATACTGGGGGAGAAACCGTTAAGTTGATAATTATCTAGGTATTCGGTGTCATAAGTAAGTCTAAATAGGAGGCCCAGTTCATCTGTGTCAACGTCATAGAATTTTACTTCACTCACTGATTATTTCCACACATTTTTCTACAGCAAAATCAATGTCAACAGATGAGTACAGTAACACTACATCCATAGTGCCTATTATGCAGTTAGTTAAGTTTTTGTTGTTGTTGCATTCATTGATTCTGCTGAGGAGGTCCTCCATGCTGTCACATACATCTGGGGACATCTTTATTATGGGGTGTACAAGCATAGAGAGGAAGTAGGAGATCCATTAGTTTAAAGATTAAAGTGGGAGAAAAGCCAGGTACTAGAATTAAATCCCTGATCAGCAAGACTTACACCTTTAAGAAAGGGGTACGAATAAGAAATGTGTTATATGTAGAATATATTCACAATTAAATTGTAAAACTAGAAATGTAGTCTATAGCATAACATGTACAGAAGGTACTTGCAGAAACTTGAAAACGACATACATAGGTGAGACAGCCCATAGCATAGGAGAGAGATTAGACCAACACTGGGGGAACTAAAAGGACAAAAAGACAGTTCTCATTAAATTTCGGTACTATATGAACACATCAGACTAAAACATGATGGTAGTATAGATAACCTAGAAATTGAAATAATATCTAAACATAGAAATGACTCAACGGACAGACAAATCAGAGAATCAACTGAAATAGAACTAAGAAAACCAAAGTTGAACAGAAAAAAATGAATGTTGATCAGAAAAAACAACAACAACCATGCACAAACACACAATAATGACTTAAGATAAATATAAATAAATAAATATACACAAGTACAATAACAACAACCACACATAAACACACACACTAGTGAGCAAACACAGATTCAGACATGGAAACACACCAAACAGAAAACACACAGACAAATGCAAGCGCATATAGAGACAAGAATAAATAAATAAATAATAGAATTGACATTACAATACAATGGAAGGAAACCACTGATGATGTCACAGATGTGTGATGAAAGAAGTTTGATAGATTATATATACATATTTATATCTATGTTTTTAATAGTTGGTCAATCAATTATTGATTGCCAGCTAAATTAATTATAGAGATATAAAAGATACAGAAGCGAATCCAAACCAAACCAAACAGTGAGAGTGTTTTATTATTATTTCTGGCAATATGATAACAAATTGACCCTCTCCAAATATAACAATATTTGTTTCAACACACGATTTCATACCAAAAAGCTTGCAAAACAAATTCATCGCCGTATATATTATATATATATATATATATATATATATATAGAGAGAGAGAGAGAGAGAGATATAAGATAGTAAGATCGTAAAGATATAAGATAGTAATTAATGACTATCTTTCACTATTTGGGGTTTATATATAAAAAATATATAACCATAAAAGTTTTTATTATATACATAACCATAAATAGTATCCTTAATACTTATATATATATATATATATATATATATATATATATATATATATATATATATATATATATATATATATATATATATATATATATATATATATACTAGCAGAAGTACCCGGGCGTAAGTCGACCTTTGGTCTGTTAGAATGTGTGAAAGTTACTTCCCGCGCATCACAGGTTCAAAACTTCAAACTTCAATGAAAAAAAAATAGGTTAGTAGACACAGGTGTGTAATTTATTAATTGTAGTTACACAGTGTATCGTTGAAATTGTTCTCTGCACGACTGACGGAAGTCAAAATCGCTTGATATTGAATGTTCAGTTAATTTAAAGCAGGGTGAAAATGTCGATTACTTTCAGGGTTTTTTATTTTTTACAATTTTTGCGCTCACATGTGCAGAAGAAGAATTAAAAGGGCCTTTATCTTAACCGCGGCATAATGGCGAGTCTTTTGTGACAGTTTTCAAGAATATAGGACGTTCCTGTAAAAAGTTTTCCCATGTGTAACTTTGCCTTGTTTTTTTGCGCAAAGTCGAGCCCCGCTTCAGTTTTATTGATTTTTTACATCAATGCGTGATCTCTGAAGTAGATTTGAGTAGCTAAAAACCTGTCCTGGTAAATTTGCTATAGGTGAAAAAAAGTTGATCAAAATTGTATATAGGGTTATTGCCCTTTGCCACAGCCTCAAGCCTCGTCTGACGGGATGTTGGTGATTCCTCCGTCAGCGCTTGTTAGCGACGAAGGCGAACATCAGCAAGCCTTGTCGTACGTGATGTTGGTGACTCAACCAGCCGGGAAAGACGTCTATCAGCGAGTCGAGATTTGCGCTCAGCAGCTGTTTCCTAGAGAAAATTAATTCATTCTACTGGTTAGCTAAGCCAATGGCAGTGTCAATAGTAAATGAGAAAAGTCTAACATGAACAAAAGGGAATCAAGGTAAGACAATAAATTTAATATAACTACGATTAGAATGTTGTAGTTGCTTAAAAGTGGTGACAGTTAGGATAAACGCAGTACTTGCTAACATTAAAGGAGAATATTCCATAAAGGATTAATCAATTGTGAATGAACTCATACCTGAGAACGCCTAATTCGTTGTCTCAAAGCAGTAGCTGTACCTTTTTTGGAGGTAAGTCTTGAACGTTTCCGTGTGGGCATAACGACGTGTAACGAAGCTGTTAGGTTAGAGAGAGGTGATTAAATACAGAGAGAGATGACACCAGATTCGTTAGCATGGTTACTGGTGAATGGGAAGGTTTGGAAATATGATTACAATAACTTACCGAATTTTCCGGTCTATAAATTACACTTAAAATAATTAAATTTAATCAAAAAACAGCTCTGCGTTTTATACTCCGGTGAGCCTTATGTATAAATAATAAAATGGTAATCAATTACGGCTCTAACAGAAGTAATAGATCTAGACTAAAAGTAAAGAAGATAGCATTTTCCTGGTTGGCCTTACACGCTGTTGCGCGGACCTGA
This sequence comes from Eledone cirrhosa, assembly GCA_964016885.1. Classification (NCBI taxonomy): domain Eukaryota; kingdom Metazoa; phylum Mollusca; class Cephalopoda; order Octopoda; family Eledonidae; genus Eledone; species Eledone cirrhosa. The sequence continues at coordinate 25,853,979 of OZ024744.1, forward strand.
TTTTAAATGATACGCGTTATATCCTGGTGAGCCTCATAGAGCGGAAAATATCTATTGGAAAAGAATACGAATTCATGACCAAGGTGTGATAAAATAGGCGTCTATACAGCGCCTGAAACAAACTTGTCCAAAACCCTAGGATTTTTCTCGTTAAGTATCCACCCAAAAGGAACCGTTTTTTAGTTACAAAAAGTAACCAAAGTGTATAGTAGCTATATTTCTGACATATCATGCCAAAAAGAACAATATATTCAAAAAATGTTCTAAAGTACATTCAACCTCTCTTTTTGACCGATATCTTAATAAGCAAGTTATCGATTTTTTATTGGCTGTCAGTGTCTATCTGCATGCAGGTGTGCACGTGTGCGCAATTAATTGCAAATACGCTCATAACATTTAGTCGAAAGCAGAACAACACATGCCATTAGAGGTGGGCTAATAATGAAGACACAAACCCTGGTGAACTTACGTTTAAACACCCGAAAAGTTACTCACTTCCTGTGCAAAAGACTGTATTATAAATTAAGTGATTTTTTAGAATCTTTTGTTTAAAAAAGGAAAACATTGGTACGGCGTAACATTTTTTACAACTTTGTATGTGTACAATACAACTTGGTCAACGTATTATTTAGTATTTTTTTTTTCAAAAAGCATCATTATTTAAGACTGTTTGAAAATTTACTCACAGCTTTTAGCATCACAAAAGACACCATTAAATTTGGTTCCCTTTTCAGATAGGGATAATACTGTATTTCCACTTGAATAAGGTGGAATATGAAAAGATAAACTCTTTAATGGTCGGTCATTTACTGAGACAGCTGGGAAGACATGCAGCTGACCGTCCAATCAATAACGCACGTCCTTATATGGGCATATGCAATTTATTTTTATTGCGCCAGATGTAAACTAAGAGTTCTTGTGTTCGAATTCACATAAAATTTCATTGGAATCGAAAAACATTCTGTCATAGTGCCCGATTATCGATATCTCAAGTAGCCTATTCCACTCTACGCGTTGAGTTTTATATATGTGTGAGGTTTCATGAAAATTGGATGAACGGTGTAGCATGCAAGTTGGGAACACCAAACAATGTCCATCTTCCCTTTATATATATAGATATGAAAAAAAAAATTGGCTTTGTAGTTGCTAGATAAGATATGCTCAAAAATAAGAATAAGAAGAAAGCAAGAATGAGGGAGCTTCCTCATCAGTTGTCTACTGGGGGTCTCGGATACATACATATATATATATATATATATGTCTCCTCTACCCCTCTCCTTCCATCCACCCACCACTACTACCCCCACACGCCTCACCACTTGTTTCATATTTATTTTTTTAACCTCTTTTTCATTTATTTTCCTTCCCTTCATTTCCCCCCTTTTAATGTCTTTCCACCCCCACCCCCCATCACACCCTCGGAACTCTTTTCCTTGTAACTTTTCTCCTGATGAAGAGATTATGCCCGAAACGTCGTCCCCCACCCCCACTCTCAAGTATGAACCTAATACTAACACTTTGTACTGCACTCTTCGTTATTGTTTTTGTTTTCTGTTTTAACTATAATATATATATATATATATATATATATATACATAGAGAGAGAGAGAGAGAGAGAGAGAGAGAGAGAGAGAGAGAGAGAGAGGTAGCTGATATCTTCCGATACCTACGTGATCAGATTAGTAAGGGAGGAGGGTGGGTGCTCCGAAGCCTTAATATCTTGAATAAGGACAGGATGGAAGAAGTTTGGGGAAAGCTTTCCTCTGTTGACAACAAAGAGTTTCTCCCTATGAACGAAAGGCCGGTTATATGATGCCTGTGTGTGATGCGCAATGTTGCATGGTAGGAGACATGGGCAGCAAGTGCAGAGGATATTCGACGGTTGGAGAGAAATGAAGCAAGCATGCTCCCTTGGATGTGCAATGTCAATGTGTGTGAACGACCAAGCATAGACGAGTTAAGAGAGAAACTGTGTATAAGAGGGATAAACTGTAGTGTACAGGAGAACAGACTGTGTTGGTATGGACATGTGATGCACATGGAAGATGACCAATGGGTGAAGAAGTGCCAAGAAATGCTAGTAGAAGGAAGACGTAGTAGAGGAAGACCAGAAATATCATGGGCAGAAGTGGTGCGATCTGACCTCAGATCACTGAAGCTCACGGAGGAGATGACGAAGGACCGTGACAAGTGGAGAGATGCTGTGCTGACGAGGACCCGCCCCACCCTTGCAAGCAAGGAAAAGCGGACGTAAAATGATGATGATGATGATATAGTACGGACTTGACAGGCTAGATGTAATTAACATCAACACTAGCATCACATGATACAGAGTTGAAAACAGAATATATATTTTTCAATTCTCTTAAATGCACCACCAGTTATACCAAGTTAAGAAATTCTCACACTTGAACATTAACACTGAGGCTGAAATGGCGGCAGCTATTAAATGCCTTGGGTTGGTGACTTTGAATATGCAGACGGTATCGGCCTGTTGGAGAATGAATTTGAAAGCATTCAAACATTTTACACCCAGGCCTCTACGGCTAAAGATGTATGTCTGTTAATTAACAGACAAAACAATCCGGTATATTACCACACAACCTTGAATTGAAGAAGGGTATAGCCACCATGTTTCTCAGAAGACTGGATCAGTCAATATTGTGCAATGGGACACGTATGGTTGTGACTAAACTACATTATCACATTATCGAAGTCAAAATCCTCATTAAATGTGGAATGGGAGACATCATATACTTGGAATCTCGCTAATACTAACAGATGTCCCCTTTCATTTGCAAATATTACAATATTCAGTGAGAGTCAGTTATACAAGGACCATCGACAAGTCCCAAGGTCAAATACTACAGGTTGTTGTTCTCCAGCTAGAGGAGGGCTGTTTCTTACATGCTCCAAAGAAAAAAAGTTAAAAACATTGTCTATACTGAAGTTCTGTAAATGGTTTATAATTTTCGTAGAATAGATTTTTCTATTATTTTGTTTATTACTTTCTGTATTGAGATAAATGAATTATTACATTTATGTTATGCAATATTTAAATACTTTTAAGATCTTTTATTCTAAGGAACATTACAAACCGATAACAATAGGTGTCATATAAATATATAAACGAGTATTTGTGTGCGCAACCAGGCACGCATCGGTATGTGCAAAGACACACTGCCTAATAATTAGAGTATTTGATTCACAATGGTAAGGTCTTAGGTTGGACCAAATGGCAGGTTGTGTCCCTGTGCAAACACTTCAAATGCTGAAGGTGATCATTGCGTCAGACAGCCCTCCACTCATATCTTATTCTGCTCTCAGTCACTAATTTTAATGGAAACTTTTATAAACCCCGGACTGAGGAACCTCTGGCCTTAAGAGAGATTTTAACATGTGTGTATGGGAGCGTATATATATATCCATAGATATACATATATACACATACACACGCGCTGAGTCACTCATAGATACAAACATGTATATATACATAATCTTATACATACACACATACACATCTCTCTCTCTCTATATATATATATATATATATACATTCACACATACACACACATATATATGTATATACATATATTTATATATATGGTATGGTATGATATGGTCCCGCGGGGGCCCTGTATTGACATACAGCGTTTCTTGGGCATTTTATTTAACCCTGGCGGATCCCATCCCTCTCCTGGCCTGAGTACAGCAGATTTCTTCCAGAGAAAGAGAGAAAGTGAGAAAGAGATATATAAGAATCGCCCCCCCCCCCGCCTCAGTACTAGACCGGTACTTTTGTTATCGACCTCGAAAGGATGAAAGGCTTAGTTGACCTCGGTGGAATTTGAACTCAGAGAACAGAGAGCCGGCAGGAATAGAATAAAACTTCCTATCCGACGGTCTAACTACTTTCTCAATTCACCGCCTAGACATACATACATACATACATACATACATACATACATACATACATACATACATACATACATACATACATACATATAAGTACATACATTATTAGCTATCGTCATCAACGTATACCTTCCTGCGTTCAATCATCTGGCAGGAAGGTATACGTTGCTGACGATAGCTAATAAGCTTGAAACTAGTACAGCGTTCCTTTGTCAGTGTTGAACAAATGAGCAACGAAGGTTGCTAGACACTACGGCTTAATTCGGGTTGTTTGTTTACAAACACACCGAGCATTATAATAAATGTTCGGTGAATCCATACGTACATATATATATATATGTGCATGTATGTATATGTATATATATACATACTACTGTAGGTCTGTATACATATATGTGTGTACGTATATATACTTATATTTAAGTAACAGTCGTACTAAGACTGGGAAATGAAATTTCGTTTCATTTTTTCCGTTTATATATATATATATATATATATATATATATATAAAACGAAGGAAGTGTGGTAAGGAGCCAAATGGACCATAACGCACCAGAGTACTCGATACTCAGTGTAATAGAAAAAGAGTCAGGACCCTGACGGCTGAGCTCCGGCCGTTTCGACAGCTAGATCTAGCTGTTGAAACGGCCGGAGCTCAGGCGTCGGGGTTCTGACTCTTTTCATATATATATATATATACATATATATATATATATATATATAGTAGAATAATCGAGTATCGAAAAATCGGCGCACGAGTTCACGATAAACAAAATTAGAACCTCACAAGTGCTTTCCTAACCTGTGGGATTCTGGCGCACGCAGAGTAAAATGCCTGTTGAGAAAGCGATGTCTTGTTCGATCATTATACCAAAAGCTTATTTTTTATAAGCAGACAGTATTATTGATGTATTGGCAGTATCGGTAGAGCGTCGGACGCCATGCTGTCCAGCATATTTACGTCCCTTTACGATATGAGTTCAAATCCCGCCGAGGTTGACTTTGCCTTTCATCCTTACGGGGTCGATAAAATAAAGTACCAGTAATTCACTGGGTAATTGCTGGCCTTGTGCCTAAAGTAGAAACAATTATTGATTTATGTGTTGCAGAAACCCAAATATCAGAGTATTCCATCTTTCCCGAGGGTCCGGGTAACTATTTCAATAATATCTTATTTTGTTTGACCCGTTTATCTTGTTCGCTTTTTTGTCTAAGGTGGATAATGGCTTCTTAACCATCGTCTCTGTTTGTATGACCATTTTAACTTATGTTTATAGCTCTGGTATCTTCATATCCATGGAGCGCTTGTCAGCACAATATGGATGTTGCGTTTCGCCAATTTCTACTCGCCGAAATGCGATTCTGGCTAAATTTATATTTATGTATATATATATATATATATGAAAAAGTGAGTCCTTCATCAGTGACCCTCCAACCGTCCTCGGCATTTCATCGCTTTAAGGGCCATATGCCTCAGGTTGGTGCGAACAACGGCTAAAAAAAGTCGTTGGGACACGTAAATAAAGGGGGACGCTAGAGTAACAACAAAAGGGTTTAAGCAACGGAAAGTGAGTAGAAATAGACAAGTCCCAGATCTCTATGAATATAAACTCTGTGAAATCGTGAACAAGAGACGAAAGACCATCGAACCTGGTAGAAATGTGAGCAAGGAAAGAATTTCGCCCAAGTTTGACGGGGGGGGGGGGGAGAAAGAAAAAGGAGAGAAGAGGAAGAAGAAGAAGAAGAAGAAGAAGAAGAAGAAGAAGAAGAAGAAGAAGAAGAAGAAGAAGAAGAAGAAGAAGAAGAGGATAAGGTGGTCTGGTCTACGAATTCGGTAAACGCAAGTTTTGTGAAGTCGCAGACGAAAGAGAGAGAGAAAATATATATATATATACGCACACATATACGTGTAGTTGTGCAGACAGACAGTCGTGCAGAGAGGTGATAGGCGATGAAATTGCATTTTTTTTTTGGGGGGGGGGGGCGTTCATCCAATTCCTTTGTTTCAAAATAACTGATAGTTTGGTTACGCTGATGTTTTTCTCTGAGACAAGTGTTGTAGTGTTTACATTTTCGATTTCTTAATCGATTACCAGTGCAGTTTTTATCCCCAGCATCCTCTTTTGTTTTAACACTCGGGTTATGGTTATGTTTTCTTAACTTTATAAGGCATACTGTTGGTTGAGGGAATATTAATAAAAAGTACCACATGAAAGTCTACACTGTAGACTCTACAGTTTTTAAGACAAGAAAGGAACTTAACATTGTAACTTTAACACAGCGACTGAGCAGCCCGAGCAACGCCGGGCTTTACTGCTAGTATATATATATCTATACTTGTTTCTTCTTATCTTTCCGTTGCAATACCATCATTGTTTGTTTACTTGTCTCGCTCGTTTCATCCTATTTTACTTGTCCCAATAACTTTATTTAGTTATTGCTCGTGCCAACCAGAGGTATATGATTTTTAAAGCGAAGAAATACCAATGAAAGTTGGAAGATCACTGATGAAGGACTAATATTAGTCATATGTAACCCATGTGGAACCACGCAGCTCTGCATTTTTCTCATATTTATATATAAATATATATATATATATATCTGACGAGAGTTTATCTTTTCAATGGAGGCCCGCAAGTACTATCCATTTATTTTTGAGACTCGAAACCGTTTCGGTAAAGGTAACCATAGTAAGTACAGTGAATTTTTTGAAATTTATTTTGAAACTTTTTCTTATTTGTTAAACCTTGATTATATATATATATATACACTCATATACGTTCATGTATCACCTATCCCGTGTAAGATGAACGTCTGTAGATATTATCTACTTTTTCAGATAAATTGTCTGAATTCTTATCTGCCTAAACACAGTGAGCAAAACTTAATGTTTATGATAAGCCATGTCAACGTCAGTGTTGAGGTTGGATGAGATAACTTTCTTTTTATTTGCCACCAGGGCATCAAGGAGTGGGACAAGTACAATGGGGGGAGTTTACATAAAAAGGCGTCCTCACTAAGGAGGAGGCAATAACAAGATATAAAAATATAAAATATAAAATATAACAAAAATAAACTGAAAAACAAAATCCTCAGGAGCACAGAGAGAGGGTGCTCCCATGAAGTTTCATCTTTGTCACCTACAGTCTGATGTAGAGTGAAGGCTCATTCACACAGGCCATTCTCGCCACTTTCACCCATCTTTCAGAGAAACGGCTGGGGTGCAGCACCTCTCTCTCCATCCTCATCCTTCTTCCGAAATGATATTGGAAGAAACGGACCAGTTGTTGGCCAGAGAGAAAGGTGTCTGACCTCAGTCCTTTCAGACGCGTAAACCATACAACCTCTTTCGCCATGGCTATTACGCACAGAAACACCGCCTCTCCTTCGTTTTTGAAGAGGGGAGGCGGCTTGATCGTTACAATAGACTCGGTGGTCAACCGGATCGGTCCCACCCTTGACAGCAGTCGTTCGACATAGCCCCACAGATCGGCAATGCCCGAGCAGTGTACCAATGCGTGTGCAACGGTTTCCGCGTCGCACACGCATCTGGGACATATCTTTTTCGAGGTGTTCCTACCCGGGCACCCGTGTCTGTAGAGCCTTTCTCTAACAGGCAGAGCTTCTCGGTAGCACTGCTTGGCTAGGGACCTCTGGAAGTTACCCATGGGTCCTGGGCTGAATGTCCTACCGAACAGGTTGGCCAGTTCGTTTTCCTCCATGCCTAGGGCTTCTCCGAGGGCGTCGTCGCACCTGCTAACCACCATCCCTCTATAGAATGACGAGGTGGATTCACCACTGACAGCCGGGTCCGCCTGCCAGAGAGCCGTGTGCGCCTGGGCACACTCGGTGTGCCACGTGCCCAGTTTTCTCGGTCTTTGCTTGACCCAGGATTGCAGCTCGGTGAGTGAGACGAGTCTGGGAAAGGCTCACCTCACAAACGGGGCGCGTATCGGTTGACCTGTGAAGAATACCTGGAGGTGCTGTAGCCTTAATGCGTGTTTACGTATCATTAACCACGGCAACCCCAGCCATCCTTTCGAAGGGTGTTGACAGCAGATGGATCTCCTCACCATAGGGGCTCGTTTCTTCCAAAGGAATTGGAAGAGTGCGCGCTCCATTTTGGCGAGCGTTTCCCTTGGGTAAGGCACAACGGTCAGGCGGTAGTAGATGACGGATGCTATATAAGTGTACGCCACCTCCGCCCGACCTTTCAGGGACAGTTTGCAATCGGCCCACTTCTGGGTCAGTGCAAACACCCAGTTCGTTACGTCACCCCAGTTCGTTACGTCACCCCAGTTCTTCTCCACCTGGAGGTCTAGTCCGAACCTGACCCCGAGCAACTTCACGGGGCCCTCCGTCCAGTACCCGACGACGCCATCGGAGGGCATCAATCTGCGCCTCCACGTGCCGAGTTGCAGACCGATCGACTTGTCCCGGTTCAGCTTAGCCCCTGTAAACCTTTCGTACTCCTCCAGTAAGGTGCCGATCGACACCATTACCTTTCAGACCTTTCAGACGCGTAAACCATACTGTTACGTCATCGGCGTAGGCCGACACCGCTTTCCGCAATCCCGGTTCCAACGGGATACCCTGCAACAACTCCAATTTCCGCAGCAGTGGCCCTAGAGTCATTACATACAGAAGGGAGGAGAGAGGGCACCCCTGTCGGATGGACCGCGCGATTTCGAAAGGCTCCGAGAGGTAGCCGTTCACCCTGACACTAGAGCAGATGCGGCTGCTGTGCATGGTATTGATCCAGCCCGTGAAAACGGATCCGAAGCCTGCCGCCGCTAGCACCGCATCCAGGTAACCATGTTCGACCCTATCGAACGCCTGAGATTGATCCAAGTTGATGAGGGCCCCACCAAAGCCGGGTTCGTTCCCAACCCTCTCTGTGATGTATAGCATGAGGTCGAGGTTGTCATGGATGGACCTGGACGGGATAGCACATGTCGGCGCATCTCCCACCAGATTGCCCACGACAAGCGCCAATCTCTTTGCTAGCACCTTGGCCAAAATCTGTAACTCTGTATTTAGCAGAGCTATGGGCCTGAAATTATTTATATCGTCCCCCTTGTTCTCGTCCTTCCTCACTAGCGTGACTACGCCCTTGGTCACAGCACAGGGAATTTCCCGTTCTGTTGCCAGTTGTAGTAGACCGCCTCGAGGAGATCGGGGAACAAGTCCGGCATAGCTAGATATAGTTCGTATGGAAGACCATCGAGACCCGGGGATTTGAGTTTGCCGCATTGGCTCAGCACGTCCTCTATCTCAGCGGCTGAAATCGGCTCCTCGCAGAACTTCGCCTCCCTGTCCGAGAGACGCGGCAGGCCGTCGAGGTATGGACCGAAGTCCACATCCCCAACCGGCTCCAGGCCCCTTCCGAACAATCTGGCAAAGTGCTTTTGAAAAGCCTCGCACATCTGCTAGGTTCAAGGATCACCCGTCCATCCTTGTCTTGCAAAGACCGGATAGTGGATCTACTCACTCTTTTGGCTTCTGTCACGCGGGCCCAGCTAACAGCTTGGTCCTCTCGTTTCCCAGAGCACGTGTTCTGCTTCGGAAGATGCAGCCTTTGTATTTCGCATCGAAGAACTGGCCCAGGGCCGTTCTCGACGCTATCACTCTGGCCACGTCGCCGCTTCTAATTGCCTCTTCTACACTATCTACCAACTCCCTTTCCATGCTATTTCTATTTGAGGCTAACTCCTTACTAAATTCTATAGAGACTACTCTAATCTCTCTTTTGAGAGATCCCCACCACCTGTTGTTGACGATTGCGCCCGTCAACCGCTCCTTAACTAAAGTGCTAATCCGGTCCCTGTAAGCCTTACTTGCCGGTAAGGACAAGTTGAGCTTCCAGTAACCGGGTCGCTGTCTATGCGTTCTGTCAAGGTTGACCATGCAGGTCACTAACTTGTGGTTTGAATAGCCAACCATGCGCATTTTTGGACAACTTAAAAAGTCCTTATCCTTATTTCTAACTAAGAACCTAACTAGGTACGACCTAGATGATCCGCTGCGGTTTGCCCAAGTCCAGGTTGGCGCAGTCGGAAAATCTAGTCGATATCTATCGGCCAGGTCAAATCGACCGATTAACCCTTTGAGGCTATTACACTCCTCTCTATCGGGACAGGCCCCTACGTAGTCCCAACGAGCATCTAGGATACCATTCCAGTCCCACACTAATAGTAAGGAGCGGGACGTCCCTAGAAAAGTCTCCAGACGATGGAAGAAGTCCGTCCGCATTGACCCGAAAGGGCCGTAGACGTCTAATAACCTAAGCGCTCCGCCTTCACCACTGCCAAGGTCCAGAACCACTAGTCGACCCTCCGGTCCAAATGTACGTCTGTGCTGCGAGACCCAGATGTTTTTGCAGCAGAACGACAACCCCACCCCCACCTCCGGGCTGACAGAGAGATGTGTGCATCTCAAAGTCATCAAAGGTGGGTGCCAGCTGTCGCACGTTGGTTATCCGGGCCTCGCAAATAACCATCACATCTATACGTTGTGACCTGAGGTCATTTAGAAGCATTGCTTGCTTCCAAGTTGAGCCCAGGCCACGCGCATTTAAACAGCCTACTCTTAGCATAGCCATGTTGGTGGTGAAGAGAAAAGGCACTTACCTCTCTGCGTCCCGGGTATCGGGCTCTTCGTCTCCTGGGGACCAGGCTGCACAATTTCCATGGGGTTGTTGGAGGGTATGTTTGATGGGGTGGTGGTTTCTGGCTGGGTAGGGACGGAGGTGTTTGGTCGGGAGGGGGTGTCTGGTAGGATTGGGATGACTTAGGTGGGGCGCCTGTGGTGCGGAGGCCTTTGTAGAGGACGCGGTTGATTGGTTTCACGCAGGAAATTCTCCACATCCTCTACAAATGTTTCTTTTTAGGATCTATAAGTTCTTATAGGGACTCTGATCAGTTTTAGGTTCATTTATTTGTTTTTGTTGGAGCTATCCAAAGTTTTCCCTTCGGTTTTGACCAAAGGGTTGTTTCTGATGGTCTCCATCAGTGTTCTATTTTCTTCGTTTATGTAAGTGTATGTGTACTTTTCCTGTGTTGTGTTTGTTTTTGTCTGTGGTTCCTGCACGTGTTTTCTCTTTGTTGTGGGTGTTTTGTTTTTGGGAGGGGGAACTTTTGTTTGTGATTTTTGTGCTGGTTCTGCTGGTGTTTGTGTGTTTGTTTCGTTTTTGTTCATGCGGTTCTTTCTTTTTATTCTTTTCACGGGTTGGAAGGGTTCCTCCTCATCGCCGCTGGGTGCCGTCGATAGGGGTTCCTCATCCATGTTGATGGATAGGGGTATGTTTTGGGGTTCTGTAGTGTCTGTGTGTGTTTTTGTATTCGTTTTGGGTGGGGAGCAGTTGGGTGGGATAGTGTTCTCTGTTGTTTTTTCTTGTTGTCATGGTGGTGGTGGTGGTGGTTGTGTTGTTATTTGTGGTGTTGGTAAAAGTGGGTTTTTTTTTGTCAATTGAGTACAGGCAGCCCTTAGGTGACCTCTGCTTGCACAGTGGTAACATGCGGGCCACCTACCCTCAACCGAAATGTTTATGTAGGTCTGTTCATCCAGAGGTACTCTTTGTGCGATTTTCATTATACGTTATGGGCTCATCTGCACCATAATTTCAACGCTAGTCCCACTAAATATATCTCTGGAGGATTTTCCTACTGAGATCAAAGTGTCTTGTTCAAAGTCAATTAGGCCATAAAGTATCCACCAAATATCTACTTTGGGTCTTATACATGTAATTCTTATTTTTTGCGTTCTTTTTCCCATGTATGTATGGAAAAATGTAAAATGGGTGGACACAATGGGCGCGATGGAATATTTTTGTGCTGTTATGTTGTTTTTCATTAGCACCGAGATGCTGCCGAAAAGTTTGGCTTTCTGAATGAATAAAATGTTATCCATGTGGTTCCTTAAAACTAGCTCAATCTCACTCTGAAATAGTTGAGCTGGGTTTTTTTTATGCATTTGAGATTGTCCTGAAAACCACCGTGTTCAGGGCATTCTCTCTCCTTAGTTCTTGTGGTGAATTTATGCTAAATGACCCATTGGGTCCAAAAGTCACATATTGTTTAGCATCTTCCAACTTTTGTTTCGCGTTGGTTAAATCTAAAAGTTTAAATATTTCCGTTCTTTTATTTACGGTATCAACAGAAAGAAAGAGAGCTATAAGGAGAGATAACTACCCCAGAGGATAATGGTGATTCTCCTAAACCGGTGTCTGTTTTCGTCATTACATAAGATGCCGGGTGTTAAAACGGGGAAAAAAGGTTTACGTTTATTTATTTATATTTTGTCATTTATCTTTTCTACAAAAAGCAATGTTTTGTTTCGGAAGAATTGAAACAGAAGCAATATCAATGAAGACTGGTGGGAATAGAGGCACAGAGACAAATAATAAAAACAATAACAACCAATTGTGACTCTTAACAAGTTGTAATCTCTTTTAATAGACTGGCTAAAGACCAAGAAATTTCAGTGCTGTACATGTCTGGCAAGTGAATTGATCTGAGATTGTGTTGAAATAAAAAAAAATTACATCATTGAAGAGTCATTTTGGCCACAGTTCTACATGTCCGGTAAGGAACTTGATCTGAGATTGTGTTGAAACTAAAACAATTACATTATAGAGAAGTCATTTTAGCCACAGTTGTATGTCTGTCGAGTTTCTTGATCCGAGACTGAGTATTGAAACAAAAAAAAATTACATCTTGGAAGAGTAATTTTAGTCACAGTTGTACATGTTTGGTAAGTGATATGATCTGAGATTCTGTATTGACACTAAAGTAATAATTACGACACGGAAGTGTCATTTTATCGTTTTTAAAACACAAAAAGCTTCAACTTTACAATTCTGAAATATTGAGAATTTCAGTTGAGACAACCACATCTCAGTGGAATACTATCACGTGTTGCCTGAAGAAAATAAAATCTTGTAATAATTTAGCGGAAAATGATCTAAAAACAAATTAATTAATTTAAATATTTATACTATCTTTATTAGTGAACAGATCACTGTGAAAAATTAAAGTATTAGACTAAACAGATGCAGTCATAGTGATGTTTTGTATTTTTCAAAAATGTCTTGCTAGTGTGGTTTCATGTGTTACAGGACATTAATTGTTAAAACTAAATGTCTTGCTAGTGGTACAGGACATTAATCACTAAATGTGCAGTCCTATAGCTCCAACCGAATACCTACACAGGCACGACAGAGCTGCACAATACATACATTAGTTAATGTGTAAGCATTTTGACCTGCCCACATCAAAAGAATTGGTGGGAGCATCAACCACCTCTCAATCACATTAATCACATCTTAATCCTGTGGAACTTTAGCATCCAAACAGACCGAAAAATAGATGCAAATAGACCTGATATAATACTGAAGGACTTTAAAAAGAGGGTATGCCTGCTAATTGATATATCCTTCCAATAGACAAGAATGTATCTAAAATATCATTTGAAAAATTGAGCAAGTATAAGGACCTGGAGATAGAAATTGGAAAAATGTGGAAGTTGAGAACTAAATCAATACCAGTGGTTGTAGGCGCTCTAGGAATGATACCTAAGGGGTCTTATGATTACTTATCGCAAATCGCAGGAAACGCGCGTATAGAAGAAATACAAAACATAGTACTAATGGGAACTGTCCATATAAGGAAGATTATGTCAATATAAGTACATCACAAGTCTAAACACCTAAAGATACATGTATGTGTATGTATGTTCTTTCTTGAACATGGCGGACCTTGTTGTCTCTTGAGGTCACTCGTTGTGACTTGGTGATCACTCGTATGAACATAAAGCAAGATAAATGAAATGATAATGATGAAAATGATTTCTTCATGAAACACAAGGGTTTACATAAAGGAAAACATTAAGGACGGTACAAGACAATGTACATATGGGTTTCTGTGTGTATAAAAAGACACAATAACAATAACAAAAGATGTAACAAAAAATAAAAACCAAAACAAGGTTACTCAGAAAAGCTACAGTCACCCTAACTGCTAGGGCAAGTACCCTCTCCCAGTTGTCCAGCCTCAGTACTACAGGCCAGGCTCAGGAACACGGGCTATTGTTGCCTCTCTCACCCACCTTTCAACAAAGTGGTTGGAAAGCAGCACTTCCCTCTCCACCTGATTTTCCTTTCCGGGTGATACATGAAAAAGTGAATGAGAGCATCACCGAAGAAGAAAGTACTTGTCTTCAACCTTTTCAGACACGTCCACCATACGACCTCTTCCACCACGGCCACCAGGCAGATAAAAACTGCCTGCCTTTCCTGGTTAAAGGAGGGCGGTGGGGATAATCTTCAAGATGGACTCAGCTGATAACCGGATCCGTCCTACACACGACAGCAGATATTCGACATAAACCCACATAAATCAGTGATACTTGGACACTGAACGACGAGGTGCAGGATGGTCTCGTCTACCCACTTGCATCTCGGAGAGGCCCGGCTGACGGCTCCCCAGTAGCATGTGCAGACCAGGGATTTCTGGATGTTAACCCTTGGCCCTGGACCGACATCTAGAGATTCACCTAGGACGTCGGCGTTCTTGCCCTCCACCAACCCCCCATAGAAGGCCAAGGTAGAGTTTCCAACGATCGCAATGCCCTATCGGCAAAGGGTAGTGAGCGCTTGGAGACATTCCAGTTTCCATAATAATAATTGTTTCTACTTTTTTGGTACAAGGCCAGCAATCACCCAGTGTATTACTGGTACTCTATTTTATCGACCCCGTAAGGATGAAAGGCAAAGTTAACCTCGGCGGGATTTGAACTCAGAATGGCAAGGGCCGTAACTCTATGCGTCAAAGCATGGCATCCGACCCTCTACCGATACTGCCAATCCACAACAATAAGCCACATAATAAGTGAATGCTCCAAACTTTATCAAAGAGAATACAAGAGGAGCACGACAACATAGCATACTTCGTTCAACGGAAGCTTTTGGGGGAATATTTCCCTGAGAGATCTATTAAATGGTATGAACATCCCAAAGAGTGAGGTTTAAATATTGTGGGAATATGATTGAATCAAAGAAGTCAGAAATAGTAATTATCAACACGAAAATTAAACATAGTATTTTAATTCCTGGTGACAACAGAGTGGATGAAATAGAGGGGAAGAACATACATATATTTGGGGATTGGAAAGGGGAAGTTGTCACGTTATAGCAAGTGAAATAAGTTGAAATCGTGCCTGTAGTATTAGAGGACTTGGAACGATTTCAAATAAATTAGGGGATTGGATTGGCTTGGGAAGCTCGGGATAGAAATAAAAACATACATATTACATTAAAAACCTTGTTAGGAACAACAAGAATTTAGGGAAAAGTCTTAGAAACTTAAATTTGAAGGAAGATTTGGAATAACTGGTGATTTCTTATGAGAATTATTGTTTCCGGAGATATAAGGTATTGCCAACATTATTTGGGCAATGTTGATGGAATATTTTCCATATCATGCAGATAATGTAGCGCTCACTGCGACGTTGGAGAGAATAAGGGTTGAGCTTTTCTAGTCGACTCCAATAGCCTGTCATGCCATCTCTCTTTTTTATAATTTATCTTTGAGGTGCTTCAACTTTCATAACACTTTGTTTCGTGTGGGAAGATCACAGTGTGGTCGGGCAAAAGTGGAGTAGAGAAGAATAACAGTGTGGATATCTCTCGACTGGAAAGGTCTCAGAATCCAGGAACACATTCTATGAGCCATGTCAACTTTGCTGTTTATATGAGTGACCCAGCAGCTTATGCGGTTGTCCTCAATTACTCACAGGTCTCTGATGTTGTTGGATGCCATGAGAGTTTCACCTGAAGGAAGGGAGTATGGGAGTTTCAGGACATCCTCTTTTCCAAAGTGGATTAACTCAAATTTATCCTCGTACAGCAACATATTGTTCTTTTCCGCCCATTGGATAACAGCCAGTAGGTCTGGCTGAAGGCATGTCCAGTTACTCACTCCATTGATGACCTTCTGGAGCTTGGAATCATCTGCAAATATTCTTATGTTGCTGTGCTTGATAATGTCGGTAATGTCATTTATATAAATGATCAAAAGAAGTGGGCCCAACACAGTGCCTTGTAGAACGCCACTACTGACTTTGGGTGGGCTAAATTGTATTACTTTGACTACATGTTGGGCTCTGTCTGTCAGGAAACACTTGATCCACTGTAGTAACTTTCCAGAGACACCAATGT